>CAMXCT020005212.1:177233-464699 GCA_947184155.2 Cladocopium goreaui
ATATTATATATATTATATATATTATATATATTATATATTATATATATTATATTTATTATATATATTATATATATTATATATATTATATATATTATATTATATTATATTATATTATATTATATTATATATATATTTGTTTTGGTGATTTTCCAGCCATCTTTGATGTTTCCCTTGCAGCCTTTGAAAAAACAAAGGGTACCAAACACTCATCGTCTGGTGTGTGAGGAAATCATCAGCTGGTGTTAGGACCAACAATCTTGCTGCACCCTGATGATAAACGTAGCACAAAGGAGTAGAACGAAAAATAATGAAAAATAGTATGTGCTTTACTCTCAGTATATGTATTAACGTCTATATATATATATCATAATATTGAGATGATTTGATTTATAAACAGCGGGAAGATCCATCATGTTCAATGGGAGATCTCCAGGATCCAATACATGGAGCTACGGCTACTGTACCATATAATTGTTTGGCCATATGAATTCTGGGGAGATTCCCTGAAAATTGCTAAAAAAATAATTATATGGTAGTGTACCATATGAAAATGACCATATAAAATTTTGGCCATAGTTGTTGCCATGAAAATGTTTTTCAGCTACCGAGCTATTTTCTTCGTATATAAGGTGAACAATCATTTTAATCCCCATGTAATGAAGTTCCACTGTAAGTTCAAGAATCCCCAATCAACGAAATCCCACCCAACCCCAATATCACAAAGCTCACTTACAAAAAAAGGACCACCCTTAAATGTGCCATGAAATTGGTTAACTGTCCTTTTCTAGTGGATTATAACACAGCTATAAACCAGTTACCCTCCGGTAGTTTCACATATAGTTCAATGATGTAATTACCTCTATTCATCCATTAAACATTGTGATTTTCCAAAGCATTGTTTCAACATACGAGAAGGTACCCATTCAAACCGCATGTCAATGGGATCTCCAAAAAAATATAACATTAATATGCCTATGTTTCATGATTATCCCATGGATTCCCAAGGATTCCCATGGATTCCCAACCTCCAGGACCCACCCAAACGGACCCAACGCTCGGCACCTTGCGGCATTGGCACCGGACTTCGGGTCAGCGTCGCCTGACAGGTCTGCCAGGTCATGGTGACGCATGGGTGGCGGCATCGGAATATGTATCGGAAGAATGGAGATAATATTCAATGGGAATTTCAGGATCCAAAAATGGAGGTACGTTAGTACCATATTTTTGGCCATATTTTGGGGGGATATTCCCTTACATAGGCCTTACATAGGCCTTATATATGGTAGGTACCTCCATTTTAGGATCCTGAAATTTCCATTGAAATATAGGGATATGTATAGATTATGTATAGATCATATATGTATGATGTTCACTGAGAAATCACTGGAATATGGAGATACCATGGGATAAATTTGTATCGGATAGTGATGGGATTTTCTATAGGGATATATACTATAATATAGAATGCATAAATAAATAAATATATATATATAATATTTTATGAATAATATAATATATTATATGGCTATGGGTCGAAACCCTGGTACCTAGTGAACCACAAAAGCTCGCTGATTTTCTTTTAACAAAAATATGTTTATCCCATTGAAACTGACAATACAGTAGTATGTTTTGACCCAGCTCCATATCCCTTAACATCTATTCTGGTTGGTGGTATACCTACCCCTCTGAAAAATATGAGTTCGTCAGTTGGGATGATCAAATTCTCAACTGAATGGAAAAATAACATGTTCCAAACCACCAACCAGTATTGTACCCTCTGATAATCAAACTTGGCACTTGGACATCCGCGAACTCAACGGAGGTTTTTTTTCATAGGAAAATCATCGAAGAACTTCCCAGGAGTTCCATCGCAGCTCTGGTTGAAATTGGTGGTTTCCCCTTCAGCCCTTCGGTTGATCTCCAATGACTAAAAGACGGGTACCCCGAAGCATTGGTTTTGCCATGGATCACAAGCACTAAGTTGGATGATAACTTGGGGCACCCCCATGACTTAGGAAACCTCCATATGTCATGGTGTGCTTCTTTTGCGCCCTAAATATGCTCTTTGGTATTTTTTTGTTTTGCTTGGCCTGCTGGAAAAAAAAGAGAGTAGACATTGGTACATGACCATCGCTAAATCAAGAAATCAACTCTAAGAATTCACACCATTTTTAGTTCGGAAAGTCTAGTCTTCCAATCCCCAGCTCGGTCTATGTTGATTTGGAAGCTACTTCCTAAACACCTGGGGATTTCATTGGGATTTCTCAGTGCCAGAGGTCTGCCTCCTCTTGCGACTCCCGTGGCGATGGGTACCTCACAAAGCGCTGGATCGGTGGGAGCGGTGGATTGTTGGTGAACCCATCAAAATGGCGCCGTTGTTTATCTGGATGGTGGTATACCTAGCCCTCTGAAAAATATGAAAGTCAGTTTTGTCAGCTTTGTCCATGAGTGCTTGCACGCTGTGACATGAGCCCGCGATATATGAAGTCAGTTGGGATTATGACATTCCCAATATATGGAAAAATAAAACATGTTCCAAACCACCAACCAGTTATGAATGTTCGTCTCCTAAATGGGGATGTCATGGGGTTACCCATAAAATGGCTGGTTTAGAAATTGATTTCATGGAAAATCCCAATCTATAAGTGAATGATGACTAGGGATATACCCCTATGTTAGGGAACCCCCGCATATGGTTATTCATAGGTCTTAACCTATCCTCATATTAGCAATGAGGCAATGAGTAAATCTTGGAAACCTACAGGTATAACGTACAGACATGTGAATTGTGTCGCCGAAAACGTGAAAAGATGGAAATACCTAGGGACCATTGGAATGGGTCGCCTAGCATCCATAATCTTGGATTTGCTTAAAGGACCCTTAAAAAAATTAAATCATACTGTGAATCATACTCCCTATAGATTCCCCAAATGGTTGATTTTCCATTGGGAGACTCAAAAAATACCTTCAACGTCTACCTTAACTAAGCCCAGGTACTATACCAATCACCTATTTTGCTTGGAAAAATCATGGTCCCCACGGATTTTGGATCTATTTCACTATATTTCACTACATGATCCACGCTGCCCATACTCAGATTGGGATAAGTAAACTGGTTCCCCCAATGGAATCCAATCGACATACTTATTGAAGTTCAACTTTTACCAGGAGATCTGCTATAATTGCTACAGAAATCCATCTAATCTCTCCAAACTCAAAGATACTCCAAGAACTTTGTGTCTGTGGCTCGGATTTATCCTAATCACCCTCCGGTAAACTAACATAGCTATGGAAAATGGTCCATTTATCGATGGTTTATCATGTTTTACCTATGGAACCGGGCGAATGTCCAAAGCAAATACTGTTGAATTACCAGGTTCAATGGATTGGTTTAAGGGAAAATCTACAGGAAACCATAGATTTTCCCATTAAATATGGGACTTTCCTGTAAATTTTCCCTTCAACCAATCCATTGACAGGTCTATTCCAGTTGAAACCTTCCCCGCCTTCCCCAAGCATTCCTTACCCCCCTCCCGCTGGTCGAAAGGGCACAGTGATGGTTTGTGCCCCGAAGACACTGGACCAGCCTCACAGCCAACCCCAGGTGGTGCCTCCAGACCAAAACGGGGATTTCATAGGGATTCTATCTGGATTTTATAGGAATTTAAAGGGATCACGAAGCATCCATGGTGATTTATTTGGCTGTTATACGGATTTTAGAGGGATACAGCATGATACATCAACAATATGAACTTGAGACGATCAAAATTGAGTTTAACTCTGTTCAATAAATTGAGATTTTACCATCCATCTTGTGAGGATTTCACTATCAAAAATGAAACCAATTAGAGGATCGTTCTACTTCGATTTCTCTAAAAAAACAGGGCTGATCCTAAGTCCCCGATTTTGTAGTTTATCCCCTTTATAATTGGGCAACTCCGAATCACTGACCACCAAGCGGGGTGATCCAAGTAGCCACTTCAATGTGAGGCTTTTCCGGTGAACAGTGACAGCAAAACCCAATGGGTCCAAACTCCGGACTTCGGGGAGAGCTTCCGTCTGCTGCTAACATTTTTCCCTGCTGAATTATTTATGAAATTGTGATCACATTCTCTCCAACTTGTCACATACCAACATCTACCCCAGCTAGCACCATGTGGGGGTGTACACGTTAAAAACTGAGCAAAATACATTTTCCAGATTGAAAATTCAGTAGATGATATGCTGGGAAGGGACGGACTATACAGTTTTGTTGCATTTGTTTAAGGTACCTTTCAGGTAAATGAACAAAACATCAACATCTCTACCTGCATGATCCATCACCTTTTATTTTTTTGGTAATAACTACATGATTTGATTTACCCCATCAACATCGAAACATAACTCAACAAAACGCTGATTTGAATGTCCATGAACATATAGCCGTCCCCAAGATCGACCCATCGCCCACGATTCTCCCGCATTGATTGGGTATGGTTGTTGATATATTAGGTGGCAATACATTAATTAAACATATTTGGGGAGTACATATCATATAGTATATTGATGTATATGTCCCATGAATTTTGAATTTGTTGCTAAAACGATAAACTACCATTGTCCGGGTAGTTTTATCATGGTTTATCCAGAGATGCCGAATATCCTCATGTTTTATGGTTAAACTGCAATCATGGGTTTGTGAACTTCCATTTTTGGTGGTCAAAAACTTGTATGTACCCTTGGATTTTTCCCACATCACTAATCATTTCATCAGTTCAAAACACTTTTATTTGTTGCAAAATTTCTACATAATGTGATTTCTGAACCGCGTAACCAAGCAGGAACTCAATCTCCCTCCATCGCCTCAATCCTTGCGCGTTCCACATTCAGATGCTGCCATGCCTGTCCGTCTTTTAAGGGGCCCTAGGCTCTGGGATTTCTTCAGTGGTGAGTAACTAAGGAGAAACTGGCATGGCAAAATAATGCCTTATCCCCGAGTTGCAACTAGTTATATAACTGATCCTCATGTAAGTATATAAGAAAACGTTGTTTTTACGTGTTTTTTCTCAGGGTTTCCTGCGCAATGTTCTATGTCCCAATTTTTGGAGGTTTGATTGAATATGCGGCAAAAGGATATAGCCTTATGGTCACCGTTCAACTTAGACAGCCGGCGCCTGCGTCCGATTTTTCCATAATTGGATTTTTCCCCATAAGGGTTCAAAATATCCCGGAAGTGATCCGAACCTTTTTTTTCCATAATTCTTGGAGGTGGCCATTATTTCCATAATTGATTTTTCCTGTGAAATCAGGGGGCTAGGGCAGATTGACCGGTTTTTCCATAATTAGTTTTTCCATAATTAATGTTTGGGGCTCCACCTGTTGGACATGTCATGGATCCACAATTCAAACCCGTTTTTTTTGGGGTTATGGAAATATGTATGCAAATGCAAGTATGTATATTTTCTATAATTCAATATTCCCCCTTAAAATGCACTCAAATTGCGAACATCACATGATATTATGTATATCAATGGAAGACTTAGGGGCATATATCTCAGATCTTTAGACACATATTTTCTATACTTCAATATTCCCCCTTAAAATGCATTCAAATTGCGAATCGATGGACATACAGTCACCGACAGAATTATGGTAAAAAAATATGGAAACAATAATTATGGAAAAAAAAAGTTCGTAACTTTTCTATCATAGACAGGCGGCGCCTGTAAATTGAAACGTTTTTTTTCATCCATAATTCTGTCGGTGACTGTACATGTGTTTTTTTCCTGACGAAAATGATCATTCACCGATGATTTAAGGGTTGTTGAAGCTGCAGCATGGTCAGTTATGGAGATCCGAAATCCGCTTGCCAAAACTAGCCTCGATTTAGCACTGAACTCACAACCATCCAAAAAAAAATATGTGGGTTCACCAAACATCAGCTACCACATCATCGCACGGTTGTGGATTCATTTTTCTGTCTCTTCCTTTGACGTCTTTCTGGTGCGTTGCCAAGGCCATCAAGAGCCAACCTCGTGAAATAAGGTTTTCTTCATGTTTTGATTTTGTGACTTGCGAACCAAATGGTTCTGACCGTGTTCTAGTCACAATTGGTGTTACACCTATCAAAAATTAGAGACATGCAATAATATCGCCTACTGCTGTGGCTCAGCTCAAGGGGTAGACTTGCACAATACTGGCGAACTCTCCTCTATGTACACACCTTCGGTGTGACCTTGGGGCGCCCGTACTCTCTATGGGCAGCTGGCTGCCCCAAATCGCTGCTTTGGATCTTGGCTTCCGAAGTCCACTCCGCGGGAGCTGCATCCAAACAAGACATGAATCGCAATGCCATTTCATCTCTTGCTCTTATGGAAATCTGCTCGTTGCAGCATGCCTGTCCCATTCACGAGCAATGTATGGCTGTGCATAGATTGTGTGTGGGCACAATCACTAGCACACATGCTCTCCTCTGCCGTGCAATTCCGTGACTGCAACCAGGGCAATTCCAGTACCTTGTCATCACATCCGTTTTGGTTTCTCGTGACGCCGCAAAACTGCGGCTACCATCTATGTTTTCCCACGAACAAAAAACCTTGTTTTTGGAGGCAAACAACGTTTCCAAACTTGTACTTTGCACAGCCTTTTTTGAACCCCAACGCCCTCTTGATGGAGTCATAGCACTGGGTCAAGCATAGGGTTTAAAACCAGCCAGCAGCCAGAAACTTGTACAATTGCCAACGCCAAATTTATCAACCCGTGTTTTTCATATTGGGGTAGGTATTAAATTTAATTTAAACTTCACCAATGGGGAAATTTAGGTGCCTAAACTGATGCACCACAAATTGGATCGAATGGGTGTGCAAATTTCACATGCTCCCACATTTTGAAGTTTGATGGGGTGAAATGGTTTGTATATAACCTGCGATCATTGGTTGTAATTATACACCAGAACAGTTTTTACAACATAACAATGTAAAATGCAACCTCGAAAATTTAGAAGAACAAAAAATGTTTCAAGTTCAGAAAGCCGTGATATATTTGATGAACATGCGATGTTCACTTGGTGAAAGCCCGGTGCATCTTCCGGAAACGGCCATCTATTTGCGCCTCTTCGAGACGTTGTCGTTCGCGCGCCAGCGCCTGAAGAAACCAAGGTCTTTTCCCCATGACTTCCCTTAAAAACATGGTGGCAGCCCCGGTGGCCGCTTGGGCGCACAATTGCGCGTCTCGGCCATGGAGATGCTGCCCACAGATGACCTTTACGCGAGTCGCCCTTTGACCTAATGATACTAGCCAGCTGTTGCCAAAAACCACTCGTGGGCTCAAGAAATCGCACCGGTTTCTAGTTTTGCTTCAATTCTGCCAGATGTTGCGCCAACACGAGACTTTAGACTGCTCGGGCTTCCTTGAACGTCGAAATTATTTTCAGTGATAACGATCTCGCAAGAATGTGGACACTACATGCATCTTTTTTCATGCACATTGCACTTTGAATAGACATATATATATATATATAATTATATATATATATATATCAAAAAAACACTAAAATTAAATCAACATGAGCATTAAATAAATACATAATTATATATATATAGTGTATATCAAAAGAAATATGTACATATCATGTCCGTATCATATCTGAATGGTTTGATGTGTGACATGGAATTCATAATGAATGTCCAAAAACTCATTATCACGTGGATGTAAATAAATATAAATATAAATATATTATACATCGTTCCTTGGTACTTGCTCAAGAAATCTCTCTGTGTTTCTGGATGGTTCCAGTATGTTCTAGTATTGTGGGCATTCCGACCCTTATTGGCTACCTACTCATATCTTACGCATGATGATAAATGATGCTCATCATGCTCATCCTGCTCACTGCAGTTCGTGTATTGCAACAACGCAATGCTACTTGGATGCGGTAGTTTGCATAATGCTCATCAAAACCACAGCATGTATCCCAACCCCACTCCATCCACAGAATGTAATCACATACCGTGTGTATCACTGAAGGCATCTGCGATGTGGGAGACAATCATACAATGTGGTGACCCTAGATATCATTTAATTAAAAACCCACTACGCATATGTATCTACCATGTACTGTCATTACATCATGAACTGGTAAGTTAGTGGTATATATCATTGAGTGATATCATATATGTGTATATATGTATATATGTATATATGTATATATGTATATATGTATATATGTATATATGTATATATGTATATATGTGTATATGTATATACATAAATATATATATGTATGTATGTATGTATGTGTGTCATACTTACATCTTAATTCATTTTATTTAGTTTACATCACCACCTTATTTACAGTAACACTTTTTTTTATCCTACCGACACTTGGTGTGGCAAGATACTGATTCTGATGCAACATGATCTGGAGAATCTATGATCAAACATGGTTATTATGTATGATTGATATGGACAATAATGGGGTAATAATGGGACAATAATGGGATATTGATGCGTTTACCCTCCAATAATGAAACGTCGCTGGAAAATCCAGCATTTAGTTCGATGAACCTCTCCATCTCCCAGCTATCAAGCTCAACCCCCCACACCCCACGCCGAGAATCAGGTTCAACAATGGAAAACAACCATGGTGCTGGATTTTCCAGACACATTTCATTATTGGAGGGTAAACCCCATCAATATCCCATTATTCTCCCATTATTACCCCATTCTTATCCATATAAACCATATATAATAACCATGATATGGATCTGTATCACCATGTACCACCATGTATCACCATTTACCCCAAACATGAGCCTTTCGTAAACATAGCAGAGCAGCTGGGATAGCTACGACTTTTGGATTTTTCCGATGAGTGGCTCGCCGCACGACGCCTGGGACACCTCCGTCTCTCATATCTACCCGGCCTGGTAAACTAACAGTTTGCTATTGAAAATGGTTATTTATAGTTGATTTACCCATTCAAAAGGTTGATGTTCCATAGTTTTTTCTATGTTTACCAGAGGGTATACGTAGTTCGATTGATTTTATGTAAAAGAAACCAACGTAGAACATACGGCACCGCCTTTCATCGATTCAATTTTCCATCAGACATGGTGGATAAACGCTTGCGGTTGAAACCTCAAGAATTACGGTTGATCCTATGAGTTTCCAATGATCGCCAGGGTTCGAGTTGTGGCAATATCATCGTAGAATCGTAGATGGGGAAAAAGAGAGGCTACAGGCATGTAAGGCGGTCGAGCTATATCTTTGTTGGTGAAAGATCTATTCTTGCAAAAACATGTAGAAATACTGGTGAGCACTATGGGTACGTCTGGAAAAGGATTGTACCCCCAAATGGATATGCTCGTTGAGAGAACCTGATTTTCAGACAAACCCATCAGCCCATCAAAATGTCTCCATCTGTCCTAGTATTAATCATTTAGGCTACACCACAAACCTAACTGTCATATTAAACTGATGACATATATCGTTGTACCCCAGTATATACTTCCAATGAATGGTTGCCCCGTTCTATCCCCTATATTGCTGTTTGTATCCGATCAAATCCCATATCAAATCCATTATTTATGGGTTCAATCCCTATTCTTCATGCTTAAAGTCTCGTTTTTGCAGTTTGGTCGATTTCAGGGGACTTTACCCCGTGAACTACTTCGATATATCTATCATAAACCCTATGTGGTGAAATATTCGTGTTATGGGGCACAACCTTGTACCCCGATCAAGTGTACCCGTACCCATGTTGAGCCCAAAAACCGATCAGATTTCATTCTCCACTTTCTGTTGGTCCTGAATAGGCCAAAGTGTACCACCCTTTACCAAAACATTTCCAACACCTTCCACTAGATTTAAAATCTCTGTACACTGCAGTCATAGGTGGTTGGTCAAAAGTCCACAACCGCAATGTGGGCCCCCCAGTCAAATTTGGTTTATTACCCCAATGACTACTATAGTTATAAGTATCATAAACCATACCCATGAAGCTTTAAAACGCACCAACTTAGCTGTACGTCGATCTCGTTAAATCACCATTTAATCCCTATTAAACCTGCACACTGAAGGGCCACACAATTACCATAAAACCACCGTAAAACCATAGGGCACCACCTTTCCATGATATTTTCATTAAGCCCCACTGAATCCATCTAAAAATCCGATTACCCTCTGGTGATTTGTTCCATAGCTATTGAAAATGGCACATTTGGTTCGTTGATTTACCTATTAAAGATGGTGATTTTCCATAGCTACGAGTATGATAATTTATCAGAGGGTACCATATTCATAAGTAATGAGAATAACTAAGTACAGATATATGATATATCTAATAGATCTACCACATAGTAACATAGATGTCACCTAGTCACAATCACTGGTTGGTGGTTTCAACCATCTTGAAAAATATTAGTCAGTGGGAAGGATTATCCCATATATTTTGGAAAATAAAAAATGTTTGAACCCACCAACCAGAGTTTGTTGGATTATAATCCCATCTCACTATAGATTACTAGAGATATATCCATCAGAAATCATCATAAATCCCATATACCATTGATATCCCAAATGTAGATGGTTGTATTCCCATAGCACTCATGAACAATCCTCATCTTTCCATTACTCAACTAAAATCCATTAAAATATCCATTAACATCCATTAAAATCCCCAAATGTAGATGGTTCACCATTGATATTCCATTGAAATCATATACAAATCATCTTTCCCATAGAAATCAACCCATCCTATTGGTGACCGGCACCGCCAAGGTGCTGTGGACTCCTCCTGAAGTCGTTGACGTTCTCGTGCTGCCTTGATGGGCCGTGAGTTTTTCAGAGCCGGATCTCCCAAAAAAGATGCGTCAGGGTCCTTCAATGGGATATACTGGTAATCTAATGGGATTTACTGGTGATTTAATGGGATTTATGGTGATTTAATGGTGATTTATGGTGATTTAATGGGATTTACTGGTAATCTAATGGGATATACCCGGCCTGGTAAACTAACAGTTAGCTATTGAAAATGGCCATTGAAATCGTTGAATTACCCATGAAAAATGGTGATTTTCCATAGTTATGTCAACATTTACCAGAGGGTATATTATGTGGGATATAACGATGTGGATATCATGTCATATGGAGTATATAACTGTTCTTTTAGGCCTATTTTGATTTAATATGATACTGATGATACAAAGGGGATATCACGGTATATATGTAGCAACCCTTGGACAAAATGGACAGGTCAGAAAATCTGGAAATGATCGGGAACACATCACGGGGTAACCGGCCAATTGATGTGGTTTCAGCAATAAATCACGCAGACTTGTTGGTTAAACACCAAACAAATAGGAATTACGTAGTCATCTGGGTTAGGGGTCAAAATGACTCATTAATCCTTTATACTTTTCCATGAAAAACTGGGTGGCTAAATGTTAAAGGTGCATCATCAATAAAACAGGCAAGGTAACCTTCTACAATGTAACCCTCTATAATTATAATAAACAATCAACGGTGGTATGTTTACTGGTGGGTTTGGTAAATTAACACAAGTCAAATGGAAATTACTATGGGATGATTGGTTTTATTGTAGAAACTTCCAGGATCTGGCTGTTATGGGTGACAATAATCACCAAGAAAGAAGGTAGTATAATCGCCTAACATAATTATATTCAAAGCCACTAGATAGAGGATATTAAATCTCCTTAAACAAACATAATATGCAAATGGGGTAGGTGTAAACTGTATGAAAAAATGCAGGACAAATAGAAGACATCCATCCGCAAAGAGTAGCTCCAAAACCATATAATCAACGGGCGAAGTCTCCCGAAATCATCCGAGATCCAGTCGTTTGTCCGATGTCTAAGGTTAAGATTCCAATTCTTAGTGACGTTAAAATTCATGCTGTTTAATAGTCAAGTCCCTGTTGATGCTTCTATAAATTATACATATATATATATATGTAGCTACATTCATATATATATATAATATATGTATATATATGTAGCTACATTCATATATATATATAATTATATATATAATATATATATATAATCTTCTCCTACATGTTTTTTTTACATATAACCCCTATAAAAGCTAGATTAAAAGTCCCCCCGCGTCCGCCTCTGCGGCGGCTTGATTCACCAGGTCCTGCAAGCCCTTGGTGAAGCGTCGGGCCACCTGGAGCCAGAACATTGGCGATGATTTAATGATGTCAATTGGTTGAAGTAAATCTGGTAGGTGGTTTTAACCATGTCCAAAAATATTAGTCAATGGGAAGGATTATCCCATATATTATGGAAAATAAAAAATGATTGAAACCACCAATCAGAAATATAATCAATAAATAAATCATAGTTGTTTGGTGCATTTCGATGTACCTTACTCAATGTTTAATGAATGGTGTCAACTGCTTGAAACAATCAATGACTACCATATTAACATGAAAATTACCACCATTTCACTACTTTGAGTAATGGAACATAATGGTAATATTAACTACTAGTACTATTTCTAATGGTAAATAATGCTAATTACTGGTGATATTAACATGAAAATTACCACTAATAATTACTGGTCATATTAACCAATATTAACCAACATTAACCAACATTAACATTAATTACCACCATTTCACTACTTTCATTGAATGGCACATAATGATATAATGGAACTAATGGAACTAATATATACCATGTAAGATGTTTTATTATTGTTTTACATAAATCATATAGTAATGTAACTAATGGTCATATTAACCAACATTAACTACTGCTTTGTTTCAATGAAATTCAACCAGATTATCAATATTCATATAAGTGGTTATTATACCAGTTAAATATCACTAGTGGTATTATATATATATATATATCAGTTAATTTACCATTACTGGTTGGTGGTATACCTACCCCTCTGAAAAATATGAAAGTCAAATGGGAGTATGACATTCCCAATATATGGGAAGTCATAATCCATTCATGTTCCGAATATGAAAGTCAGTTGGGAAAATCAAATTCCCAATAAGGAAAAATCATCCAAATGTTGCAAACCACCAAACCAGATGATTGTGATTATGCTTGATTGATGATTACTAATGATTACTATCACACTCAGAAACATTACTAATGGCTGGTTGGTGGCTTTAACCATCTTGAAAAATAGTGGTCAATGGGAAGGATTATCCCATATATCATGGAAAATAAAAAATGTTTGAAACCACCAACCAGGTTAATTTACCATTAGGTTCCCACCTGGGTGCCGGTGGCACCTCCTGCATGGCCTCAGCTGCCTCCATGGCCAGCTGCTCCGCGGCGTGCTGATCGAAGGTCATGACGTTCGGCACCTCGCGCTGGGCCGCTGGGCGAGGCCAGGCGGCCAGGCCCGGCCCGTGCGCCCCGGGGAAAACGTGGGGAAAACGTGGGGAAAACGTGGGAAAACGTGGGAAAAACGTGGGAAAACCATGGAAAACATGGGACAAACCATGGAAAACATGGGAAATAAGTGGAAAACAGACATTGGAAAAAAATGTGGGAAGATGTGGGGAAAACCATGGAGAGAATTCGGAACATTGTGGGATGTGGGGAACACTTGGGGGAAAGAAATTAGGAAAAGTGGAGATGTTAGAGAACATCTGGAGGTAGTTCATGTCTTTGATCTAAATATTATGAAGTGAAACATTGTGAAACTGTTTTTTTCCGATGCTTTTGGAATGGTAGAATCAATTGTGACTACAAACATTGAACAAACAACACATCGTTTGTGTAGTTTCTGGAATCCAGTCATTCTTCACCTGTGGACCTGCTGCTGGTGCTGCTGCGCGCTTCCACTGCAGGTGGCGGCGGCGGTGGCATGACTGCCGTGGTCTTAGTGCACACTGCCTTGGTCCACTGCACAGTGGTCACACCTGCAGGTGGCAGCGGTGCTGGTGGCAGTGGCACAGTCCTGGCGGTGGTCCAGCAGGTTCTGGTGGCCGCATGCGCCCCCCCATTTGGGGCATCTGCTTTGGGCATGGGGGTGGCTTCATCACACCGTACTTCTGGAAGTACTGCTCTGCAGTGCCATCCGCCATCCCCACCCTCCTCCTCCTCCGATTCCTCCACGTTGTTCTCCTCGAGATCCTCCACATCATCATCATCCATATCATCCTTTGGCAGTTCACCTACTAACCAATAGCTGCTAGCTTGGATTAAAACCAAATTAGTTGCTACAAAACAATCAGCAATCACTTTAGAAACAAGAGATTGTTTGAAAAATTCGGAGAACCCCCATACCCTTCGGTAATTTAACGTAGCTATTGAAAATGGCCCATTTATGGTTTGAAAATGTTCCATAGTTTTTTGTTAACGTTTACCAGAGGCTAAACTTGATGGTTTGGAAAACACGTCCCCCTCTGGTCATAACTTGGGGTATCCAACCGGGTAATGGATCCATTCCAAACATTAGCCGGGCCTCTTTTTGCGTTTACACAGCGTCGGCACCGAAGATGGCACAGCTTGGGACTTGTTGATTTTCAGCTCGAAGTTGATATGACATGGATAGAAATGGATGACAAACTGCACATGTCATATGAATATCATGTCATCCATTTCATATGGATTCACAATGACAACATATGGATTAAATGACAAACATGGATTCACATGTGTTGATTGTTTTTTTGAATATCAGTTGTACATAATCGCACATGTTTCTGGCTGTCATGGAGATAAGCCATGTTTTTTTCGTCAAAAAAAGAACTGATAATTTCATGGAACTGTCCATTGCAATCCTTTGGTGCCACTGATGCTGTCAAAAACTAGAAACGCAAACAATTATGAGTCATGAGCCTATCCCGTGACCTCTCTTTTGACCAGGCTATTTCTTCGTCAGTGTGAGATCTTGACCAACTTTGCAGCAAAGTCCTAGATTGAACATGGGTTCCACCTTCTCGAAGCTGTTGAACCTGGAACCGTTGATGGCTGAACGGCAAACAGATCTCTTGTCATCCAATGGTTACCTTGTCGAAATATGTCATCAAACATGGTTGGAAAGGACATCCCCATCGAAAAATTGAAGAAGATGTCCATTTCCAACCCAGGACTCCCTTAAAATTAAAGGTGATTAGTAGATATTAGTAGGGCATCTCGACAATAATTCCTCCTTCATCGGTTTTTGTTAAGCCAGTCAACCATGGATTCAACTTTATGTAACATGGAAGCAATTTTACATGAAAGTCATCTTCCAAACACATCCAAACACCATGAATTGGGAGTTCCTTTCTATTTTCTATTCATTTTGAGGAGGGTATAGACGGTATGAGTTTGTCTTAAACATGTGTGACCATCACAATTGTCCCCTGAAATTTGCTATTTGGGGGGTGTGCCGGTGTAAGCATGTTCAAACAATTTCTTGCTCTGGCACCGTGTGAAATACTGGAAATGAGGCTCAAGCCCGTGCCTTTCTTTTCATTGGTCCAGTTCAAAACGGGGCAGGTTAAACCATGTTCAGTGAAGCTCATTCCAATTGGACAGCTTCAAATCTGTGTAAAACTCGAGAGTCTAAAACAGATTGAATAAACATGAGTAACCACTTAAATACCCTCCCGCAATCAAGCATGGCAATGGAAAAGCCCCGAACTAAATGGAGTTTCTACCGGGAAAATCATTGAACAAAAATGGTTGATTTTCCAACAAGCCATGTTTGATGACACTACAGGATGAATACCCTGTTTGAATACACATCCACGATGTTGAAAGAGTCACACATCAAATGTTGATGGATCAGCTGCATCAACCCTTGATGAGGTGGTAGGCCACTCACTCCTTTCCAGTCACCAGTCATAGATCCTCATTGAAAAGGTTGATTCCTTGCTATCTCAAACAAGTACCATCTGGTTATTTAACATAGCCATGGAAAATCACCATTTTTAATAGGTAAGCCATCCGTAAATGGGCCATTTTCCATGGCTATCTTAAATAACCAGAGGGTATTTAAAAAGTGATGTTCACCTACCCCTCTGAAAAATATTAGTAAGTTGGGATTATGATTCCCAAAATATGGAAAAAAATGTTCCAAACCACCAATCAGGAATTGTCGCTATAGTCACTACCCTCCAGTAAACGTTGACATAACTATGGAAAATCACCATTTGTTATGGGTAATTCAACTATAAATGGACCATGTTCAGTAGTTTTTTGAATGTTTACCGGAGGGTAATCATGTTGACCTGTTATTTACTATCCCATCGTACTCACTGTTGATACTATCTTCATTTTACTAGCACTAGCCCTTTTTTCTCATCACAGGTGTATGTGTCGAAAAATGGGATACCCCGTCTAGAAGTCCATAGCATCCATCTGCTGTGGCGCAACTTTTCCACGGACACGGATGGGCTCAGAGATGTCAATCAGCAAAAGCCTGTTTCGAAAGGGAAGAACGGCAGGGGAAAAGGTATGGAATGAGGGATAGAACCAACAATCATGGGGGTATTTAGATATAACACCAATATTACATAACACCGATAATATATATATATATGTAAGAATGATCATCCAATTATCATGGGGAATATCACCAATACATACATATATATATATATAACCACTAAGAAAGGGAGGATCATGGGGGTGGGATATTTTTGGATGTGCATTACAGGAATCCTATAGGTGGTTTAAGCATGTTTAAGCCATGAATTTCTCTGAGATATGGCCTATGGCTATTACCCACCTGCCAACTCGGATGCACCGAGAAAAGTAGGTCAACTGCATGAAGATCCCAATTAAACGAAGGCATACCCTCTTTTGCTCCTCCCTTCATTGTTTGCTATAGCTATCCCCGTGTGTTTGTTGCTTCTACATATCTCCAGTTTTGTTGGCAAGTCTATTTTTTGTTGCTTTAATCATATTTAATCCCTTTTTTAGTCAGTCAAATCCCATGAAATCTTAATGTTGTTTGGGGAAACCTTCCATATATTGCTAATGAAAACTTCACCGTTTTTTACGGCCTCCCATCTTCGTTGCTTAAACCGTGGCCAATCTTAGACGGATGAACTAGTTGATGTGACTTACAGATTGGATTTGAGCAACCACCATATACATCACAATGTGGGGATTTGTCCACAAAAACACTATAAACCAACACATTTTACATAGATATGGACATATATAGCTGAAATGTGTGTTCAAAAGAGACGGAACTAACGTAAACATAATCTTAGGAGTACCCTAAACGCATTTGCACCAGATAAAGTCACAATGATAACCATGTCCAACATGTCGGTTAACCCATGATTCACCCCACATACCCCCAAGTTAGCTATAGTCATGATACTATCCATATCAATATCTTTCCATCATATATATATAATCATCATCATATTATCCTCAAATCCAGAATATGCTTTATACATACATCAGCATTATCTAGATGATTTCCCCATTCTATATCGTTATGCGTTATAGGTGTTACATAGATGTTGTAATAGATGAGATCCACATTTGAACATCTATATAACATTACGTAACATCTAAAAACGTGCTAAAAATGGTTATATTCCCCATGAGTTTCCTATATTGAATAGATATTCCCTATACAATAGAGAATATAGATGATATATATATATATATGAATATTCCCATTTATAGCATATCTATATATATATATATGATATATATATATATATATTAATATTCCCATTATATATACAGATATATATGATAATCCCCATGTTTTTCTCCCCATATTTGGTGCTGAAAAGAGCCATCCGGAAAAGCCATGGGCTTCGCCGGCGCCTCAGTCCTTCTTCTGGCTCACCTTCTTGCGCGCCGGAGGGCTGCCACCCTCGCGGAACCTGCCATTGGAATCATGGAGATATCACAGGATGTGTATAGGTGATTTTAGATGCATATATATATATATATATATAATATCTATATTATATGTTTGGTTTGGTATCTAGACATGCATATATAATTATTATGCATATAATAATAATATATATATATGTAAATGTATAGGTTGATATTATGTAGTATATACAATATACAATCTATGTGTGTATAATTGTACTCAGCAACTCAATTTGGTAATCACATGGGTCTGTTCGAAAATGGAAAAACATCTAACCCCCTACCCCCACATGTTCGACTGTCTTCCAAATCTCCAAACCACCTTTGTGATATCAAAAACTTGGTGCTTCACCCCCACGGCTCGTAAGTAGGTGAAAGAACCCTGGTGATTTCACTGGGCTAAGTAGGTGGTTTCCCTGAGTTGAGATGAGATCACAATCCCCAACCAATCCACATGACGCAAAGCATACCGAGGGCTTAATCCTCAACTTATCAGGAGTATGGGTAAGATTACTCTATATACCCTCTGGTAAACGTACAAAAAACTATGGAAAATCCACTATAAATGATGGGAAAATTCACTATTTCTATGGCCATTTTCAATAGCAAACTGTTAGTTTACCAGAGGGTAGGTGGAAAACCCCTGTTGATTTCACTGGGCCTAAGTAGGGGCAAGGTCACTTAGTTCACTGAAATAACTGGGCTTATAATTAGTTGTAATCCACTTGCGGTTCCTGGGATGAGCCACCAAGTACCACATTTATAGCATTGTTCCATCCTCTTGGTTAATCCTTTGATGAATCCTCTATGAGAATTATCTCTGTTGACTCAATGGATTGGGAAAATTAGGAAAATCTTCACCGGAAAACCATGGTCATTTTATAGGAAAACCATGGGAAAATTTACAGGAAAACCCATATTTCATGGGAAAATCTATGGTTTCCTGTTGATTTTTGCTTGAACCATTCCCTTAATACTCAAGGGAAGCTGGAAAAACAAAAGTCGAGTTGAAGAGAAGCGAAATGACAAATTGAAACTTTGAAAGGATTGGCCAGGAGCTGGTTGAATAAAAATCAATTCAAATCCCAAATTAATCCACCTACTGTGGCCATTCACCAGTTAAGGTAACTATGAAACTCTCCTCTTAAGTAGATTTTAGACACAAATTTAATGGGATATTAGCAGGATATACTGATGATATATACTGGTTGGTGGTTTTAACCATCTTAAAAAATATGAAAGTCAGTTGGGATGATTATTCCCAATATATGGAAAGTCATAAAATTCATGTTCTAAACCACCAACCAGTATATAGATTATAGATGGTTTAATGAACCTGGTGCAGTATTTCTACAGCCACAGCAGCCACAGTAGCATTCACCGCGGCACCCGTTCTTGAAGCGACGGCCGATGTGCTTCACCTGGGTGCCGACGCGCAATGTATCGAACTTCTCGGGGCTTTTCCCTTCGCGAAAACCATGAAAACTGTGGTGACTTAATGGGGCATACATGTGCAGAAAATGGTGATTTCTATGGGATTTAGTGGGATATGATCATTCTGATATCATGGGATTTTATTGAGGATGTGATTCTTTGTAGAAAAAAAACAATCATAACATATGGGGATTTGTATGATATGGGGATTTGAAAGGGATTTCGATGGGATTTCGATGGGATTTGATGATGTATAACTAGGATTTTAACTTATGAACTATGGTTTAATAGTTAATGGTTTACTGGGGGTTAACCATTGACAATTATGATGTAATTGGATATCCATCACATTGGACTATGTTGGATTTAGTGGGATATAGTAGTACTTAATGGGATATTCATGGGGATATACTGGTTTGCAACAAACCAACTAAGGATTTTACAGGGATTGAGTAGGGATATAAGATATAACCATCAACAATGGGCTTTAAGTGACTTAACAATCAAACTTTGGGATGATGCTTGACCTGTCCCCACGTTCATATTAAACACACCCTGACGCCCATCCATGCACAGGGGATGTACATGGATTTACAGATATGACTGGGAGCATACAAGGGGCGCGTGTTTCATAACATATTGGTGAAATCATAAATTGACTTTTGAGGTTATGGTATTTTGATATCCCAAATAATTAACATATGGTGAAATCCCAAATTACCCCAACCATAACATATGTATTTTGATATCTTTTGGGGGTTAGGGTAATTTTATATACATGGCTTCCTCAAGGTTGAGCATCCCCCAGTTCATTAAAATGGGATCTGATTCAACCACTAAAAATATCTAAGTATATAGCCAAAAAAATGATCAAACATGGGGGTTGATGTTGTTTTTGCCACTTGTAAACATGTAAAAAGTTATGGAAGCCATGGCCCATTGATACTTGATGTACCTACTAAGATGGTCAAGATGGTGATTTGTCATAGCTATGTTAGTTTCCCAGAGGGTACATAATCATATTCATATAATGTAATGAATATAACTAAGTATAGATATACCATCATATCATATTATATACCATTATATATCTACCATAGACCATAGATTTCAGCTATAGTCACAATCATTTTCATAGTTCTGGAGGTTATATCTACCATCTACCATGCAACTTCCGGCGAACTCTCCATGGCTTTCCGCGATCGTGCTGAGTTCCGCTGACGTAGCTCATGCGGCCGGTGCCAGGAGCGCGTCTGCGCTTGGACTGGCGGGCGACGCTTGGTTGGGAGTGGCAAAGGGCAAATGGTGGAGAATGACGGTAACGTAGCCACGGATCCTATACGTAAGTTATGTCCCTGGTGACTTCAGTGAGATAAGTAGAGTTAAATTGACTGTTAATCCGCTTACAACCAGGGATAAAACATGATATAACCTACTTAGGATTCCTGAGCCACAAGGTAACCATTGATACAGTTATTGCTCTTCATTGCCTGCACGGCTTTGTCAGGGTTAAGCGGATGATGCCAATGTTTTGAGAGACCGGTAATAGGTACGAATAATTGGTGCAAATCATGATAACCCGCTACAGTCTCTACAGAACACAATCTTTATCCACCTTATACACCATACAGTTCCCAAGAACCGTCAACAAATGCTTCAACAACTCCAAATTGTTGCGACTTTCCCGGGGATCTTCTCATGTTGCTTTTCTTTCAGTATTTTGAAGGTTTGCTGCGACTTCCTACTCGGACTATCCATCTCGATATTGGTTTGCTAGTTCACGGTACTTCTCCAAAAACTTCTATGAAATCATTTCTGGCATCTCAACTTCCTGGATTTTTTAGGGACCCCCTGTGTTGATGGGACCCCCATCTCCAGGACTGGACTGGATTGCCCCTTGTCCATGCCTTCATCCTAATGGAAGAAATGATGATTTGCAACATGAAATGATGCTGTGTTTAATCTTAGGGAAAATTTGGGATTGTTAGTGATTAGTGAATCCCATAGTCTTACTGGTGCTTAGTAGGGAATTTTCGGGAATGATCCATGTCATCACTAGTAATGTCATCATCCCAGCAACCCCCAGCAACCCATCCATTCCCTACGTTTAGCACCAGTAAGTTTTGGTGTATCTCACCATACATCACATTTAGACAAACCCCAGATCAAACCCCCATATGGCTAGAGATAAGAACATGACCTACTGTGTTATAACCATCCACCCTGGAATTCCATAAAAGCCCCTATACATTGCCATAATTTGCCATATCCCAAGTAGTCAAATCATCCCGATTGACCCCCGTAACGCCGCGGGTCCAAGCCTTCTTGGACCAGTTGTACGATCGGATCTTGGTTGCTGGGAATCTGCAGCAAAGTCCGGGGCTAAGGGGTGAAACTTACCATCCTCTCAACTAACATCGACCCCGCGAAGTAGGGTGGAAGTTGGAAGATGACTTTTGCCAATCAGCCAGATACCCTGCAAAAAATGATTTCTTAGCTGGTGAGTAGATAATCCCATTGATACCAAAAGACTAAAGGATTGAAGTACCCATCCATCATCTAAGATTGACCTACAGTTGGAAGATGACTTTTCAGGGTCGATTCTTCAAAGTAAATGTTCGGAAACATCCTATATGCAAACCATGGTGCTAGCAGGCTTGTGTTATTTGACTGCTGGCTGCGCTACTTAAACCCAGGGATGAGTTATCCAAGTACGCCACAAACTTTGTTTCGCGCCAAATTTGCAAGGTCGCTGCAAGAACTGCCCCAATGACTGGGGCGCTAAAGCTGTTGCCGCAGCAATCTCTCAACAAGTTAGGACTGAGCATTGTCAATCCAAATCTGATTTGATCTTCTTTGGCCAGGCCCTGCAAGGCACAGAAGTCTGAAGCCGTTAGCACACAGCCGCGAAATATGTACTTGCCGTTGGGAACGATGCAAGGTGATTCGCCATCTCGAAATGCCAAACGGTCCTTGGCATACATTTTGACAACCACTCCGATGTCCAGTATAGTGCCAATTTCATTTTATTGGTGTCTTGGTTCAACTAAGTTCATTTTACTAGTTCTTCGGAAGCCCTGTAGGGCAGTTTAACCGGCCATTCAAATTAATTAGCTCTGATGGTGTTCTTCTTTCCAAGGAAATTTATAAAGCCAATCTTTGTTGAGACACCCTACGTGGCAGATCGCGCCTCAGCCAAATATAGTTATATGACATATTTTGGGGGGATACGTTTTGAGATCGCATATAACATCTTCTCAACCACATGGGTTTGTAAATATCTAGTTCTGGGATTTTCTGGGATGTTGCGCAAGGCTTATGACTTACATGTTTCTATCTAAACTGGATAACCTACCTGGCGCATTATATCTTCTTATCCCAACTGCTTCATGGAACTTTTTTATCGGATACATTGTGTCGCATATTTGCATTTCCTTACCTAAAAGGCTTCGTAACTGTAGCTGTACTGCCGGGACATGTGCAATTATGGGAGTTATGGCGCCTCACTTTCCAATTGGGTTCTGAGAAATGTGACACAATTGTGTCTTGTAAGTGTGGGGCATAAAGCATACAACAGCTCCGTGAAGCAGGAGCCAGGAGCCGAGTTATCGGCAAGGGGCAATGGACATGTTCACTTGCCACACCAGGTTGCAGCGAAGGAGGTCGATTGGCTCCCCATAATGCTGCTCGCGAAGTTGCCAATGGGCCGCAAGCAAATACTGTTCCCTCTCCTGAGCGCAGCGGCTTGCGTTGGACAATGCGCCCACAAAATTGATTGATTTTTGGGCCCCATTGGTGACACCACATCCTCCGTGTTCATGGAAGCAATCTCGAAACTAAATGAGAAAAAAAAAGTAACACGGGCGCTCGAGGCCCCTGACAAAATCAACATTTTTAGCAGCAGCATGTCATGGATTTTTCAACCCTCGCAGTGTCTTGTTAACATCGCTATTTGCAAAATGGCAATGAAATGCCATGAGGACGGGCGCCGAAACACACTTTCAATAGTATTTGCAGGGGATTCTGCACGTCATCATTTCCAAAACTTTTTTTCTGACAAGATTTGTTTTGGTCCTCATTTTTGCTGTTCTGTGGCAAAGCTGTTGGGAAGTGCAAGAGAAGATGCGGCAGCGTAACATCCAACATGTTGGCAAGTGCAAGAGAAGATGCGGCAGCTGACATCCCACAGCTTGGCAAGTGCAAGAGAAGACGCGGCAGCGTAACATCCCACATGTTGGCAAGTGCAAGAGAAGATGCGGCAGCGTAACATCTCGCATGTTGGAAAGTGCAAGAGAAGAAACTTGCAGCGTAACATCCAACATGTTGGCAAGTGCAAGAGAAAATGCGGCAGCGTGACATCCCACATGTTGGCAAGTGCAAGAGGAGATGCGGCAGCGCAACATCCTGCATGTTGGCAAGTGCAAGAGAAGATGCGGCAGCGTAACATCCTGCATGTTGGCAAGCGCAAGAAGCGGCAGCGTAACATCCAACATGTTGGCAAGTGCGGCAGCGTAACATCCCACATGTTGGCAAGTGCAAGAGAAGATGCGGCAGCGTAACATCCCGCATGTTGGCAAGTGCAAGGGAACACTGTTCTGACAAGAACGCAGAAAAAAGAACGTTATTACTCCCCCCACCCCCCACCCCCCCACCCCCTAACCCCCTATACCCACCCTTACAAAACACTACACTGCGGGCAGTGGGAGAAGAGAGACCACAACTCGTAAGTAGGTGGTGGTTTCAATCTTTCGACGATATGAACATGTATAAATTATCAGGGGCCCCGAGTGCCCGTGTAACCAAAAAAAGGGACCAACTTGTTTTCAGCCATGGCTTTCGAATCAACATTGGGATTGTTTCTTTGCAGTTGAAAATCAGACAGGGGCCCAACTCCATGACCTTGGATCCAAAGAACCTTTTCACGGACCTTCTCTTGAGAAATTAATCTCTTTTTCAAGAACTCCGAAAACAAAGTTCGCCATTTCGCCTGCAAGCGGGTCTTGGTCTGTGACAGTCGACCCCCAGAAATCGGACATGGCTGTATACTGGTACAAAATTGGCAAATACCCGGGGAGGAACTGGAAAGTCTTAAATGGAGTCACCGAAGTCCTACAAAACAGCGGCTGACAAAAAACACGACTTGACTGCAAATAAATTAATGTTCTCCATCTGTCGTTTTGATGGTCTTTCACAAAAGCGCCCGCTGGCACTTCTGCAGACCACGCCTGGATGTTCGATGAACTGCTACCACCATGACTGCTGGTAGGTTTGGCAGTGAAGCTTAGCAGCTGGAGCATTGGCCAGGGGCGCAGCTGCAGCTCTCGCACAAGTTGAGGAATCTGGTTGATGTCCAGCAGCACGTCGTAAAAAAAGGGTCATCTCACTTGCATGCAAAGTAAGCACAATGTGGGATTGAACAAGGAAGCTGTTCTTGCAACAGGACAGCAAGATGGGTGAGTTAACTGGTTCATAAGCAGCTGTTAACCTGTTTTATTCTGTTATATTATGTTATATTCCTGCACATATAAGAGATTACGCGTATATTCCTCAACCACTCGCGAAACCACATGGAGGCCATAGATCATCTAAGTCTAACCCCCACCAACCTAGATGCAACAATGGGGCCCGATACCCAGCCCGACCGGTAGCGGCAATAAATTGACCCAGCTACGGAGGCATTCCTGGGCAGTCAAAGCATATTGCGTTGAATCACCAGATACCCGGAATCGCACAGGGACCGCCTTGGCCAAAAGCTGCTGGAACCAATTGAAAATTAAAAACCTTTCACGGTTCTCTGCCATCTACCATGAAAGAACTATCCCTTTCATGTGGATTTGCCCAGACTAAATATAGTTCCGTAACTCCGTAACATCCAAAAATACAAATGCACGAAGCAGATTTCCTTTCCAATGAAGGTTCCCATCGTGGATAAACACAATGACAACACAAAAGTGGTAGGTTTTCCTTTTAAATAGGACAGTTTGCGTATCGGATGGGGAAATTGCAAAGTTTGACCCACAAATTATATAAAAGGTTTCGCAAGAGATTTCCCTTTGAAAGAGAAGGATATCGCAAATTAGATGGCGAAAATGTGTGGTTTCGTGACCCTAAAAAGATAAATGGGTTTCGTGACCCTAAAAAGATGACAGGGCCAGGAAATGGTTTTCCTCCTCTGGATACGTTCCAAGTTACTTGGTGGTGAAAATAAAACTGTTTCGTGATGCTTCGTGATAGCAGAGTTTCGAGAAGACTTTGCCTTTTGAAGCAGCAGCAACAACAACAACCACCACCACAACAACAACAACCACAACAACAACACCAACACCAAAACCAACACCAAGACCAAGACCAAGACCAACAACAACAACAACAACAACACCAACACCAACACCAACGACAACAAAAAGGACAAGGACAAGGACAACGACAAGGACAACGACAACAACAAGGAGGCCACGAAGCATTGACATTTCCGGGCATTAGGTTTCAAGATGTATACAAACGTCTCAACACTAGTCCATCTAAGGCATGATACGCAGGCTCCAGTATGTTCTACCCAGCTGCCACATCCAGCTTGATGATCAGCTTCCGGAGCTTTTCCAAGGATGCTGATTGGAGACCTGTTGGGTGCGGTAGGTCCGACTCCGACATGGCTGCCAATGTTAACTTTCTAGTTGTCTAAGCTGTTTGCAAACATGAGTCCAAAACCATAATATTGAAACTGATCTTTAGCATAACTCCTATCAAATTTGTTGCAACACATGGCTTTTCCCAATCAATTTAGCATATTGATGGGCAGTTTCTCAACTTTTTGAAAATGTGATGCATCACACTTGGGCACGTTGGTTCCTGTATTTGTCTTGGTTCCATCAACAAAAACGTTGGAATCCGCTTGTTTGATTCGTTCACGGGCACGAATCCGCCGTTGCTGCCACTGTCAGCGACCCTTGTCGAGACAGTCCTGGGCCCAAAAATCAAGGCTCAGCTCACTAGGCCTAACAAGGCTTCATTCCCCAAGCAGTTCGCGTGGCGTTCTTTTTCATGGGGTGAATGATGTGAATGATGACGCTCTTAGTCGGAAAAACTTGCATGTGCCAAAAACAGAATCAAGTGGATTGACCAGAACGACCAGATACACCCCCAGCTTTTCTCATGGACAACAACCTCAACGCACAGCTGCATCCCCGCTACATGTGTGGGAAGTGCCATATCCAATATCAAAAGAAATAACTTTATCACAAGCAACCCCTTGGTTTAAGTCTTTCAATGATTAGTCCCAAAACGTGGGAATAACACAACCCTGGGTGCTAGTATATTTACCCACAAAGCTGGGTGATTTTTAGGGTAAATGTTGGCAAACATTGCATACATGGAGCATTTGGGTATGCTCACTTTAGTGACACTTAAGAGTCAAACATTGTATGAAAATTGAAAGCAACCTTGAAACCACCAGCCAAATGTCGTGGTTTGGCAAAACATCGCCACCGAGCAACATAACCAAGTACTGGTTTTAAATCCCTCTTACCAACTTTATGTCCTAAAAGTCCCTAAAAGTCATCGTTTTGCCACCATCATATTCTGTTCAATTTGCTCGCATGTTTGATTTTGTATCTTGTGGATTACGTTCTGTATGGCAGTTTGTTACTGGCATACCTTTGTCAGTTTCAACTTCCGACCCGGTAACATATCCAGCTCAAGTTTGATCTCATACACTTCACCATGCTATGACAGCTGAAATTTCACATGCAACCAAGAAATTCAGTCCGTCCAAAAAGTGGACATGTGAGAATGGTTCAAATCTATTTTATATATATACATTGCTGAATTATGTCAATAATATCGCAACATATCGTAACAATAAAATGAAGAACATCTAATTATGTATATTATGGTCCTTAGTTGTTGAATAATATGATCATATCATTAGTACCGTACGCACATAGATATTGGGATGTTCGCCTACAGGTGCCCATCATCTTTGATGGGCCCTGGGATTAGTTACAAAAGTGGTTAGCCACTGGCGAAAAAAAAACAAACAAAAAAACTGGCACAATAATGGATTCTCACACATTTCCTAACTACAAGTAGTCCACTAATCCCATGCGGTAGTAGCTACTAACTAGCTAAGTAGTCAACTAATCCCATCATCTAGCCTATCTAAGTAGCTGTTCATAATTAGATTTTAAGCATCATCTAAGTAGCTGTTCATAGATTGTAAGCGATGGCGATGACTATTCCCTAAATCTATGGAACATTAAATGTCCCAATTTGTACGTGTTTTTCTATGACTAACTAATAGTGGGCCATGTTCACTAAATCGGAAAATCCATGGCGTACCCGCAGGCTGCGCATCGCTTGTTTTGCCTCGGAGAAGATCATGAGGGGAGAGTCTCACCAGATGGTCCTACCATGTGGGTAGATGCTACATGGGTTATCCGTGGGTATTGTGATGATATTCCGTGGTAAATCCCGTTTCTGGTTGGTGGTTTCAACCTGCCCCTCTGAAAAATATGATTTCGTCAGTTGGGAGTATGTCATTCCGCCCAATATATGGAACAATAAAAAATGTTCCAAACCACCAACCAGGTTTTAGGTAATATGTGTTGGTTCACAAGTGGTAAATGAAACTAAACATGGATGTTCCGATTGGAACCTTCCAAGGGCTAGTCCCTTGGTAAACAAGTAAATGAGCACCAGAAAGAGCACGAGAAAAGGCGGAAACAATAAGCTTCCTTTTCCAAGCAAACCCCGCTGATGTAGTGCATAAATCGGGAACTTTCTAACCAGGGTTATGAACCAGTCAATTTGTAGGATGCAATCTACAATACAGTGCTCAGCTGGCTAAGTTCGTCTATAACCCCGATATATCTAACATTATCATACATTATCTAACACATAACTATATCGACTATAAATACATCTAGCATATTCTGTTCTAGCATAAGCATACCCTCTGGTAAACTAACATAGCTATTGAAAATGGCCATTTATAGATATTTATAGTGAGTGTTCCCATTAAAAATGGTGATTTTCCATAGCTATGTTAGTTTACCAGAGGGTAAACCTTTGTTCTTGGAGCTATAAAGCCACCAACGAACTCGCGAGTTGCCGTACCATGGGCGGTCTCCCACCGGGGATTTAACGAACAAAAATCCAGTCGCTGTACGTCCCACAAAAAAAGCCAAGCGGATTTAATAGTCCCGTGGTACCTGAATAATGATCTTGAATTCATTATATACCTTAACAAACCTTAACTGCTTATCATTGGTTATCCCAATCTTTTTTAATAAAGTGTGCATTCCCATGGTTATGACATGTTATGACCCACTTGCTATCGGGGATGCCCTTCAAAGATCTTCAGAGTAGCCATCCATGTGCATGTTGAAATTCGCTTAGAACCCCGAAGCTGCCAAGCTTGTATAGATTTGTTTCAATGTAATATAGATAGATTGAACCATTGAGCCGTTGGAATTGACCTTTTTGATCTTTGTTGTGAAGCCATTTCAAGGTTTAACGATTCCATCTCAGGAACTTATTCCAGGTGGAAAGCAAATTGAGGCTGATCCTAAGTACAAATCTGAAAGTGCTGACTGTTTGAAACGATTCACAAAAATCGAGAAATGGATCTGAAGCATTGGTTTGTTGAAATATGTGGAAGGGGAATATGATGATACATATGATACATTGAATAGAGATGAATAGAGTATATATTTCTGAGTAAATTACTGGTTGGTGGTGTACCTACACCTCTGAAAAATATGACTTCGTCAGTTGGGATGATGAAATTCCCAATATGATGGGAAAAATCATCCAAATGTTCCAAACCACCAACCAGATTATAATAATTCACTAACCTGAAATAAGACCATTTTGGATCATTTTGGGATGTTTCCCCGAATCCTACGTAATTAACCATGATTCCCAGGGCTCGTGCAACGAACCAGTCCAGGAATGACTCAGGGAATCCCCTAAATCAATGAATTTCGGCATGTCCTACCGAATGACGCAATGTAAATGGATGCAACATATTCTAACGAGGCTTCTATGAGGAAGTTGACTCTGATTTAGGGCGATTCAACAACTATGATTAGTTAAATAGTCAACAAGTTGGAATTGCCATTTCCAAAAAAAAGAGGTATAAACACCGGATTTCCAAATTGGACCACGTTACAGGTGATAGGAGCGCTTGCCACATCGAGGGCACAGGCCTCAGTGATCTACTTCGAGTGGGCCCTGGGATTTGTTAAGCGGTTAGAAAAAAAAGGCGGGAAACAAAAACTGGGCAATTAAGTGAGATATAGTGGGATATGATCACCCAGTTACTAACTGTAGTTGACTAATTAATGTTTTATGGCCAATCGAAATGGATTTAGAGCTTGAAAAGTGGTCCATACTTGACATCGCCCATCAGATGTGCTCAAAAGATCTTCAAATCTCAGATGGGGTGTGATCTCAGATTGGTTCAAACTGCACTATCTCTAGGCAAAATTATTATTCAATCAATTGTAAAGAAGTTACGTGCACTTGCAACTGTAATATGGATGTGTCTGAAATAAAGATACCTCCAATTTTGATCAATTTTGATGTTGTTTCATCATGTTTCCCTACCACATTCGCCATCAATTGAGGGCGTACACCTATTTTCAGACGCACCCAAAACTATTCATGGGTGAATTCCACATCTGTTCATTAATGATTGGTGACACCTCCATGTTACGTGGCTCAAGTCCCTCTTTTTTTTGATGGCGAAAAGTCCCTATTTTCATGGCTGGTGTAACACCCCACATCCAACCCCCAATGGGCCACCCAGTCACCGTGCGTCTTCTTGTGACGCTTTCCCATCGCTGGCCTTGGCGGGCGGAGATAGATGTTGCATGTTGGATGAGATCGGAACCAATGGCAATCAGAATATGTAATATGAGAATTTTAACATCATCATCATCATCATCATCATTCTGTTAAAAAAAAACAACGTCAACAATAAAAAACATCTTTGATGTGTGTTCTCATGTATGTATATATATATATATATGTAGCTTTAGGATGGCTGCTGCTGATGCTGTGCTGCTGGTCCAGACGTAGATTCGCACTCGGCTGTTTTCCCCTCGCTTTGGTTCAAAGATTAAAACTTGAGTGCCAATCCATAAATTTGGTCATGCTTTGTCTTACCTTCCGGCAAACAAATCTGGCAATGGAAAGTACTTCGTCAATTAATAAATGATTTTCCCATTCAAATGTCCATTCATAGGGGATTTCCCATTGCCACGTTTGTTGACACCGGAGGGTAACACCAAATCTGATTTGGTCAGTCTTGAGCCGCCATCCAGCCATCTGTTTCTTTTCAAAAATGGGCTAGCCTGTAACAATCAAACGCTTCATCATGAGGACAAGTCAGTTTCCTTCTCAAAAACATATATAAGTTAAATTTAGTGAAAAATCCATTGGTTTTCCCTTGTGACACCACAATTCTCATCAATTTAATTTGCTTGATGAAGTCCCCATTTGTTGCTCTTTTTGCTGGACATCCCAAATCCTCTCGAAAATGGGCCACCAGACGTGCCATCACCCATGCTGCCGACCTGTGCTTGGCCGAAACCTATCGATTTCCATGGCGAAAAGCCCATGGGTTTTCCGGTGAAGATCTTCAACCAATCCAGTGGATACCTCAAGAAATGCCACTAATTTCGAGGGCCCCATGACTACCCCCTGGTTTCCACGTTCACAGAAAACGAACTGGAAAGATCCACCATGTTTCATGGGAACATTCACTATTTCGACTGGGCCATTTTCAAGTTCGCAAACTGTTAGTCATTACCAGATATCCCACTAATATCCCCATTAATATTCATTAATATACGATAAACCAGAGGCTAGTTCGATGATAAACATTTTATGATAAACACCGAGATATCAACATGGCGGTTTCTCACCGTCATCCAATCTCCAAAGATCTGATCCGTAAACCCCATCATTCCAGTGAGGGAGAACGGTGAGGTCGTTGTAATTTAGCCAGAATGTATATTGATGACATTTGATGACTATTACATTGTACATTGATTTGCAGATTATTCTTTGCTATTCAAAACTTTCCAACAATCATTGGCTTTCCTATACAGTTTCCCGTATTTTTTCCCGCAAGCCGGTGTTCACTGATTGACTATCAAACTTGGCATGGTTTCCTGCTTCACTATTGACATGTGCCTCTTTCTGTCCTGTACTATCGACATTAATCTCGTGTTCGCCTTGAAGATTCGATCTTTAAGGTAAATCAAAGAACCCTATTGTTAAATTATTAAGCATATCATATATTAACCATCATTAACCATCATTAACCATATGAAAACCAGATATGAACCATTATTATCAGTATATTAACCAGCTATTAACCATTTCTGGAAACCACATATCTTTCTCCTTTGACTATTGAAATTGCCGCGTTGTCTATGATCACCTTATCAGGGTCCCCGTAGGAAAGCGTGGTTGAAGATGGGATGAAATCACATGTTTGGGTACGGCGTGCTTAAGATTGGGATGGAATTCAATGGAATTCAATGGAATTCAATGGAATCCACGGTGGTATAGGACTGTACCTAATATATGATAAAACCAAAAGCACTTATCTTCACCACTAAACATGGGGATTGGACAAAAATGAGGATTTTCACTGCTAAAAATTGTTTTTTCCCTGTAAAGATGACAACCATCACCATCAGTCCGCACCTTCACAGCCGCGAGGCGCGTGGTGTTTTTTGTTCTTTCAGTGTCCGTGTTGATCCGCTGGATCCAAGAAAAACAGTGGAAACATGCAATAGGGAGACATCGTTTGCAGCGACCCCAAAATACCAAACAATGTGGGGATGGGTCAAAACCTTGTACCCCTGGTGAACATCAAAATAGCTGGTAAATGGATGTTCATTCCCCTAAAAATGGTATTAATAGGTATTGATCCATAGCCATGTGGAAAAACAAACCATAACCTAGATGTGGAAACATCATAATGGCTGTGAATACATAGATGTGGAAAATCCAAATAATCCAATACATACTTTCGGATTACAAGGGTGTTTTTCGATGATCCAAACCTCACAGTCAGTCAAAAAAATGCCAACAACTTGAAACGACCTCCTTTCAGAAAAATCCAAAAATGAGACTGGGAGACTGCAAATTCATAGGGTTTCCCATGGTATTCACTTGTGAATCACCCGTATCCCACTTAAACATTGACATTTCATGGGTAGCCAATTTTCAGAGACACCCAAATGATCGCATTTCATGATCATGATGATGATGATGATAATATTATGTACATCCAAAGGCTATGCGCTCCATGTTGACTTTTTGGACGCTTTCAGGGCCCTGCTGGCACTACTCGCGGATGGCACAGGCTGATCAAAAGAATGCGAAGACGTTTTTTGGTGGCTTCAAAGCGCCTGAACAAGGATATGATCATTAAAAAACTGATATATTGGATGTTTTCCATCCGTAGCAATATCATAGTGATGATAGTATAGTAGATATAAATCATCAGTAATAATCATGATAAGCCAATGATCGTTGTTAGTGATGATCATATGGAGGTTTCCTAAAATGGGGGATCCAACCAAAATGGGGGATGAATCTTTGGGGTACCCAGATGACTTGGGAAACAACAAATATACTGATGTAACCATCAACAATAATGACTTACCCTCTGGTTATGACTAACATAGCCATGGTATAGATGGCCCATAGAAATAGATGGTTTACCTGGGTTTACCCATTAGAAATGGTGATTTTCCATGGCTATGTTAAATAACCAGATGGTACCTACTTAACCATCAAAAATGGTGCCCCAGTATCCCCAGTTCGGCTTCGCAAAGTTGCTGCGACTTGTTTGAAAAGGAGTGATGGCTGGTGGATATGTGTTGTCCTCAGCGGATAGAATGCGAACGATTCCGGTATCATTGTGACTAGTGAGACTGTGCGAAAAATGCTGGAGATGTACGCTTTTGGGTCTTAGCAAATTGACATTGCGCCCAAGGTGGCTACCATTAAGGGAGAGATCTATGCTGCAGCCATTCGCCAGAAACACGTGTGTCGCAACTGCCCATAACGTGGTCCAGCCGTTACAGCGTGCGTGTTGGAAGACTTGGGCAGGACGTGATCATGGAGGTTTGGATGTGTAGGACACATGCCATGATGATCTTACCTTGATGGGTTTATATGGTAAATCCATCTAACACACCAAAACTATCAGTGTTTGGCTATAACCAATTCCGTTGCACTCACAGAATGTCCTTTCTTTGTTTGCGGTAATTGACTTGCAAGCCCATTGGTTGAATTTGACCATCGTCGCACTTATCAAGCATCACCAAGCCCTCCTGAAAGCACCTAAAGCTTAACTCTTTCAGGTTTTGGATGGCTTTAATCGGTCTTGGGAGTGCAAACCCTTTCATTTAGCCAACAACGTTGCGGGCACAAAACTTCTGATGGATCAAAAAGTATTTTGCTATGAGCTGGATGAACATCCATCTATACAGTACCAGCCATTATGGGGATAGCTACCAGGGGTTTGACACATTGAGGATAGTTACAAGCCATTTATTTATACTGGTTGGTGGTTTCAACTCCTCTGAAACATATTAGTCAGTTGGGATGATTATTCCCAATAGATGGAACAATAAAAATCATGTTCCAAACCACCAACCAGTATAGATCTGGGATAAAAACATTACAAGGTGGTGCCCCAGTACCAAGTTGCTGAAATTCCAGGTCTTTCACTGGGTCCAGTCAATTAGCCAGCGATTTCCTCCAGTTACTAACCACTTAACTAATCCGAAGGCCCATATAAGTAGGGGTTAGAGGGGATAATCCCCAGTGATATGGGTTGTAGCTGTTGTTGTTGTTGTTGTTGTTGTTGCTGTTGTTGTTGTTGTTTTTTTCAAATTTCATAAACCTACTTACAGTTAGACTAAGGCAATCCCGTCTTTCTCATCTAACCGTCCACATTATTATACAAGCAAATTCTATGGGGTTAATACCAAAGACAGGGGAGCAACACCTTATAGACAACAATAACATAAATCATAACAACAAAACAAAAAAACTCAAACAACCTAAACAATACAATAGATTATAAAAAAGACTATACCATAAATCATAACCAAAAAAATAGCTTACTGTATATAATTTTGAACTTAAAAAAATATGTTTGTTGTTTCTTCAAGTTCTCCAGATGCTTTGTTGTTTGTGTGTGTCTCTTGTAATTCTTACATTGAATTTCATAATCATCACATACATGGCCATTTTATTTTAGCATTCACTTGTTCAATGTTTTCTGCTCTATGAATTATTCTTCGTTCATTTATTTCTTCCCTGTGTGTCCTACCATAATTTCTAGCATATTCGTTTGCCTGCACTATATGATTGTAATAATAGTCTCTCCTCCTTTCATTATATTTTTCTTTGTTCTTTTGATGATTAGCCCTCATATATTCCCTACATTTAGCACAAGTTTTGTATTTACCCTCTTCCATTTCCTTACAACATTTAGAAAACTTGACTTTAGTATCCTCCATTACCTACTATAGATAGGTAATAACTCGCTAAGTGTCTTTCCTATCCCTTTCCCCTAGATTATAACATAATCAACAACAAAATCATAACAACAAACAACAAAAGAAAAAAACAAAACAACATAGACAATACAATAGATTATAAAATAGTCTATACCATAAATCATAACAACAATAACAAAATCAAAACAACATACTACAAACAAAATTCAAACAAAAACAAAGCAACAAAACAACAATAACAAAATCCTAACAACCTACTATCAATAAAACCTATGACATAAACCACAACAACCTCATCATATCAACCCATCTCATCCATCTCATCCGTAATATATATATAATATATATATATAATGATAATAATCATAATTGAATTGAATAATTTGTATCAAGGCATATACACATATACATTATCTTACCTTATCTATTTCATAGGTGTTATTTCTAGAAATCATAGTTGCTAGAAATAGTCCTAGAAAATAATTGCAACATAAATTTACTAGAATTATCTTAACAAATTTATGGGGAGAACCAACATAATTTTCATATTCATTTATTATGAAGATTATGGGATTAATTACCACAGTCTCCCCCTATAGGGGAAGCCTCAGCCCCCAGCCAATATACTATCCCATCCCCCAGCATACATACCAGCATACATACAAACTAGCATATCACAACAGCATCACATTTCTCAATCTCAAATCTCGCTAATTACCGCAAATACCATGCCCAAACCGCCCTTCATGAACTTGTTGATAACCATGTCTTCTTAGCCTCAGCGCGATGTAAATGGCACAGCAATCCAAACTTTTGGGGCGAAATGGAGTGAAAAAGATTTGTGTGGTGTGCGTCCAGACTTGTTGGTGCCAGTCTTCCCAAGTTTTTGGAAGGGTTTGTCTTTGTATCAGGCATGAATGCACTGAATGTCAAGCTTGTGAAGGATAACTGGCATGAATGCTCTATTGAAACAATGCCTACCTATATACTGTACAGGGAGACCTTTTCAATCACAAAGGATCTGCTCAGAGCACTGTTTTCCAAGTCGCCCTGTTGGCGAAGCAAGCGTACTCACACACTTTCTGCGCAACTGGCGTGATGAAAGTGATGACTAACAACAAGGTTTTCCGCTGTTGTCAGGATCAAGACAATCAACAGGACCTTCATAAGGATTACATTGGCAACAATAGTTGGGATGGCGGAGATTGACTGCCGTGGTCTGCTTTTCCCCCCAGCTCATGTTCGGCGAGGCATCCACAGTCCCTGTGCTGTTGGTGTCTGCAGCTCCAGCGCTCAATGCAAGGATGATGAGCCAAGCGACAAAACGGATTTGCGCCATGGACATGCCGACACCGAGCTAAAAAGCGTGCCCGAGTGGTTTGAACAAAAGATGCCGAAAAAACATGACAAAATTCCAAGCTCAAACTGCAAGAGCTAATTTGTGTAGCTGTCCAATTGAGAATATCAAAGGGGCTCAAAATGAAACAAGTCACAAGGTCAAGCTCTCCAAGAACATGTGGCTTCAAACCTCCGACTGACATATTCCCAACAGCTGAGCGCCCCGACAACAGGATGAAGAAGAGATTGATGACAAAGCCAAGGCGAGGAAGGGCAAAGGAACATGGAGCATTCCCAGCCAATGACCCAAACGTGCCAAACACAAAATCATGGGGAAAACAAATGAAGGGCAAAACACAAAACCCTGAAATCAAAAGAGCACATCAAATCAACCATCTCATGGTTGCATCATGGCTTTCTAAAAACACTAAATCTTTAAAGAGCCGGAGCGGGTATTAGTGCCAGTAAAATTAACATCTGGCATCTTCTCCAATGAAAAAGCCATCACAAATTTGTTCTCTCTGTATTGTTTATAAGTGATGTTTAATGAGTTTTGGTCAGCATTCAGAAAATGAAGTGTTCGGCGTAAAAAGTAGAAGGCTTCAGATAAACTACTCACTTCGAACTCAGAGTATTTCTTACTCGCGATTTGAAGTTGGTAAGTAAGTGCTCTACTGCTGTCAGCAAAGCCTTTACCTGCTTTTCCTACTTTTATTTGTAAAGTTGGATTTTGATTTCCTACTTGGTAGGATTGGATTTCCTACTTGAAAAAGTTGCTAATAAGGTAGGATTGGGGGTTCCTACTTGGGTCGGATATGTCCATTATCTAGGCTGGTTTTCCACAAAATCTGGGCTGGTTTTCCACAAAATCTGGGCTGGTATTTCTCAAAATCTAGGCTGGTTTTCCACAAAATCTGGGCTGGTTTTTCTCAAAATCTAGGCTGGTTTTCCACAAAATCTGGGCTGGTTTTTCTCAAAATCTAGGCTGGCTTTTTCTCAAAATCTAGGCTGGTCTTTTCTCAAACACCACCTTGGTTTTCCACGTTATCTAGGCTGGATATTTCCATTATCTGGGCTGGATATTCCCATTATCTGGGCTGGATATTTCCGCTCCCTGTCACCCCTACAGGGTGCTCCCTGTCACCCCTATAGGGTTACAGAAAATGACTTAAAATGCTACATAATTGGCATTCCCTGTCACCTCTACAGGGTGCTCCCTGTCACCCCTACAGGGTGCTCCCTGTCACCCCTACAGGGTGCTCCCTGTCACCCCTACAGGGTCTATACATTGGGATGTCTAAGGGCTGGACATAGGGATGTCTAAGGGCTGGACATAGGGATGTCTAAGGGCTGAAGGCTGGATTTTTTCATTATCTGGGTTTTAAAGTCCAACCAATGGGTTTTAGGTTCCTGTGGCTGGGTTTTAGGTTCCTTTCAATTGATTTTATGTATTGGCTTTACCGATGCTGGGGTCTGGCTTTATAGATAAATTCTTTCAGAATTTATCTTAAAGTTCCATCTCATAGGTATGGGCTTTACAACGGGCTTTTGAATAAGGGTAAATGTATGGTTTGTTGTTATGATTTCTGGTATAGTCTATTTTATAATCTATTGTATTGCTTATGTTGTTTTGTTTTTTTTTGTTTGTTATGGTTTATATTATTGTTTTCTATAAGGTAAAGCAATCCCATCTTTTTGTTTTGACCGCTTTAAAATCTATTGTGTTGTAGGGGGTGCGGTCTGTAAAAAGACGGGATTGCCCTAGTCTAACTCTTACACCAATTGTCACTTTTGGTAGATATCGCCCAAGTAAACTAACATAGCTATGGAAAATGACCCATTTATAGATGGTTTACCTATTAAAATTGTGATTTTCAATAATTAGTTATGTTAGTTTATCAAAAGGTACCCAGTTTTCGTAGTGTTTACAATTTCATAAACCTACTTATACCAATTTTCAATGGGGGCTTACCAACTATGGCTGTTTAATTCTGAGTGGGGGCTGGGTCATCGGTCGGGATACGGCCAGCACCACAGCTGGAAGACAAGGACACGCCATCACAGTTTCGGAGGGTCATCTGTGTGCATCACATCCAATTCATTTCAATGATATCCATATATGATGTATTGGAAAACTGTGGATATAGTATGAGATAATTATATTATATACATTCTTATACCATATATATATATATAGGCTATACAATCTAATGGAATTATGTATAATGATTTATCTTCCCCAAACAAACATTAATTATATATACCATTATGATCCATTATGCATTTGCTTAGAGACTAAACCCGTTTTTCTGATGCCCCATATATATATATCCCCAACGGATTGATGACTATCGCCATCGACCTGACAAAGAAGGCCTTCATTGGCCATGATCAGGTGGTTTTTAAGTTGTTTTCGCAAAAAAATAGGGGGGGGTTCCATAGTTCTATATATATATGTTTAGTATGGTTTAATATGGTGCAAAATCCCATTGATGATCATACTTAGCTACTTAGCTGGTTGGTAGTTGAGCCACCTACCCCTCTGAAAAATGATGGAGTGAAAGTCAGTTGGGGTTATGACATTCCCAACTGAATGGAACAAATAATCCAAATGTTCCAAACCACCAACCAAATAAATGGTGGTACCCCAATAGCTGGATGGTTTATAAGGGAAAATCCCAAACAAGAAATGGATGATTGCTTGGGATACCCCCCATTTATGGAAACACCCATATTTAGCCCACTCCATTTCATTCATTAGCCAATCAACATTCACCCATGAAAACATTAACCTGTGAATATACCCAAATGCTCCATGGTGCTGGAATAGTTACCAACATTTACCCTAAAAATCACCCAGTTTTGCGGTTAAATATACCAGCACCATGGAGCACACGGGATAGATCATCTAAAACAACGTCCTATCATGTGGTTTGGGAAAGTCTTAGAAGGTCCGTGGCTCCCCATTTAAGGAATTCATATAGAAGGATTTAGATGCCTCTGGCTCCGAACCGCTGCCTCCTGATGGATAGTAAGTAGGTGAAAAACCCCTGGTGATTTCACTGGGCCTTTGTAGGGGCAAGGTTCACTGAAATCACTGGGGTTTTGTTATCCACTTACGATTCCTGGGATGAAGCACCAAGCATAAAACTTCCCATAGAAACCCTCCGAAACTTGGCCGCCGTATCTCGGCTCTCACTTATTCAGCCTTTCTCCAGGTAACCTGCTGCGAAAATGCACCCAGATGGGGGGCCCCTAAGTCATAGCTGGTATAGCTGGATGGTTGTTCACCCAGATATTGCAAATAAATGCAATAATAATAATAGATTTTGACCCATTTCCATGTTCTATTCTTTGATGGGGTTATTACTGGGCAGATTTGTTTGGTGGAAACCCATGATAATGGGGTGACAATATGGTTCAATGTGTGGGTTTAAGGGTCAATTTACAAAAACATCAGAAAACCTCCAAATATCAGGGCTTCCGGGCCCCGGCAGTTTTTTCTTGAAATGAGTGGATCTTTATTGCAAGCAATAGATAGAGATTGAATATGAAATTGGCAAAGCGCAAGATTGAAGTTTGACAATGTGGGTACAGTAGTCTACCAGATTGAAATTGATTGGATAAATATCCTTTCAAGGTGCTGATAGCATCCGACGACTTGTGCCATCTGGAGATCCAGTCCTGTCTTCGGATGGGCCTATTATAAATTCATCTAAATTCAAGTTCAAGGGGAAAGATTTCGTGAAACAAAGATATCGAAACGGCAGTTTTCTTTATCACCCCAAACCTGGAGATTCTGAGCAACACCGCAAAGTTGCTCATATTTGGGGGTACCTTCGGATACCCTCTGGCACTCTAGCATGACGTCTTGGAATGACGACACTTGCAGATGATCGTCGTATTCGTTTTCAAAGTGGGGATTTCATTTCTGGTTGGTGGTTTTAACCATCTTGAAACATATGAACATCAATGGGAAGGATTATCCCATATATTATTGAAAATAAAAAATGTTTGAAACCACCAACCAGGTGATAATTAATGTTTGAATGCCGTCCTGGGTGATAATCTCTTTCTGGGTGATACCCTCTGGTAATTTACCATAGCTATTGAAAATCGCCATGTATCTGGCCAAGTTTAGAATAATTCGCACCTCGTCACCTCGTCGTGAAACATCGCATGTGACGTGTGACGGTTTACCTCACCATTGTTGGTAAATCGTCTATAAATGGCTCCTGGTTGGTGGTTGACCTACCCCTCTGAAAAATGATGGAGTTCGTCAGTTGGGATGATGATTCCCAACTGAATGGGAAAGATCACCCATTCATGTTCCAAACCACCAACCAGTCTATAAATGGTTCATTTTCGCTATGTCAAATCATCGCTGGGTACTTCCCGCCCGTTGGAATCCTGCCATTTCCCAAGGGAGGACGGTTTGAAGCGGGGCCTTCTTTTCCGGTTGAAGCTGCAAGGAGACCTGACGGCAGCTGTGACACCAAGGCAGCCTTTTGGGCATGCCATGGGATGCCATCATCATACTTCATGAGGGTTATAAGCATCAACAATGACTGGTTGGTGGTGCTAGCAATCACCATCTTGAAAAATCGTGGAGTTCGTCAATGGGTTTTGGATGACATCCCATATATGAAATGGAACATAATCCAAATGTTTGAAACCACCAACCAGATGAGGATTTAATGGGATTTTAATATGGTTTAATGTAAATGGGATATATCTGGGTATCTGATAATAATTCACCGACCTGAACTAATGCTATATTGGGATAGTTACCCTTACTAGCCATGATTCCAGTGAAGTCACAGTGAGGTCACTATAATTTACCCAGATAAACTGAAGGTAAAGTCAGTAAACCTCTTGAGCTATCCAGGCAAAAAAAAACACCTCAAAACAAACATCCACAATATGCCAAAGGGTGATCTTTAACAAACAAATGGATTGGTTTAGGGGAAATTTTGCAGGAAAGCCCCATATTTCATAGGAAAACCCATGGTTTTCGGGGCGTTTCCGGTGAAGATTTTCCCTCACCGGATCACATTCCGCCACAGCACTGAGTCACTGCTGAGTCCCCCAACTGTGACGCTGTCCCCCACGCTGCAAACGCTACTGCCGAGGCTCCAGCACCTTGCTGAGGATCACAGCAACACAATCGGGATTAATGGAGATGATTGATAATGTTAATAATGATTAATAATATCATCATAAAAAAACACATTATTGATCATTATCAATCATTATCAATCAGTATCAATCATTATTGATCATTATTACTCATTATCAATCATTATCAATCATTATTGATCATTATTAATCATTATAATTATCCAGTCAGTTAGTTGAGATCAACACCCAGTCATTATCAATCATTATCAATCATTATTAATCATTATCAATCATTATTAATCATATCTAATCATTATTGACCATTATTGATCATTATTGATCATTATTAATCAATGGATTGGTGTTCTTGGGAAATTTTGACCCGGAAACCGGAAACCATGTTTTTGTTGAACCATGTTTTGACCATCAAATAACGGGGTTTCGGGTTGAATTTTGCCTTAAACTCTATCCAATGATTGGGGAAGTTGCTAAATATGTCACATATTATATATATGTAGGTTGAGCAAGTCACTAACCTGCCCATTATATAATGGGGATTATCATAATCCATTACGATAATAATGCATTTTAACCAACCGATCTAGGGGAATGACACGTTGTGAACACTGCTCAATAAACAGTATGTAATTGCAATGTTTTAGCCACAAAGTATAGGTCGCTTGATGTGTTTTAGTAGGCAAACTGTTGAACGATGAACATCACTATTCAGTGGATTGGTTCAGGGAGAAATAAAACAAAATTTTAGTCACATTGGGGTTTAGTTTTTTTTTGAATTTACTTCAAATGGTAATAGTTTTCCATCATTGATTGATGGTAGTAATACGAAAACACCCAAAATCTATGTTCCCCTCTCTATGTCCGTCTCTTAACTCATCCTCAAGTGATGTGCACACATCGTATATCCATGTTTTCAGGCCGAAATCCAAACAAACTTTTGATCGGTACAATGTGGGGCTTGATATATCTACATATATCTACCACAAAGGCTAGTGATCAACTGGTTTTAAACTAGTTTTATATACCAGTTTCAATTATAAGTACTAAACTCTATATATATATATCATGTATACTATATACATACACCAGCCTAGTGATAAGTTTTATATACCTGGTGAAATATAATATTAGTACAAATCAATTGTAAACCAACTTAGCGATTCCAAACTGGGCTGCGACCAGCTGCGAGAAATCGCCTGGCTTTGGTTTTTTCATTCCTCCAGTGGTTGATCATCATGTTTTCAGACACATGGTTTCGTGCAGAGTTACCTTAAACCAACTCATTGAATTTATGCTGGTTATTAACTCAGTTCCCTTAAACCAATCATCCGTTTCCATAGGGATTCTAATATTCATACTGGTTGGTGGTATACATTGGTATACCTACCCCTCTGAAAAATGATGGAGTGAAAGTCAGTTGGGATGATGACAGTCCCAAATGAATAGAAAGTCGCAATCCATTCATGTTCCAAAGCACCAACCAGCACACACATTAGTGATAGTGAAATACCAAGTACCCATGATTAGATCTCCATAACTTGCCTGCTGAAACCTTCCTTTTTGCGGGCGAAATCCACAATTTCCAGCTGTTTTTTCAAGCTACCCTCTGAATATTCAATGTAGCGAGCGGGACAATCACCATTTTTCATAGTATGATCATCATCAATCATCTATTTTCATGTGTTATTTTCCCAGCTATGTCAAATTACCGAAGGGTAGATCCCAATTAACCCCGATCAATCCCATCCATTCCATCATTAGATCCCTACTTGCTGCATCCCATAGATCCCAAGCAGGTCATATCCATGGCTGTGGATGAACTCTACTTATCCCACAACCTACCAGGGATATAACCTGCGTATAGGACCCTTTCCGGCGGTTTCTTGGGCGAACAATCCCCACCTTTCCAGCCCAGGTGCCAGTCTCGCGCTTGCGCTTCGGGGCCACAGACGTTGTGCTCCTCACTGCCGCAATCCTGGAGCGAAACTGGCACCGTGAAATGGAGAAATGTTGGGAAAACGCTGGGAACGTATCAATAAAATGTTAAGAGCCATAAATATGTTGGGACCTGGGAACATGTTAGGAATATGTTGGGAAAAACATGGGAACATTAACCATCATTAACCATCATTAAGCATCATTAACCATCATTAACCATCATCAACCATCATTAACCATCATTAACCATCATTAACCATCATTAACCATCATTAACCATCATTAACCATCATCAACCATCATTAACCATCATTAACCATCATTAACCATTGATGGAGAGCCTCAAATCTGTAAATGCTGGATTTTCCATTGCCATGGTTGATCCCCGGAGGGTAATCCCTCGACCGCGGCCCCGGGAGACACCCAGTTGTGTCCTTGTCATCGGGGTAGAGGCGCTGGTCCTGTGTTGGATGGGATAGGTTGGAGTAGGAAATGAGAAGCCTTGCTTCATTACCATCATATATATACATATATATATATACATATATATATACATATATATATATATACATATATATACATATATATATATGTATGTATTTAGTGACAAGACTAAAGTGAAAATGACAACAACATTTTGTTTTAGTGAAAATCAATCTTTAAAATCTTTATATAAATAAATTGTAAATTAACATAGACCCTGAAAATAATTCATTTTAATCAATCGTGCAACTACCTATTTGGCAGGGTATGGGTCAGTTTGGGGGATGATACCTTTATTACAACTATATATCCCCTCCTATCCATATATAAATTCGATATGATTACTAACAGCCATGGTTTTAATTGAAGGAACCATAACCATACCTGACAGATAATGCTAACCACCACATCTCCCAGATTATTCTGAATACACATCCAGTCCATATGCATTGGTAGCAATATTCCTTGACGGTGTTTATATTTGCTTTCGACCCATCAGCCAGGTTCAATAGTATAACCAAGTGTATTTGCCTATTGTGATGTTCATCTTCTCTCCGTCAATATACTCGAATGTAGCCAGTTTAATAGTGACCTTCAAGCAATGTTGCAATTATACTGCCAGTTTACCATGTTCTCACATTTTTATAATTCAATTATGATATACATTTGAACTACACACTGCTTCACCACGCATCCGTAGCAATAATAGTATATAATATGTAATAAGCATCATAAGTCATTCATAAGCCTATAAGAATTATAATAGCAATGATTATATGGTGGCTTCTGAAAATGGGAAATTCCCAAGTCACCATAGGTTTTAATACTAAATCATGGTCATCCATGACGACTGGATGAGGACTGGGGGTACCCCCCCTTGGCTTCGGAAACCCTAACCTGTAACCTAATATAGAAATAGTAGGACAAACAATAACACTATTACAGTAGTGACCATCATATAAGCCAGGATAACTCAAATAGTAATATCACATTATCATTTAGCATCATTTTGCAATAGTAATACACTTATATACTTATATATATATACATTAGAAAATAGTCATCATATGTCAATAGCAATAAATATCAATAATTATCAAAACGATAATGACCATATAACGATTTAGCAATAGTCATACAATTACTAATAGTAAATAATAGGAATCGCCATCATAAGCCATTATAACTCTGATAGTAATGATCATATTACCATTACCATTGAGCAATAGTAGGACAAATAATAATCATTACCAATGGTAGTAATGATCATTACCCTATATCACTACTATTATATACTATAGTAATTAATAAGCATTATTTCTGATAGCAATGAGTAATCATAGTAAGGTCCTGCGGTAATGACAAATAATTACCATCGTATTACCATGATATTAACCAATGATCATATTACCATCATATTACCAATGACAAATACCCTCCGGTAATCAAACGTGGCAATTGGAAATCCACTAGAAATAGGGGTTTCAATAGGAAAATCACCTATAAACCCATAGGATCCACGTATGCTATATATGGTAACATGGATCCCATCAATATACCCCAGTCATGTTAGCATATATACCAGCACCATGGATCCTATGGGAAATAGTGTATTTTCCAGCACGCCATGTTTGATTAACCGGAGGGTAATAATCGTAACCAAGTCCTGCGGATTCTCCCATCCTCCGCCATGTTTTCGATGATTTGGAACTTCAGCGGCAGCGACTGCACCTGCACCTGGAAACGTTGAAAGCTGGGTGAAGCGGGTAGGGATGGTTCGGTTTCGAAGGTTTCCGAAACAGATCATTAGATAATTTATATATAGGAAATGAACTAGATAAATATATATACAGTATATATATATATTTATATAAGAAATAAATCAATACTTTTGATGGTGATTGACACATATTGAAACACCAGTTCTATCTCTGCTGAGAATCCTTGTAGCTAAAACCTTGCAGTTTTCGCCGCTCTTCGAAGTTTCTTTGGCACGCTGGAGGCATCCCCGGTAAAATGAGCCGAATGGGCTCCGGCACTATGTGAAAACCTTGAAAACCTTATATCAATCTATTCAGCTATGGCTTAAGATTATCAGTAGTGGATATGGCGATTTCATGGTGATTCAATTGTGATTTCACGGTGATTCCTCAAAGATGACTATGATTACAACCCTTAAACTGTTGAGAAATTAGTTTCATTCCGACAAGGCACGCGAGTCCCTGCCTACTGTGGTGGTTGGTACAACGGCCAAAGTCTTGAGAAATAAAAATATGGATCTCCCAAGACAAGCCAAAGATAAGCCATGGTCAAGCACTTGTTGCTGGTTGGTGGGAGATGAAATTCCTGCATGACTGAAAAATTACAGCCATCTCTAGCACAACGAAATTGCGTAAGAGAGTTGAAACCTGAAGATTACATAAGATTACGACAATAAGGTGAAGATCATCTACATGGAGGTTTCCTGAAATAGGGGTACCCCTAAATCATCCATTTTAATAGAATTGTGCATTATAAACCATCCAGTTTTGGGGATCCACCATTTATGGAAACCCCCATATATCAATAACTTGAAGATGTTTTCAAAATCTGGAGCATCCAAATCCTGAAGAAAAGTGCAGACATGGGACAGATGGATATACCCCAAAATCATTGGACCTTAGGGTTTTCACCCCATGTTTCCACCAGGAAAAAAAAAAACACACCATCCAAGATGTTTCCAAACAACTTTGTAACATGATTGTCAAACATACCCTCTGGTTATGTCAAAATAGCTATTGAAAATGGCTATAGAAATAGTTGATGTACCCATTAAAACTGGTGATTTGTTATAGCTTTTTGTAAGTTTACCAGAGGGTATTTCCCATGGATTTCTCTGTGTTTTGCCACCATGTTTCACAAAAAAAAGCCATCTTAGTGATATATCTTAATATATGAGTGTATATCATCACAATTAAGTGATATTAAGTGACTAATAGTGCTATAATGTCAATATCTAAGGGTAAACATCTCAACTCAACATGTTTTCCCAACATTCCCAGCTTGGAGCTTCCCCCAGCTGACGCTTCACCTCAGCTTCCAAGGCATCACCAGTCAAGGTGAGCTCGAAGGGCTCGAAGGCGTAGCCCCAACCTGCCGGAACTGATTCGAAGGTGGAAAAAAATGGGTGATTTATGGGTGGTTCATCCAGAAAACCTGGGAAAATGATGGTTGAATCAAGAAAAACTTGGAAAAAACTACTGAAAAACACACCGAAGAAATGGAACTTAAGCAAGAAAAAATGAAGGTTGAACATGGTTTAAGCAAAAAAAAATGGTGATTGTATAGGGATTTCATGGGATATAACATAATCATCAACAATCGGGATCGACTTGACTATGAACAATTAGATTTAGATTGTTCTTTTGTGATATAGTTTTAGCCCATTGAATCCCATTGACTAGTTTTAGCCCATTGTTTCCATTGCTTCCCCCTTGATTCCCACAGTGAGGCCAGGGTCCCCCGACGATTGAAGCTGCCCACTAAGAAGTAGCGATCCTCCACCGCCTGCACCGGCGCATCGGCAGCGAGCGCCAAAGACCTTGAGACCTTCCCCTCCAACCATGAGCAAAATGGGTGGGCAGGAAACTAACATATAGATACGGAAAATCACAATGTTCTATGGCTGTAAATCAATGTAAATCATCTATGAATGGGCATTTTCCATGTAGTTATTTTAGTTTTTTTGGATGGTATTGATGTACTATGTCTGCAGAAAGTTGTTCATCACCCGTTTTTTAAAGCCATCAATCTTTCAATCTGACTGGAGAGATTAATATATGGGATATAGTCCCATGCCCGATCATAGATTATTACCCTCTGGTAAACGTTTACATAGCTATAGAAATTCACCATTTTGAATAAGTAAATCAACTATAAATGGAGCAATAGATTACCCTCTGGTAAACTAACATAACTATGGAAAATCACCATTTTGAACAGGTAAATCAACTATAAATGATCATTTTCAATAGCTATTTTGACATAACCAGAGAGTAGTGGGTATTCAACAAGTGCAAGGATGGGATTCCATGGGAATTACGTGGGAACGCAGAAACTTCCGGATCTTTCATCCAACCCCCTAAAAAAGGTCATGTTCCAAGGCCTACCCTCTGGTAATTTGACAGTTTGCTATTGAAAATGGCCCATTTAGTTCCTGGATTTTACCAATTTAAGTTATGAAAGATGGTGATTTTCCATATTAAAGATTGTGATTTTCCATAGCTATGTTAGTTTACCAGAGGGTATAAAGACGATGTGTTTTCATGCCTCAACTGATGATATGCCTTGATCGAAGGTCAACTTCGTCAGCTTCGAAGGCTCGGGCTGGAGTTATCAATGGGGACGTTCGCCGCGTCCGTTTATAGAGTTTCATCGCAGGCAAAAATGGAGGTTTCCTGAAATGGGGGTACCCCTAAATCATCCATTTTAGATTCGGATTTTCCATTAACCAACCATTTTGGGGATCCCCCATTTATGGAAACCCCCATGTTGCCAGCAACTGGTTTTCTGACATCATATCAACCTCAGTATCATCAGACGTTCAAGCCAAAGTAGCGGAGTTCCATCAAAAGTCTCGGTGTTCAAGAGCGAAATTTCAGGTACTTCCAAAGGTTCAGATTTCAGGTACTTCACTACTTGATCATGGAGAAGTCCAGTGTTCCTTTCTGCAGAAATCTGGCTGTCAGAAAATGATGGAAGCGCCCCACATCCACTAGCAAATCATCCTGTTCTCCAATTCATATGCCATGTTTGAGGACATTTTCCGACATTTTTTGTTTCACAAATTCAAGAGGTTGATCATCAATCACAGAGTCACCAGCATGTTCCCTATTGACATGCCATGTTTTTAGAGGATACTTGAGGGTGCAGTTGAGGATTATAATAAGAACTAGGCTTGTAATCACCAGATGTCGGGATCAGGACCCCCATAAATTGATATTATATATATAATATTATATATAATATATTATTTTATAATACAAATTAATATACTATACTATAATCAAATAGAATATAATTAATTCCAATTGCCATTCCATTGCCAATCACTTGGGTCTGTGCCCTGGGCCCGCCTGGCTGGGTCTGGAGTCCACTTTCTGCCACCGCACCGAGATGTCGGACCTGCCGCGTCGTAGGGTGGTACCGATTCCATATATGTTTGGCCTATTTTTTAGGCCTATGTAAGTGAATATCCCAGCAAAATATGGCCAAACATATGGTACAGTACCTGCAGTACCTACATTTTAGGATCCTGGAATTCCCATTGAATATAGGATGTTTATGGATTTTTAAGCATGAAAACCATGGTTAAATGGAGGTAGAGTGAGTAGAGTGATGAACTTTTTTCGAATTTGAGAAGTTCGTAAGTCTCTCCATACTGATCAATTGATCCATCAAGCTCAAGAGATCCAAGAGAAGTCAAAGATTCAGTTGATGGCTATGGGATCAGTGTTTCATCATTACATATCATTACATAACAATCGAATGTTTGCGAAAACAACATAATAATGATATCAGGTATGAACATCAGGCTGCTTGTGTTTGATGATTGTCCAATTCAGAAATTATTGCTGCGTACATATGCTATATAAAACATTATAAAGCCATATAAAGCCATATAAAAATTATTTACCAAATCCCACGAGAAAAACGCATGCCAGGGTAGATTGCTCACAAGTAAACTGAGTCCTTCCCTTGTGAATATAATCATCAACCTTAGGATCCACCGATTCACCGTAAAGTCGTAGCGATCAACAAAAATACTAGGATCAGCGGATCAGCAACATCCAGTCTGAGACTTAACTTGAGACCATGCTCTGATCTTTAGTGGTTCGGAGAAACAAAGCATGGTTCGAAGTTCAAGCTCTCATAGATCTTGAAAATGCAAGATTTACCCTCTGGTAATTTAACATAGCTATTGAAAATCACCATTTTTAATGGGAAAATCCACTATAAATGGCCATTTTCAATAGCTATGTTAGTCATTACCAGAGGGTATGGATCGTTTATAAACCCATCCAACTACCGATGAATGTATCCACCATAAATCCATACAGGAAGAAACCAACCGAAACCGAAGCCTATCATTGATTGGTTAATACACTTTTTGGTGATATACCTAATCTATCCCAGCTATGGTCAGGCATATGTATCCCCAATAACTGGATGAGTCTTCCCACTCAAATTTATATAGGACTTCTCCACGATTTTCCCACCAAATCCTCCATTTGTAGGTGGTTGTTTCCATGTTTTTCCCATGGTTTTCCAGAGTTTTCCCACGATTTTCCCATGAAAATCCTCCATTTCTGCAGCTCACGGCGAATCTCGGCATGCCCTGGGCCGCCCAAACGGATCGTCCACGCTTCGATGCAGCTCGATGCGGTAGACCTGCGCGGCAGCTCGAGGAAAACGTGAAGGATTTCACCAGTGAAAAGTGGTGAATGGTTGATTTAGCCACTCAAAAATCTGGAAAAAATAGATGTTCAATCAATAGATTTTGGTGTATTTATTGATTTTGGATATATTTATTCAACAATATCTTCAATTGGAAAAAAATAATGTACCCTCTGGTTATGACTAACATTTCGCCATGGAAGCCATGGCCCTAATCGAAATAGATGATTTTCCCAGCGTTTGAAACCTCCATTTATAAGGGTTTGTCCATGGCTATGTTAAATAACCAGAGGGTAGATGTTCAATCAACAATTCATATCAACAATAAACAAAGATTTGGGATATATTTATTGATTCACAATCAACAATAGATCTTGATTTAGATTTTCAATAGATAACAAGGATTTCACCATTGTTAGCCACTCAAAAATTCAAATCAACAATATAAATTATAATATGTCACTCACCTGAATAGTTCGGCCATAAAAGGGGATGATTTCCCAAATTTAAACCATGATTTTGATTTTTTTTGATTATATACAGTAGATGTTTAACAGTGGTTTATGATTTATGATTTTCACTGAAAACTTGGGGATTTTTGATGTCACGTCCCCCATAAATCGATGCAGTCTCTGACCCGGCTGGTCAGGATTCTTTAGGGAAAATTCCGAGGGGGATGATTTAACCACTGAACAGTGGGGAATTGATTATTTAGCCACGCGAAATCGATAAATCATAAGTAATGATATATGATATATCTAATAGATCTACCACATAGTAACATAGATGTCACCTAGTCACAATCACTGGTTGGTGGTTTTAACAATCTTAAAAAATATGAAAGTCAATGGGAGGGATTATCCCATATATGAAATGGAAAATAAAAAATGTTTGAAACCAGCAACCAGCTATAATACATGGTGATGTTAGACGGATGTTATAGGGAACTATCAACAGGGACTTTACTATCAACACGTGGTTTAACTGTTTAGCTCCACCAACAAAGTGGATTTGAGATAAAATTATGTGGATTGATAGTTGAATTATGACCATTATCATTCAAAGTTGATCTGGTTGGTGGTATACCTACCCCTCTGAAAAATATGAAAGTTAGTTGGGATGATTATTCCCAATCTATGGAAAAATATAATTCATGTTCCAAACCACCAATCAGATCACCATAATATTCCCATAGTTGTTGGTTTATAGCCTATTAACCACTATTAACCATCATGATTTATTTAACTAATGTTCACTCTTGGGTGTAGATCAACCTGTCAGTAACCTTGCAAGCCAAATTCGAACCACGGATTTCCACCTAGGATGAATCTCTTCAATGTCAAGCCCGGATGAATGTCGACCCTGGTGAACTATGGGCGGAGTTGACAGAACCAGGCATCTCAAGTCAGAAACCAAGCATAGATTCTGAGTTCGGGATGAATAGTCACACTTATACTCTTGAAAACCAATGTCGAAACCAAACATATATGAAATATAAATGATATAAACATTCTCTATATACATATATATATAACATTATATAACCAATTCCAACAGGAACATCATCTTTCACCATCTTTCACAGCCTGTTTTCCAATTTCCATTCTCGTTGTTGCGAAGGCACCAGTTGGGAGATGTGAAACCTTCCCCCATCTCATGCACCTCGCCGTCTTGAGCCTCGATCTGCCACAGCCTGTGAAAGTCGTCCGAAGATTTTCTCGTGGTTTTGCCCTCCGAAAATAATCTGGAATCTCTGGCATTTGACCATATTTTGACCGTATGATTTCACCATTACTCTGGTATTGTTCGATATTTTTCTAGGATGTCTCACGATTTTTGACCATGGAGCAGGTGATTTTGGGGGGATGTTTTTCACGATTTTCCATCAGCAACTTCAGCATACATCAGAGTTTTTGCCAGGGTTCATCCAATCGCAACACACCTCGATCATCTTCCCAATTATTAAACATGTTTTTAAAACAAAAAAAACAACATGGAACAGAAAACATACCCCCCAGTGATTTCACATGGACCAGTTAAGTAGATGAATTATCGTTCGGAAGCCAATGGATTACATATGATCATATGGTTCCCTTATGTTCTGTCAACTTCCCCATATTTCCACCATAGTGTGGTGCCCTCCAGTTATGCCTGTTGGTTCATAGATCTGGCATAAGAGACATGTGAGCCAAATAAATTCAAATAAACCAACTTTGCTATCATCTATCATCATATATAATAGTAAAGTAAAATAGTAAAGTAAAGTCAGGTCCTAATAATCCCCAATTATATATACTATAGTATAGTAAATAATCCCCATATAAAACATAATACCTTTACTATAGTAAAGTCATGTCAAGTCCTCATTCTGGCTGATTCAATCACCATTTATGGCATCATTTACCCAGGGATCTCCGTCGCCTCCCAGCATTCTGTTGGCCGATGGGAGCAACCTGAGACGAAGACATAGGGACGTCTCTGCATCAAGTCGGGAGTGAACTTACCAAACTGGATATATAACCTCTATATGTTTTTGTTTCAGATTGGGTATGAAAAAAAAATGAAAAACATAATGATACTGTATACATATAATATTGTTTCTAAAGAATTGGTGGTATAATAATCATAATAATGATACAGATTGATACAGAGATACACATGGATATAATCCCTTGGCCCAAATATTTGGGTAGCTGATCTATTGATGAATTGGGGGTTGGGCCATGATGGACATGGATCCTGTCTGAAACTATGCTAGCCCCACGTAAAACCCAAGGGTTTCATCATCCATCTCCCCATCAAAGTGAACGTTTAACTTGGCCTCAAGTCATCTATTATATTAAGTGAATTCCAATGGTTTTATCATATTTGGCATCGCTCTTCCTATCAAAATTAGCATGTTTTGGGGATCCCAAATTTGTAGAACAAACAGTTCCCCCAATATCAAACACCCCCTAGAAACCATGGATTAGTAGGGAAATTCCACATAATTGGGATTATTTAGGGGATGTTTACCCTCTGGAAAACTAGCATCACTATAGAAAATCACCATGTTGAACAGGTAAATCAACTATAAATGGGGTATTTTCAATAGCTTTGTTAAATTACCAGAGAGAAATATTAGGGGGATGGGATTCTTCGTCATCATCTTGCTGAGAACCTTCGCCTCCCTCATTCCTCCTAGGTCCCCGAACGGCGCTGTACAACGTGCCATAGCCCTCTTCCACCACTGGCGCCAGGTTCTGACAATAGTCCTGGCGAGTTGGGATCATCCCAAATAAAGATTGCGACATTTTTGAAAATGATGATTTATGGGGATGATGTTTTCTTTTTTTAAGCCATATTTATATATATAATATATATGGGAATTATGGCTAAAATTTCCGAAAAATGATGAAAAATATGGAGGTTTCACTGTTTCACCAGTCATTTGATATATGTTATGGGGATTTAACAATCAAACATTGGGGGGTGTGCCTGAATATCCCAGAGGAAAAACATAGAAAAGTGAAATCCTACCACATTAACACTGATAAAGTATGTTCCTATTTTTTGGGGCGGTGTTAGACGGAATACATAATCCCGACCATTTTGTCCAATAGAGCTCTGGTGCGATGTGGGGCTATGGCAAATTGAAGTGCCCAAAAATCCACCGGAAAGTTCGAGTTTTAGAAGTTCAATCATGTTGATAATCCCAGTCATCTGTGTAAATCCCCTATCAAACCCTGGTTTCTGGTGTCTTCAAGGGACTCGATTTATTTGAGGAGTTCCTGTTTTGTTGGACAAACCAATAACAATCCATTCAAGATGCTATGCTTTCATGGTACAGAAAAGTCAGCATTTTGGGGTGCACGATCTTCAGGAGCCCACATTTAACACGCAAGCCTGTAAGATGGGGGATGGGCCCCCGAACTGACCACCTCAATGGGGAAAAAGATGACTACTCCATGGTTTCTGGGGCTGTTTTTTCAGGTACCAAAGCCATTTGGACATCATTTTGGTGGTGGCCTGCAACCCCCATTCCGCCCCATCTCCTGATTCCGGATGAAGTGGAACTTCAGGCCCAGCCTCGCCGACTGCAATGGATAGCTGGGCATTTTTTTTTGATGCTGGGACCTCTGGAATTAGTTCATGGCATTTGCCTAAGATACATCCTGAAATGAATCCTGAAGTAGATTTCGCAGTGGAACATTTGCAACCATTCTTCAGTACGCAAACCACCCTCAAAGAACGCAAATCAACCGTAGGGGTTTTAAGATGGTTCAAAGCAAATGGAAAACCCTCATCCTCATCATCCTCATTATCCTCATCATCCTCATCATACTCATCATCCTCATCATCATCCAAGTGAAGGGGAAAACCTGTATGGGTTATTCTTGGGGTTCACAAATGAATCTCGTGTCAAGTGGGGGTTACACCCCCCTCATACATTATAGTAGCTCCCAATAATTTGCCGAACAAAGTTTATTCAGGATGATAGTTCGATGATGTCTACTTAATAGTTTTCAGTTTCCCACTGTTCTATCGATTGTTTCCTGTAAATCATTATTGGAAAACTATCAACATTTATTGGTAACTAACCCTAAATCCCTATAGATGTTATATAGTAAAATTTCGTTCAGTTTGCCCCTAACAAATCCATTAAACAAACATTGATGAGTAATATATAATTATTCTATTGAAGTTATGATTTGTACGAAGATTGTGACGAAAACATCTAAAAACATACCATACTCTACCATTTAACGAGCACAAATTCAACCACGACATTCTCCCGCCTGTTGCACTGCACCTCTGCGGTGTGCACTCCCGGCCTGTTCCAGCTGGTCCAGAGACAAGGTCGAGGGACTTCATTTTACCCTCCAGTAAATTAACAGTTCGACCCTGGCAGTTGTCGGGGTTGGAAGACTGTCCGTTTCCATGAAAAATGGGCTATTTTCAGGGTCACGCTGTTTATTTACCAGAGGGTAAATGTTGGAACATCTTGGAACATGATTAACGTAGAAATGCATTAAGTAGGTATTACCCATGGTCAGTAGGTCCTACTCAGTAGGTATTACCCATAGTCAATACTGAACAGAACCAATAATTAGTATTAGCCATTAATTGTCCTATTAATATTGATATAATGGAAAGTTAGTAACTTTTTTATCATGATTCACCATAGGTGATAACCCACCAACTAAGACCAATAGCAACTTTTCTTTATCGTTATTCACAGTATTATCATTGTATATCATACATTCACATAATGTTATTAATGTGATCATTAATATGAATAGTATGCTTATTACCAATGATTAACATTTATGTGAGGCTTAACCACTGGAAATGGTGATTTCACCAGACAAGTTATGTGGATAGAGAGACTGCGGGGAAGCTCCTTGGGGAGGATGGTTGATAGTTCCATCATGTTGCATCTTGTTCCAAAAGTGGAGTGGTCCCTGACCATGTGGTTCATTATTCATTTTTTGTACCCTGTTCTTGTTTACCCAAAAGCGGGCATTGATAAGCAGTATATTCTATTGAAGGTATAAGTTATACGAAGATTGCGCTGAAATCATCTGAGCCATGTTCTAAACGTCTTACATCCTGGCACCAAATAAAGAAATGCTTACGCCATTGCTTACGTTTTGCTTACGCGCATATCTTTTCTTACGCGGAGCTTACGCTGGCTTACGCGCACCACAGTTTTGCTTACGCCACACCCTTACAAGGGGCCCCTTGCTTAACATGAACACAAGGGTTTAGAACGTGGCTCATCTGAAGACAGAGGATAAGGCCACTTTCAACCAAGGGGTCGCCCAAACTCTCGCTTGATCAACCATGCTATGAATAGACTAAAAGGAATGTTCAAAAAGGCTGGCGTAGATACGTTACTTCTGATGGATAATGACTAATGATTAAAAATCATACTTTAGGAATAATAATTAGCCCGAATGCACTGGCTCTTGCAGTTTGATTGTCTCTTTCTTTCCATGTAGGTATGGCTAAACTATATTACCCCTCAAAACAGCGAGGTGCAGTCAATACATTATGTGTATCCATTCCTCAGCAGAAGCCTTGAAACTTCAGATGCACATTCACACAGGAAATCAACAGTTAAAATATGTGTCAACCTTCATTTAAGAGCATCAAAAATATATGAACATAGATGAAAACGCGTTTCAACTTTAGAATATAAAAAAAAAATAGAGATAGTTCAATAGCATCTAATTATCCATGAAATTGGGTAAATTACAATAATTCACTGAAAAGTTCGATTTTTTTGGGGATAGTGCAACCCACATTTCTCATTCCAGAGATCACAGTGAGATTTACCCTCTGGTAATTTAACATAGCTATTGAAAATGGCCGAGTCGAAATAGTTGATTTATCCAGCTATAAAATGGTGGATCTTTCCAGTTCGCTATGTAAACGTTTACCAGAGGGTACCCAAATGAAAGGGTGTGAAATAGTTTTAGGAATTTTTTTTTGAGCAGGTTTGGGATTTTTTTTTTGATTTCTTGGCTGGTACCATTTGCCTAGTGTTTGCAACGGTTTGGAACTTGAATTTGTCATTTTGCATGGTATTTGCCACATTTGGGCATGTTCACCTTCCATTTTGCATGGGATTTACTACATGTGGGCATGTTCACCTTCCATTTTGTATGGTATTTGCCACATTTTGGCATGTTCACCTTCCATTTTGCATGGGATTTCCTACATGTGGGCATGTTCACCTTCCATTTTGTATGGAATTGCCACATTTTGGCATGTTCACCTTCCATTTTGCATGGGATGTTCTACATGTGAGCATGTTCACCCAAATATTTACAGACGCGGAAGCTTGGGATTAGATAAAAAGCGGGTGGGGGGGATTGAGGGAGGGCGCTAGCTATCTATCCAGCTAGCTAGCTATCTAGCTAGCTATCTATCTAGCAAGCTAGCTATCTATCTAGCAAGCTATCTATCTATCTAGCTATCTATCTACCTATCTAGCTATCTTGCTAGCTATCTATCTACCTATCTAGCTATCTAGCTAACTATCTAGCTATCTAGCTATCTAGCTTTCTATCTATCTAGCTATCTATCTATCTAGCCATCCAGCTGTCTATCCAGCTATCTAGCTATCGAGCTATCTAGCTATCGATCTATCTAGCTATCTAGCTATCTAGCTTTCTATCTATCTAGCTATCTATCTATCTAGCCATCCAGCTGTCTATCCAGCTATCTAGCTATCGAGCTATATATCTAGCTATCTATCTATCTAGCTAACTATCTACCTATCTATTTAGCTATCTATCTATCTATCTATCTAGCTATCTATCTAGCTACCTCTTTATCTATCTAGCTAGCTATCTATCTATCTAGCTATCTATCTAGCTATCTATCTAGCCATCTATCTATCGAGGTATCTAGCTATCTATCATTCTAGCTATCTATCTATCTAGCTGGCTATCTATCTATCTAGCTATCTATCTACCAAGCTATCTATCTATCTAGCTATCTATCTAGCTATCTATCTAGCTATCTATCTAGCCATCTATCTATCGAGGTATCTAGCTAACTATCTCTCTAGCTATCTATCTATCTAGCTGGCTATCTATCTATCTATCTATCGATCTATCTATCTATCTATCTCTCTATCTATCTCTATCTATCTATCTATCTATCTCTCTCTCTCTATCTATCTATCTATCTACCTATCTATCTATCTATCTATCTATCTATCACATGTAATCCTGTCAGCTTTCCAGAGAAGGTTAGTTCGCAAAAACCAACTAGTGTAACTTGGGTTTAAGTTTAAATTAAAAAAAAAACGGGAGGGGGGGATTGGGGGGAGGGCGCAGCGCCTCCCCCCAAAGCAGAATGCAAGCACCTCTTCTCACATTTGCTAGTTTTCAAGAGAAGGTTGGTCATGTGATACTCAGGGATGTAAATACTGTGCAAAATGCATCTTACATGAAAATCAAGTATTTAAAGCAGGCAAAGCAAAAAAAAGCAGAGAAGCAAAAAAGCAGAGAAGCAAAGAAACAGGAAACGCACAAAAGCAAAGCAGCAGAAAGGCAAAGAAGCAGGAAAAGCAGAAAAGCAGAGAAGCAGGAAAAGCAGGAAAAGCAGAGAAGCAAAGAAACAGGAAAAACAGAAAAGCAAAAAAGCAGAAAAGCAGAGAAGCAGAGAAGCAGGAGAAGCAGAAAAGCAAAAAAGCAGAAAAGCAGAGAAGCAGAGAAGCAGGAGAAGCAGAAAAGCAAAAAAGCAGAAAAGCAGAGAAGCAGGAAAAGCAGGAAAAGCAGGAAAAGCAGGAAAAGCAGGAAAGCAGAGAAGCAGGAAAAGCAGGAAAAGCAGAGAAGCAGGAATCCAAAAATAATTCCTAAACCTGATCAAAAAAAAATCCTAAAATAATTAGCCCTCCCAAATGAAACATCCTAAAAAGCTGACCTGGTTGGTGGTTTCAACACCTCTGAAAAATACGAAAGTCAGTTGGGATAATCAAATTCCCAAGATATGGAAAAATAAAAGCCACGTTCCAAACCACCAACCAGTGACACTTTTACGCCCCAAAAAAACATCCAGTGCCCCCCACATCTGCACCTACTGGGATCGGGGGTCATCTCCTGTGGGTCGAAACAACTCCACGAGCCCAGGATCTGATACCTGCGAGCTGGGCAGCGTCACTGGGAAAAAAACAGCTGGGGGATAAAAACTGAATGAGATCAACAAAAATCTGTGGTTCTGTCCAGTTTCTTTCTGATTTACATATTGATGAATTTTGCGTTCTGCCATTCGAATTGAGAGAGATTAAAGTTCAAGAAGTTATCCATTGGCCTCAAATATCGACATGTTTCAAACTGCATCATACCCAAAATTGACAGAAACCACACTTTGGACGATCCGAGACGTAAGTAACCACATCTCCATCCTCCACAAATCGCCTGGTCTAACCACCCAACCCAACTGGTAGGGATACATAGATCACCTCATCACTCTGATCACAGAACGGCTCCAACATTGCAGTATATTGGGTATATAATCAGACCCAAGCATCTGAAATCATTGAATGATCTTTGAAACCAAACCTAAACAACAATAAAAAAACTCAAACACATAGAAAACATATTAAAAATCACATGGTTTCCTAGCACCCAACAGCCAACAAGCTGTGGAAATTACCATTGCCCTGTGCGCACGTGGCATCGTCTAGCATCTTCTGTGGCTCCTCTTCGAGCTTCTCCCAGGTGAGGCGTTTCACCTGGCAGTAAGAAGGGGAGGTAGTGAGTTGGTGGGATCCAATATATGTCCAATGAATGTCCAATGAATACCAACCATCAATTTCCATAAACTTTCATTTGTCATGCATTTTCTATAGACCGATATCTATATATATATATATATCTATAGAAAGTGAGATGTGTTCTTTTTCAAGACCTCTCTTTTCATGATTCTGACTTTTAATAAAGTGAAGGGACAAGGAGCAGGTAAATGGTCCCAGTTCTCCATTTCTGGTGTTTTGCTGGCGGTTCATTCCTTCTGGCTGTGAGGTGGAACGAACTTGCTCGTTATATCGTATCATTCTATTTCACTGTCGCGTGGCTATTCATGGAGCTTTTGCGACTTCGGTGATGGTCTTCAAAACATGGTTGGATCAAATGTTCAAGTCCAATAAAATGAGTTTATACGCCAAAGCGGTGAAGCCAAATCCTTTCACATCAGTTTCAACCCTTCCGAAGAATATGGTTAGCGACAGAGGATCATCGTGCCACCTAGAAATGTTAACATATCAATATCTGGCACCACCAACAAGTAATTTCTTTAGAAACTATCCGCAAGTGTGCCGCAAGTCTATATGTATTCATACTTTACACACTTTCAAACAGGATCGCAACCATTTATTTTGGACACTTCTCAGTTTCAATGCTGTCTCACGTGCCTGCCCAGGAGTGAAGGTGATGCAAAACCTGCTGATGTGAGCCAGTGGCAAAACCATGGCCAATGGACATGGGTCTCACACCGAAGCCTATGGCCCATGACAATCATTGTCCATTTCCTGAGGTGAGGTATATGAAGTGACCCGCACAGGGACTTGAAAGAAGTGAATCTAAGAACCAGACTGCCGGAAGGTTCTAAAGTATAATAAGATCACATGGAGCAATCAGAGCAATCAGCTCTATATCCTGCAATTACCCTTCACCCTTTAGCCGTCCCTGAAACCTCTCAAAACAGCAGCCCATGGTGTACCCAACCTCAAGACCCAAGATAGAACCCTCCGCTGCTGGGATAATCCTCGAAGCTACCACACGCTCAGAAGCTATTTGTGTGTGTGTACTGTATGACGCTAATTCCACAGAAATGATGTGCATTTATATATGTTGTATAGATTCGTATAGTATATAAATCATAATAACAAAATAAATATTCCCAAAGATACATCCCACTTTTTTGTTAGCAAGTGTGACTGAGTCACAAACCAATTCCAGCCATGTCTATCTCAACCGCGCCTGCTGCCGACTGGAGCCTCGTCCTCGCCGGGCAGATCCCAGCCGGGTCGGCCGCTGAGCTGCCAGCACCTCGATCCGTGGAAAGATGTGGAAAGGGGGGATCAAACCGCTGATGGGTGTGAATCTCTAGTAAGGGTATGGTGGGATACATATCACCAACATCCACCAAGAAGACAAAGTTTGGGGTGAGTGATTATGATTCCCGAATCTGAAGTTGGCCATTCTGGGGATCATTCCCCATAGTGATAAGCCATCACAAACATGCTGAGAAGGCAAGTGAGGTCGCTAAGATCGACATAAAATGATGCCAGTGGTCGAAGGCACGCAGCTGATCACAGTTGATGGCTGGGAAATAAGGGTTGGGAGTGACCTTAGGATGATTCATTTGTGCCATGGTCAAAAGATTTTATGTGCTTTATGGCCATCCATCCCATAATGGGGGCATGCTCATAATGGGCATATAAATCCCTATGACTGGATTGATGACCATCCCCGAATTTGGATATATAAACATAAAATATAATCCAATTTTGACTCGACTCTCGCATGAACTCAGAGGTCCATAATGACACAGCCCCGGACTCTGGTGGTGGGGTCAGTGCATTTGAAACCATGGTGACTGAATATCGTGAAGGTCAAGAGAAGACCAGGGCCAACAATCGGAGCGCCCCAAGAGTTGGTATACGATAAGAACATGCATCATGCACATAATTGTAGTGTCGCAAGATCAACTTTTGACCATGGCATATCTGGTGAAAGGCACAAAATAGTGATAGGATATACAATTATTCATATACAACATTGTAATCATTCCCAGAAAGTAGAGGTCGCACTCTGCCAATGGGAAATAAGTCATATGAATTCATATGATGATTACACATTGGTCGATTTTCTTGGCCAGGGTAGATTACTTGAGGGTCATCAAGTGGATATTCCCAGTGGGTATACATGTCATGGAAGCAAACTACTGATGGTTTGATTCCAAAAGTGCCCTCCCTTTTTTCACAGCGATATTCTTCTGTTGCATTGCCAGAACATCGACTCGACGGTGGAAGCTTTCAACCCGTTCCGCAAGGATCCAGGGCGATCTGGCAATCAAATCAGAAACCTGGTGTTTTGGCAAGACGTCATTTAATAACTGCACCTTGGATTTCAGATTGGCCGCGCTAAGTCCAAGGATCAGCGGGCGCAGGGTGATCACGCGTACTATTTGATCACTGTTCAATCCCAGGTCTCTAAGCCACCTTACTTTAGGTTTCATATTGCGTTCAAGGCTGTATCCTAGAATTTGTGGTTTGATAGCAAGTGTGCTTGCAACTTCAGACTTGCTGAGTCCCAACTCCCAAAGCCATTGCACTTTTGGCTCCAAATTGTTCTCAATGCTGCAGCCGAGGACTTGCGGGAAAACAGAAACGAGTTTCCCAACCTGAAGCTTGCTAAAGCCCAGCTTCAAGAGCCACCGCACCGTGGGCTTTAAGTTGTTCTCAATCTTGTATCCAAAGACATGGGGAAACGACGAAACAAGCCTTGCAATCTGGGCTTTGTCAAGACCCAACTCCAACAGCCAATGCACAGTGGGCTTCAATTTTTGGTCAATGCTCCCGCTCAGATTTCGGGGAGATTTGCATCTTGAAATAGCTTTTGCTACTTGGGATTTGGCCAAACCTATCTCACACAGCTGCGACATAGAAGGTTCCAGGTGCCGCTCAATCGAACATGAGAAAGCAACAAGCTTCTGCTCAAGCTTCTCTATGCTCGTGGTGCAAAAGCCGTTAGAGCTCAAATAATTGTTTATCTCTTCTTGTGTGCTTGCACCACGGAGAGCTGAAGCTAAATCGCAAAACTTTCGTGCAGCTGCTGGCATTCTGATAGAGTCCATTCCTGCCTTTATCCGCAGCCGATTTTCAACCTCCGGTCGGAAGCGTCCTTCAAATTCACCAAGCAGAACATGTAGAACCCCCTGCAGCACCTTTCCCAAAGAATTCTGGTCGCCCTGACGCCATTTGGAAACAGAAATCCACACGACGTTGCCATCCTTTGAACGAGTTGTCTGGCTTAGACGTACCACCCAAGAACCTGGTGGTGCATTTGCGAGCAATGTAGCACTTTTCCTCTGATCTCTCAACATACTTTCCTCTTCCCCATGCCGCCAATATCCGTCATACTCCACAAAAAGAGCTGCATCCTTCTTCCTCAATACCCCATACACCGCCAGATCCGGATCCAAATAATGCCCACCCCACCCTTCCGGTGCCGGAAATCTCCGAAACATCTCTGCAATCGGCACCCGAGGTCGCAGCAATAGCGCCAGCTGCGACAACAACTCCGCTTCGGCCATGCTATCCACCCGTTCTCGGGGCCAGCCGAGTTTCCACCAGTCCGGTTGCCCTGAACTCACAGGGCGAACGGATGCCTGCCCTTTCCACATGTGTGGCAGGGATTGGAAGATGCCATGGCATCTGGGGGCGAAAAACTTCAATCTGAACATGGCAGTTGGGGAAGAAAGTATAGAACCAAGATTGTGCTGAGACAAACAACTTTTCCCTGTCAGCTCGCTAAGATTCAGATTTGACTGATATGAGTTTTCCTGTAGAGAGTCAAGATACCAGGCCTGTAAGATGCTGGAGCTATGGCCCACAACTCCATCTGGGTATGTCCGTCAAACTTAGGGCCCTGGGGGAGGGAGATGCTCTGCCAGTAGACCCTTTTTCTCACATGGGGACTTTGAATATACCCTCTGGTAAACTAACGTAACTATGGAATATCACCATTTTTACTGGATAAATCCACTATAAATGGCCATTTTCAATAGCTATGTTAGTTTACCAGAGGGTAAGCAGTACGAGAAGAATCGCAGTGGTCCGATGCACCAACTTGATATGCGGGGCAACTAAGCCCCGAGCAGAAACCATGTCCGACTTTGTTCTTTGGTGTTTCTTTATGTTCAACTGCTTCTTCCATACTAATGTCATCCCCGATTGAATAAACCACCAGTGAATTACTGGAATATTACTAGCATGGTTACCAGTTTGAGGGGTAATTATCATTAATTATCACTAGTTTGGGGGCAAACCCTTCCAATTTAATAGCTAGGATTCTCCAAGCTCCGGCTGAGCCCCCTAACATTTGCCGTTCTCGGCCCTTGTGAGGTCCCACGCAGGGCATATCCTGACACGTGGACTGGGCTGGTGGTGCTGCGGTCAACCATTGAGAAAAATGGATTTAAGCAGCAGAAAAGGGTATTTAATGAGTTTTAATGACAGTTAAGTTGGGTTATAACTACGTAGTATAACTAATTGTTGATGGTACAGTAGATATATCTAGTCTATAGCTAATGAGTTTTAGAAACCAAAACACACATTTATAAGTGGGCGGACCACCTTGCAGTTGAAGGGTTCGAACTGGGTATAGAACTTAATGGTAAACGGAGTTGGCAGGCTCCGCTTGTACTGTAAATGGAAGTTGGCCACTTAGTAAGTACCATTACATGGACATGAACAAAAAAATCAAACTTTGAACATGTCAATTGTTTGATGTTTGATGTCTTGGAATGGTGATGTCTTCCTAAGCAACCTCAAATTTATCAATGATCACGTAAAACATTGACTGGACTTTTCAAACCACAAGAGCCCAAGTCAACCAACTTTAGCCACTTACCCATGGACACGCCAGCGATCAACGTCTCATTCAAACATCATCCAACTAATCAGAAGGATATTGATATTATATTTGCTTCGCCAACCATCCATCCAGGTCATGCAATCAAATCCCTTGGTTTTGAGATGTTTTGAGACATCTAGTATCCGGATGACCAAACAAACGATCGGGATGCGACCGTTAGAATGGTTGACTATCATGATTTATCATAATTTTCCCCACGTAAAATGTCCGAAACTTGGCGCAAATCACCCATTTTTTTGGGATCTTTCCAAGACCAGGGATGTCTTTGCCAACTCAATTTTTCTTGGGATCTCGACCTTCCAGGACTTGTGCATGGCGGGGTAGATCTTCTTGGACCAACTGTTGTTCCGGAGCAGGTAAAACCTCGGTACGGATTGGTGAGCTGAGTCAGGTGTCGGGTAGCCGTGGCCATCCGTGGCCGTTTTGGGGTTCCAACAACAGCATTCCAGCAAGTGTGGGTTGCCAACAAGGAAAAAGAGGTCAACTTGAAGAAGACAAAATAATAATAATAATAATAATGATAATAATAATCATCATCATCATCCATTGAGCTTTTGTTTGAACACCCTCCCATGTTTTCTCCCTTCGGAAGTCTATTCAATCAGAGCCTATGACCGAGGCAATCCAGGTCATACGGTAACAAACCATGCAGTGGCACACAGGCTCGCCTTATCCTGTGGTAATTTTAATAATTGCCCATTTGTAGATTATCTACCCGATAGAAACGGTGATGTCCATAGCTAGGCGAACTTACCAGAGGGCAACAAAAGAAACTAGTGGCACATTGGCTGTGAGTTTTGATCTATACAAGTCTATACATTCATTCCTAAACGTGAAAATGTGGTTTTTCCTGCCACAAGCATGATGTGTCCCCCTTGATCTTATCTTCAAGGTATGGTCATCCAACCATCCTCAATGGGCTTTCACACCTGGTATATCTATTCAATATTGGCCATATTATGCTATATTAATCCCCATTCCAGGAAGATGACATAATCGTAAACCACCATGTTTTATGCTTAAACCATAATTTTAAATCAGTTTCGATGGTTAGAGGGGATTGCTCACCATGATCATTCCACTTATCAGAATACGATATCCCAATATATCCCATGTTCCTGAACTCTGCTTAGGACTCCCCTGTTCTGACCATTGCACGAACGTGTTCAAAAACCCCTGGGCATCCCCCACTGCTCCCAACCATTGGGACCCAAGGTGACCTGCATCGACACGGTGCACATAGATGTAATTACATAGTAAGTGGCACCTGTTCATACCCATTTTGGTATATTTAAACCGATATATTAATATATACTTATATAAATACTTATATTATGTATACATCTTTTTGATATCTGATACGATATCTTTTGCAGGGTTCTTGTAGTGAAGTATGGTAAATGGCACCTGTTCATACCCATTTTTTCATGTTTTTTCATGTACACCGATATATACCTCTGTTCGATATATCCTTTGGAGGGTTCTTATAGTGGGGTAAGATGTTTTTTCTGCGGGCAGGTTTGTTGAGGTTGCGGGATGCTTAGGGGCTAAGAAAAACCTTTGAACTGCAGAATCATCTTCGCAAGGTGGGGAGTTTCCAGTCTGAGACCTTTCTCGCAGACTTGCGGACAGCTTGACATGTGAGGTTTGAGGGTTTCTCTGCCAAGGTCATCAAACGCCCCTAGTTACCCCATTGTGCAAGCTGAACTCGATCACCTGAGCACCCAACATCTACGAATTGTATCTTTAGAGACTTCACCAGTTGATGACCCACAAAAGATCCACCATATGACAAGTTCCTGGTTCCACATACGTTGTCTCGTTGTGATTCAGTTCAAAGATGTTCAAAACAAACAATCAGCTTTGAACACCCCTGATTTCAAGCGGCCCCAAGACGCAGCCACCATCTGATTGCCTTGCCTCGTACGTAAACCTCAAGGCAGCCAGGCAGCTGGGTGACCCCAAAATGACCAATGTCATGGGGAAAATGATGATCAACCGTGACATTTTGGGGTACACCAAAAAAAAACATCAGACTTCATTTCTGAAACTCCGGACCTCTTTCAGTTCGTGGTTCCTACAAAAGCAGCGACAAATAAACAGCACAACAGCACAAGGTGGTGAGTTTCAGTTCTAAGTTGGTTTCCCCATCAGCTATATATCTCCCATAAGCCCTATGGTATTTCATACACCAACGCCAAATTTGCTAGTTCTCTGAATTTCAAGTCTCTGGACGTGACAACCATGCCCTGCTTGCTACCCCACCAGCCTGGATGTCTCTACATACAGTCACACTTACTTTGGTTTTAGTTTGAGATGGGATAAGAATCATGGGTCTTGCAGGGTCAAGCATCTGGGGCCTGCCATGGTCTTGACCCATCCGATGGGTTTTAGTGCTGAAGAAATCATGGTTTCCCTTTTTGTGACTTGATATGGCTATGAGTCAAAAGCCTGACCCTGTACCCCTGGATACCCCTGGAGACCGTTAAAATAGCTGCTAAATGGATGTTCATCTCCCTTAAAAATGGGAGGTCCGGACAGCTATTGATCAATCGCCATATCATGTTTGCTTGCCCACTCACCGACCCCCACCCCAACCCTGTCAACCTGGGTTCCCCCAACGCTCCGCTGGCAGATTTGCTCATCTGCTGCGGTTCCCGCATGGCCGTCCAGGTACCTTAAGTGTCGATGTGGATCATAGGAGGAGTGGAGAAGCAATCTGCACAGGGACGAATCACTAGGGTACTAGTGGACCAACTCATCTTACATTCATGATTCATCTGGGGGTTATGACAAACCTACAGGATCCTGAGTCATCCTTTTAAAGAAGTTACAAAGACAATCCTTGGGTACCTTTCTTACTATCTAGAACCATCCAGTTCGGGGGTCCACTCATTATGACACAAATATCATGACCAATCTCAGATCTTACCCTCTGGTAAACTAACATAACTATAGAAAATCACTATTTTCAATGGGTAAATCAACTATAAATGGGTTATTTTCCATAGCTATGATAGTTTACCAGAGGGTAATCGCAAAAACAAAAATTACTTTACTTCGTGTGATCCCCACCATGACATTTATACATTTTCTTACTGGCAAATCTTCTGGCATTCTATCTGACATATCTTCTGACATTCTATTTGGCATTCTATCTGGCATATCTTCTGGCATATGATCTGGCATATCTTCTGGCATATCTTCTGGCATTCTATCTGGCAAATCTTCTGGCATTCTATCTGGCATATCTTCTGGCACTCTATCTGACATATCTTCTGGCATTCAATCTGGCATTCTATCTGGCATATCTTCTGGCATATATTCTGACATATTTTCTGGCATCTCATATCTTCTGGCATCTTCTATCTGGCATCTATTTGGCATTCTATCTGGCATATCTATCTGGCATATCTTCTGGCATATTTTCTGGCATTCTATCTGGCAAATCTTCTGGCATTCTATCTGGCATATTCTGGCATCTGGCATATTCTATCTGGCATATCTTATGGCATTCTATCTGGCAAATCTTCTGGCATTCTATCTGGCATATCTTCTGGCATATCTTCTGGCATATATTCTGACATATCTTCTGGCATTCTATCTGGCATTCTATTTGGCATCTGGCATATCTTCTGGCATATCTTCTGGCATTCTTTCTGACATTCTTTCTAACTTCTTCTGCACATTCTTTGTCCCATATCTTCCTACATGAGGTCCGGCAGGGAACACTTGGCGTGGATACTCGCGGTTGAGGTCCGGCAGGGAACACTGGGCGTGGATGGTCGTGGTTGAGGTCCGGCAGGGAACACTGGGCGTGGATGGTCGTGGTTGAGGTCCGGCAGCGAACACTGTGGATCGCGAGTCGCAGTTGAGCACGAGGACGAGGAGGACAACGAGGACGACGAGGACAACGAGAGGAGGACGACGAGAGGAGGAGGAGAGGAGGCAGGAGAAGGCAACTTAGATAAAATCTAACAACCCTCACCTGGCAGGTGGGGAACAACAACCTCTTTTAGCTGGGTTTTACATATCTCCCCACTGATCGCTGTGTACACTTGACCTACTAAGCTAGCCAAAGCTTTACCGGGATATTTGATTGGGATGGATGCCAATGAACAAGTGAAGGTGGCAAATGATAAAGCATCCATTTTGGTGGGGAGTCAGGCCAATAACTCAATAGTCAATCAAGTTTCAACATGCTTCAACAAACATCAACAAATCATGTGGCAGTGTGTCAAAACCTTGTACCCCTGGTGAACCCCAAAATAGCTGGTAAATGGATGTCCATCCCATTAAAAATGGTATCTATAGGTATTGACCCATACCCATGTTGAGATTTGATGTGAATCGGTCTCAATCCAAGTGGATGATTCATCCGAAATGATGAAGCTACCAGGCTCCTTGAACCAATGGGCCAATGGGAAAAGCCACCAGAAAATGTGCCATCGAAGTTCGGGGAAATCAAAAGACACAACCAACCTGAAATGAGGTTATGATGGGTAGTTACCCCTAATAATTCAGGTGTACCCTCTGGTAAACTAACACTTTGCTATTGAAAAATGGCTATTTCTAGTTGATTTGCCCATTAAACATTGTAGTTTCCCATAGTTTTTGGTATGTTTACCAGAGGGCACCTTCATTTTCACAAGTTAGTACCTCCTGTTCAAATATATAATCTCTAAAGTAAATAATGAGTGGATGTGCAACACGGCTCGCGAAATCGAAGCAGCCACTCTATTAATATGATCACAATGGGTTTTGGTGGAAATTAATTACCCCGATTAATTAGTCTATGGTAATTTTGGGGAGTTAATTATCACTATTATCACAATGGTCTACAGTATTAATCATTAATTAGTTAATTATCACTATTATCACAATAGTTAATTATCACTATCTATTAATTATCACTATTATCACTATTAGTTAATGGGATTAATATGATCACTATTAATCACAACCACCCTTCCAGTGACCTTGGTGAAGTCGTAACGATTTACCCCCGCTGTGGGGCTCCAGACCCACAATCTGGTAGCTGGTCTCAGCTCCTAGGGGATTTCGGACGTAGAAATGGTGGGATCAACACAGTTGAAATCTTTCAAAACCACAGAAATATTTCACCTAATAATGACTATGGTTATAAAGCAATAGTTATATCACCTAGTTCTATCACCTAGTAATAACTATAGTAATGACCTTTAACTCTAAAATGTGAGGCCCCCGTTCGATAGCTAAGTTGGTGAACATAACTCCAATTTCACTATGGTTTATGGTACGCAAATAACTATAGTTACTGGGGCGTATAAACCAACTTATAACTGGGGGGCCTCACATTGTAGCTATATATATAACTAATAAATGGTTTAAGATGGTTAACCCCAATTTGCTAACAATTTCTAAGATTCTATATGGGAAGATGTTCTGAATATCAGAATGTTGCCTTTAGAAATTAGACATAAAAACCAATAAATGGTTTAAACATATTATAAAACCCTGCAACTTGCTAAAAACAACCTATCCTCAATTAGATCAGATAGGCCAAAAAGTGAAGACATTGCGCCAAACCACTTCAAACCACTGTCATTCTACATTGACATGGTCAACCTCACCCAGAGCCGTGCAAGTCCTTCTTCATCGTCATCATCTTCTGGTGCGCCAATCTGCCAAACCCGCATCAACCAGGGCCCCGGGGATGCTTGCTGCATGGGACTGCCAGGCCCAACAGGGACCCAGGTTGGCCTTGAAGTTCTGACGTTTTACTTTCAGATGTTTGATTCAAGAAAGAAAATTAGATAGACAATCTCAACCATGGTGGAAAGACTAAGATTTCAGCAGCGTTTTGAATTGGGATACTGCTTGACTAAACAAGGATTTTCGTCGTGTCCTTCACCATTCGATGTATGATCTACATATCCTTTCTTATTGCTTTATCTTCCAAGTGTGAGGAAGAGCCTGAATTGGGAACACCACAGTAAAATCCTTAATTGATCTCGTATATTTGTAAAAATGGCGGGTCTATTATTGGTCTATCCAAATAGCTGGTAAATCTATGTTCATACTCCCAAATCATGGTATTTCCATGTATATATATATATACGTATATATATGTATATATAATCCCATGATATCCCATGATATCCTGATGTTTGATGGTTAACTCCTCATTATATAATATTATATATATATATGTATATATATATATATATGGGTATGGGTCAAAACCTACTAATCATGTGGTATAAGGGATGACCATCAACCTTGAGGTTCACTGGGGGTACAGGGTTTTGACCCACATCCATATATAATCATAAAATAATCATAGGCAGCTTGATCTACCCCATCTTTTCTCCCACCCAAAAAACCTTTCATCACCTCCCTGCCGAACTGCGCGCCTCACGCACCACCACGGTGCGCCCCTGCGACACCTTTTCGGCCACAACCTTGGCAGTGCTGCACTGCTGGTAGATTTCGGGAAAAATTAATCCAAAATCTACCCTCCAGTAAATTAACATAGACCCTGGCAGATAGGGGTTGGAAGATTAGTTTCCTCTAACAATTGGTGATTTTCAGGGTCTATGTTCATTTAGCAGAGGGCAGTGGAAACTTCAGATCTTCAGGAAATCATGGTGTGTTTTTTTTCCCGACAAAGGTGTCCTGCAAATTGTCCCTTTAAGCCAGCTTCTTGGGAAAAGATGGGGGTAGAATGGAATAGATGGGAATAGTGCTTTTCACAAAAAAAGGCAGTTGAACTATCAAAAATCAGAATCCTGCTCAAGAATAGGATATATCATATATTATCATGATCATATTCAAAAGTATTCGAAAGTTAGAATCTCAATCAACAAGGGCATTCATAATGCGTATTCAACCAACACACCTCGGGACCCTTGTGGTGGAAACTCTGGGTCTCCCAGGCCGACGGTGCACCATCGACCTCCACCTCCGGTTCGAAGGTCATCTCGTGCTCGATCTCCCTGGGCTGAACGGATCCCCAGGGACGGACCAAAGAGATTTTTGATGACAATGATATGATGATTATTAGGATAATAAAGTGGGATATATCAGCAATTAGAATATGATAGGAGTTCGGAATCATCCAAGGTATTAGGTCACTTGATGTCATTGTTTGTAGGGAAACTATTGTCTTCGGGGTGCTTCAAATCCCTTGATGGTTGTTCCCCATTCAACCATTCATCAACCGTTCAGTTCCATTTTTGTTCCCTTTCTATCTCCCAAACAAATCCTAACTTTGGTTATAACTATAGTTTAACTATGGTTTATGGATCTTTATGGATCTTTATGGATGTTTATGGATCTTTATGGATCTTTATGGATGTTTATGGATGTTTATGGATCTTTATGGATCTTTATGGATCTTTATGGATGTTTATGGATGTTTATGGATGTTTATGGATGTTTATGGATGTTTATGGATGTTTATGGATGTTTATGGATGTTTATGGATGTTTATGGATGTTTATGGATATGGTATATCTATGATTTGTAGGGTTTATAAAAACCAACACACATCGGGGTATCCCCAACCCAGCCTCCAGGTGTCCTCCAGGGAGCGAGCCGCCTTCTCTTCCTGTGGCCATTGAACGGGGCACAGCAAAAAATGGCTGAAATTCTGCAAGGAGTTGGTCAAATAAATTGGAACATTGGCAATAATTATACCTCATAAGTTGATGGTCATGTTTCCCTATTCAGATATGTTTATGTTTTTTGCGTAAGGGGATACACCAGTCTGAAGTTGCGATGATCCTTCCAGCAGCAGAAAGTTCAAGCGTCAGTTCCATCCTACTATTCTGGTGTGGGTCAAATCCAGGATCCCAAAATTAGAACCATTCGTTCATACCAAACAGAACCAAAAAAAAAGTGCGGGCCCAAGAAGTGTGAAATGTTGATCCACATCAATCCGTCAAAATCTTACAACCCGATGGCATTCACCTGAAACAAGTTGCCTTTAATTGTCTAAGATGTCTCCCACACAGCCTGGAGCATGAAAGGATTCCCATCGTTTGAGTTAAGAATCCTTAATGAAAAAATACAACTTGCGGTTTCAAGGGGATTCAAACCAACGACCAAATTAAAACATCAGGATTTTCTTTTTACCCCTCAAATAGATTTGCCTAGTCATAAAGTTCAATAGAAATAGATGTATCCCAAAAAAAGAGCAGCTGGCCTTGTTCTCCTGCTTCTCCCAAGCCTCCCCATTGGGCCTCAGCTGTACCCCTCTGTTCACATCAAAAGAGCTGGAATATCGCCTATATAGCTGAATGTTCATCTGTTCATCCCCGGGAATATATCCAAATATTGAGGGATCCTAAGTTTAGATCCTAATAGCCCAGATGGGGTCATATCTGATATATCTCTTAAGCTTGGATCCATAGCCCCATATGAGTGAAGGCCTTTGACGAAACCTTCCAAGTCCTGCCGCGCGCGCCCAACATGAAATCGAGCCGCGGCAGTTGCCCAAAATGCTCGCGCGTGTGGCGATTCTCCACCTGAGCAACTGATCTACTGATTGTTTGCGTCAACCAGAATGAGATCCTGAAAATAGCTATAGATGCTATAGTTTTCAGATGTTTTTTGTGGAGGAAAGTAATTTTCCAACCCTCTAAATTGGGCAGGGTCTATGTTACATTGTTAGTTGGACAAATGAAAAGTGATCATGATTTTATCGTGAGCTGCAGATTTCCATGATCCAGGACTCAGCCATAAGGCTAGGTCCTGAACAGTGGACCGTCCACTAGGCCAGCTTGTTTGATAATCACATGATACCCGTTCTGGTTGGATAAACCATGTTAAACACCGCCCGTCAGATCGATGGGAAACCCTACACAAAGTTTGAGCCCTAATTGGAGGTTGAATTGGTGGTGTGTTGGTAATTCAACCATCCATACCGAATGGCCAAGGCCAAGACATTTTATTGGCTCAATTTGGCTCATAATTCATAACAACTTTAATCAAAACGGTGGAACAGTAACATCCTATACTTCAATTTGGTGATACGTCACTTTCCTCTGTTTCCGGGGGTTACACTACACTTTTGCTCCATGCATCCATCAGCATCCAAGCCATGCCTTGTCGTAGTTCAAGGCCGTGGAGTTCATGATCTTTCGGTTCATCGGGCCTGCAGGGTCGGGGTCTGGAATGCAATGGATGTGGTGAGGGGGATGAAATCCATGAGGGAAAATATGATCTACGTTTCCGGGGGTTTTCCACATCTGATATCACATTATATCTATATTATATATATATGAGCATATATACTGGTTGGTGGTATACCTACCCCTCTGAAAAATATGAGTTCGTCAGTTGGGATGATGACATTCCCAACTGAATGGAAAAATAATCCAAATGTTCCAAAGCACCAACCAGTTAATGAATATTTGTTGGATCTATCATGACAAGGTTGAATGAATATGAAGACATCCCTCAAGTTCGTGACACCCTACGTCTGAATATGTTGAGCCACTGCCACCACGCAGCAACATCTCCGGCTGCGCCTGTGCGCATGCCGCCGCGGTGGTAGAACCGTCTGCCCCAGGGATCAATCTCCAACAGGTAGTAGGCGTCCTGCCAGGATGCGCGACTCAACCCAGTTTCGATGTGCGGGTGGCTAAATAAAATAGCATGCACAATAAAACATCAGGTATATCATCATATATCATCAAATACCATTGGTACCTACTGGTACATCACATGATTTTTAAATGGATTGATATCATTGGCATTCTTTAGCAAACTACCTATGGAAGATCAGTTTCCACGAAACAAAGGCTATTTTCAGGGTCTATCTATGTCTATTTCATATAATTTGAGAGATGGTATGGGTTTTATATGGTTCTATATTTTTAAAGGTAGCTTTAGTATCCTGGTTGGTGGTTTCAACATCTCTGAAAAATATGAGTTAGTCAGTTTGAACAATCAAATTCCCAATACAGTATATGGAAAAATAATCCAAATGCTCCAAACCACCAACCAGATAAAGCTCCATTTATGAGGATGTCCATGGTTTCCCATAGGTCCCATAGTTTTCCCATGATTTTCCCCGCTTGTGACGTATCTTTAGTGTACCTCCCCATTTCAACTGCGGTCCAACTCCGAATTTTTCGGCGCCGGTCCAGCTCGTAGGAGTCGTAGCCAAAGCCGAAGGAGATGCGCCCGTGGGGCCTGGAGGAGATGCGCCCGGTAAGGGGTCGTCACGGTCGGTGAAAGTGAGCATCGTTTTCTGGGGAAACCATCAAGGAAACCACCAACAAATGGTTCACAACCCATAGGGGTTTCCATAAATGGCTAATATATGTGGAAAAAAAACTGATAATAATGGTTCATATATGGTTATCATATCTGGTTGGTGGTTTCAACCTACCCCTCTGAAAAATATGAGTCAGTTGGGATAATCAAATTCCCAACTGAATGGAAAAATAATCCAAATGTTCCAAACCACCACCCCCATATCTAATTGAGAAATCGTGATAAAACTATGAGACTATGAACCATCAAGAATTGATTACTTATAAGAAACCATACTAAACATACTAAACCCCATATCATTGATAAAACATGATAAAACTATGGTTTCCTGTAGATTTTTCCCGATGAACCACCTGCAATGGTGCTTCTACATTGAATGAGACTGAAGGGAATTGACCCTCAAAAAAGGCTCAACCCGTCCATCTATCATGCCCAGGATTGCCCAGTTTTCCCTCGTTCTGCCTGTAGTCGAACTTCATCCAGGTGTCAATGTAGACCTGCGTCAGCAGGGTTACGTGGTTCAGTTTGTTTGTTCTCAAAACAAAAAACAAACAAACAGGAACCATTCCAGTAGGTACCAAGTACATTTCACCCTCCATATCCAGTAAATCTGACCATCTAGATTCCATATACTAGCGTATGCTTGATCTTCAAAGTCTTACCTTCTCTCTATCCATCTGCCATATATTCAGGAACCGACCGACAAAAACTGAAGATTTCTCTGCAGTAACTATTCTGCAAACAAACATATTAATAACACGGAACCACTAATTCACTTTGATGCAATTTGTGGAAGGACCTCTTACAGCATATAGAGGTTCCGTAGATCCAGTTTTTTGGGTTTAATTAACATGACATCATGACATTTGACCCGCCATGCTTGTCCAGTTCTGCTTCCCGTGAAGCTCTGGCCTGATGAAGTCGCAAATCCGGCGACACATGGATGGCCTGGATCCGCAAAACTTGGATCGAAGGAGACCGAATGTCTTCGTGGGGTTAACCATTGCCTCGAAGTATATGTAGATCTGCATCACAGGAAATGTACGTGGTTCAAAATCTAGGGCTCTATGTATATATATATATATAGTTTTCCCTGTGCTGCTGTGATATACCCCATCATTTTTTCGTTGGGTTGTCATCCAGTCGCTAAGTCGGATTCACATTAGGTTTGATGCAGAAACTTTCACAAACCAAACAGGTTGAGGTTTTGCATGTTTTTGCAGCATTCCCAGACAAATATTTTAAGGTCGATTGGGGGATCGTTCTGTTAAAACAGCCCTGGCAACTATAGCACTATGGCCTATGTAAATGATAGATTCATAGATTGCGATAGATTCCCCAGAAAGCCATGGGTGATGGCCAGAGGGTAAGGTTTTTTGGATCCCCTCCGGCCCTCCCTGCATTTTTTGCTGCGGGTGTCCGCACATTTCGGTAGAACTGCTTCACCTTCCACACAGCCAGTGGATCAAACCTGAGGGCCAAGCATCTTCATGGAAACTCATCCTATCACGGATATGACCTTGACATGAAGTTCGGCTGTGACTCGAAGTGGCCCTCATACTACATACTCTGAAGCCAATTTCGTCACAATTGTGCAAGCTTGAGAAAGTTCACGGCTTACATACTAAGCCAATGTTGATACTCTGGGGCCCTCATGCAAAATCCACGGCTGTCCAGTCATCACCTTCGACCAGGATTCTCCTAGGGTTCCAACCAGGCCATGTCGTCGAAACGCAGCTGGTACATCGAACCTGTGAGATCAGGGCTGAGGATAGGGCGAAACATCGGGTTGGTGATCATTCAGGTGGATTTCGGAACAAGAGGCTTCTGAGACTAAAACTTCTTTCCTCAGGGAATCATCCAGATTGTGGCTCTGTAATGATCTGCAAGTGGACTTGCCAGTCAGATTGTGAAACATTATTTAAATTGTGTGATAAATAGAAAATTCTAAGGCCCTGACATGACCACCACAATGAAACAAATCCACCATGCGAACGGGGCATGGTAACATCCACCATCACTTTCCACCCCATCACTGGCCGCAGCTGAGCGAATCCCACTGGCGCAGCCGGAACCGTAGGTGAAGACCAAGAGGATTTTACCCAAGGCCTTCCAATGGCTGGGTGTGTGCTTTGAGAGGGATGGGGTCAAAGGAAGTGGATTGATCTGATCGGATCATGATAAGTTTGATACATCACCAATCAGCAAAGACACCCATTGTTCAAAAATAAGTTTCCCTTGTATTGACTGATACTTACGAATCAGATTGATGGGGTTTTGAGCGGCATGGGTCAGGCTGGGGTGGTTTCCAAGAATCTTCCAAGCTTCAAAGGAATGGTAAGACTGAGCGGAAGGAGTAAAACATTGTATTGACTACCACTCCATTAGTATCATCAAATGAAAAATGTTGTTTTTTGTTGGGTAAGTTTGCAAGATCTTCAAGAGGGATCGTCCATCGTCCAAACTGATTTTGTGCAAAGTTGGATTAGGAGTTCTCCGTGCTGATTGTTGTATTTGACAAAGCTCACATTCACGCACACTTCCTCATGTTGTCCAAACAAAAAACAAATCTCCAACTAGGGTGGACGTTGGCGAGTCATGGAAAAACTGCGCTGGCAAACTGTAACACTTTAGAGAACATGTCTTGATGGCAATAGCGACAAAACAAAATCATGGAAGGCACCTCTGCACCCGTCTTACAAATGATTCCAAATTTCTATTCTTTTGGGACCCCACACACCCGCATACATTTACTCAAGAATAACACAACGACACATGACGACAGCAACTTTTTGCGCGCACACAGACACACAATGATCAAGGACGATTTCAAGGAGCCCCAGCTGTCCATTTTTCCGTTGACCTTGCAACTCGCAACTCAAGAAGTGAATCGCTTCTGGAAGGCCTTATCGGGCAAGGTCATTGCATAACATGCCTTCCGGGTCTCACCAAGCTTTGAAAGGACGTTCAAGCGCGCAGCCATCCGCTGATGGCTGAATCGAAGTATTTCTGGGTTGTTCGAAATGATTTCCCTTGCGCCCTTTCTTGTACACATGGCTTCCAAAAAAAGGGCCTTTGGCTCAAGGTTTTTCGAAATACTATAGCCCAAAATGCGCGGCCAACTTGAGATTAGGGATGCAAGTTTGCATTTTATCACCCTAAATTCTTGCAACCAGCGAACAGTGGGTGACAAGTTCTTCTTGATGCTGTAGCCAAGAATTTGAGGCGACCTGGCCACTGCCTTCGCAACTTGACTCATCGTCAGCCCACAGTCCAATAGCCACTGCACCGTAGGCTTCAAGTTCTGCTCAATGCTGAGACCCAACAATTGAGGAGAAGTGGCCACTGCCTTCACAACTTGACTGTTTGTCAGCCCCAAGTCCAATAGAAATTGCACGGTAGGCTTCAAGTTCTTTTCAATGCTGTAGCTAAGGGTTTGAGGGAAAGCGGCCACTGCCTTCGCAACTTGACTCTTTGTCAGTCCCAAATGCAATAAATATTGCACGGTAGGCTTCAAGTTCTGGTCAACGCTGAGACCCAGAAAAGCAGGAAAATTGGCCACTGCCTTTGCAACTTGACTCATTGTCAGCCCACAGTACAATAGCCACTGCACTGTAGGCTTCAAGTTCTGCTCAATGCTGAGACCAAACAATTGAGGAGAACTGGCCACTGCCTTTGCAACTTGACTCATCGTCAGCCCACAGTCCAATAGCCACTGCACCGTAGGCTTCAAGTTCTGCTCAATGCTGAGACCCAACAATTGAGGAGAATCGGCCACTGCCTTCGCAACTTGACTTTTTGTCAGCTCCAAGTCCAATAAAGATTGCACGGTAGGCTTCAAGTTCTGTTCAATGCTGTAGCTAAGAATTTGAGGGAAAGCGGCCACTGCCTTCACAACTCGACTCTTTGTCAGCCCCAAGTCCAACAAAAATTGCACGGTAGGCTTTAAGTTCTTTTCAATGCTGAGACCCAGAAAGCAAGGAGAAGTGGCCACTGCCTTTGCAGCTTGACTCTTTGTCAGGCCCAAGTCCAATAACCATTGCAAGGTAGGCTTCAAGTTCTGCTCAATGCTGAGACCCAACAATTGAGGAGAACTGGCCACTGCCTTTGCAACTTGACTCATCGTCAGCCCACAGTCCAATAGCCACTGCACCGTAGGCGTCAAGTTCTGCTCAATGCTGAGACCCAACAATCGAGGAGAAGTGGCCACTGCCTTCACAACTTGACTCTTTGTCAGCCCCAAGTCCAATAAAAATTGCACGGTAGGCTTCAAGTTCTTTTCAATGCTGAGACCCAGAAAGCGAGGAGAAGTGGCCACTGCCTTTGCAGCTTGACTCTTTGTCAGGCCCAAGTCCAATAACCATTGCAAGGTAGGCTTCAAGTTCTGCTCAAGGCTGTAGTCAAGAATTTGAGAAGTAGCGGATCCTACAATTTGATGCGCGCTTAGTCCCAGACTTGACAACCACCGCACAGTGGGCTTTAGTTTATGTTCAACGCTCAAACCAAGGATTTTTGGATATCGAACAGCCGCTTTGGAGATTTCAGCCTCACTTAACCCAAGGCTGAACAAATACCTCAAGCCCGGTTTCAGTTGCCTCTCACTTGAAAGACGGAGCAAGTGGGAATTGTTTGCTAGAAGTTGCGTGCTGCAGCGGCTTAAACCATGACTTTTCAAAATATTGAACAATTCTTCCGTGGTGCTTCCACCAGCTGTAGTTGCAGCTTCATTCACAAATTGCACAGACCTGGCCGAAGTAGGCATAAAGTCCATCCCTGCCAGTTTCTGAAAGCGCTTGGCCACGCTTGGATCCAAACTTTCACCAAGTTCAGCCAGAATCTCCAAAAAAAGGCATTTCAGCACCTTTGAGAGAGATTTCTGCTCGCCCGGTTTCCATCTAGCAACAGGAATCCAGAGAATGCAGGGGTCTGGATCTAGCGGCTTACACTCCCAGTGACCAATGCAGACTACATGTGAACCTGGCGGAGCATGTGAAAGCAAGGCTGCATTCTTCCTATAATCTGTTGAAAGACGCTCATCCTCATTGTGCCGCCAAAATCCATCGTATTCCACGAACAAAGCAGCATCTTTCCTTTTCAACACCCCATGCACTGCCAGATCTGGATCCAAATAATTCCCACCCCACCCTTCCGGCGCTGGAAATCTCCGAAACAACTCTCCAATTTTCGTCCTTGGCTTCAACGCCACGGCCAGCTGCGACAACAGCTCTGCTTCCGCCATGCTGTCCACCCGTTCTCGGGGCCACCCCTTCCTCCACCACTCCGGTGCTGTGGATGCCATCCACCGTCCACCAGTGATCCCTTTCCACACGGACGGAACGAACCGTGCAGCCGCACCATGGCAACGCACTATGCGAATGGAGCGGCTGATCATCTGCTGACAGGGTGATTTCTTTCTGCAGAAGTCTTTGATCCTGAAGCGGACCCCCAGGCAGCTGGTTTTCTATCTCAGTCTCAATCTGTCTGGATTAACTGGCTTCTCAAGTGATGATTGGGAGGTATCAGGTGCAGCTTCCCCTTCTACATCCTTCTACTATATCTACTATATCTACTATGGTGAAAAACTGTGATAAATTGCCTTGGTTGAAAGATGCATTGACTCATCACTACAGTGCTACCACACAGTATGCGCTTGGGAAGCCTGTCCAAATCATCCCGGATCCACCCCACACGCCCTTCAGAGAGCCTCCTCCCACTTGGTCATCACCACTGAACTGATGTTCAAGAAAGACGACACCTCAGCGGTCTTCAGCTGAGGTCGCCTCTTGCCGTCATACAAGCAATGATCTTGACAGGAACATGCAAGGTATGGTTCTCCCATCTGGTTGAGGTCTTTGTTGGTGTAATGGTGTATGTGTTTCTTCCCATGTATGTCATACATGGATGACCTCGGGTAGATGTTCGCTGGCATCAATGCAATGCATGATAGTCCATGTGTGTTTGTGTCTGCGTTGGCCAACAAAGATTCAACATATCATTAGGAAGTACATAGAAGTGCAACTGAAGGTTCAATGGTTTTGGAGTATCTAAGCCCCAACAAGATTATATCTTACCAATGCCAAACAGGAGGACTTCTCATAAGCAACCTGTGCCAAATATCCATACATTCTACCGTCTCTGCATCTGGTGTCTGTCTTCTTTGATCAAGCTTTAAGGCAAAATGTTCATCCAATCCCCCCTTTTCCGCTAGTTCAACCCAGACAGTCACCCTCCGTTTGTCATGAGAGTAATAAAGAATCCATTCTCTCATGTTTTGTTAGTTCAACCCCCATTTTTCCTTCGGGGAACAACGTCCCCCCCACACACCCCATGATCAGCCCATCATCCCAGCGCTCCTTTGGTTCCCCAGCTGTGTGGCAAGGCCCGATGATCTTCAAGAGATTCACCTGGCGCTGGAGCTCCATAGAGCTGATGGAGCAACATATGTTGAATGGATTTATCTTAACATTGCCAGTATGGATGATATATTTATTTCATTGAAAGTATAGAAAAATCACTGGATTGATATGGATTGATATGATTGATTCAAGGGGAACAGTACAGGACACCTCGCAAAAAAAATCAGGAAATAGTTGTTATCAAACCTCCAAATGTAAAGGTGTCCTGCTATGGTTTCCCTCGCACCTATTCTGGGAAAAATGGGAGTAATTTGCCGTGTCCTGCCAAAAAGTGCTATATAAATTGCTGAAAGAAAAAGAACATCCCCTTAATTCTGATTGTAATTCTGATCATGTTCAGCTTTTCTCCAAGGGACATCATGTCAGGTAAACACAAGGAATTCACTCCTGAACCAAGTTAATGAGCACATTGAGGGTCAGCGCACAGAAACTTGATTGAACTCATTCTGATACTTCCTCTACGTCAAATTTGATGAAAATCCACAAGCATGACAAGCATCACTAAGTGAGCCCCCAAAAAATGGAAAAAAAGCACTTTGCCATTATCTTAGTAGGATTTTGCTTTCCTATCTTTTAGCAGGGTTTCTATACTGATGTAACCACCAAAAAGTGATATCTTTAAAGCACCAAAACAACAGAGGCAAGGCACAGAGGGAAGCAGCTTCTCTTGCACGTACTTCTCTCGAACCTCCGCCTGGCATCACTGGGTGGTTGGGAATTCACCTGTGACATTGCTGTGAAAATGGATACCCTCTGGTAATTTAACATAGCTATTGAAAATGGCCATTTATAGTGAGTTTTCCCAAAAAAAACGTAATTTTCCATAGCCATGTTAGTTTACCAGAGGGTACCATCTGGTTTGCTATGGAAAATAACCCATTTAGTTCGTTGATTTACCTATTAAAAATTGTTATTGTTCTATAGCTGTGTTAATTTACCAGAGGGTACATTTTGCATGCAGGGAACATATCAGTGCTTTGGAATGTCTTGGACTTACACTCACATCACAGAGTGAGGGAAACCTTGTTGAAGCCAGAAACTGCAAAGCAAACAAGCAAGGAATTAAAACATGTCGAATAAAAACATATCAAAACATGTCAGAACTAAAGGTTTTGCAAACTTTCAGATAGAAACTGCAATGAATGAAATGGGCATGCTTGCTTCCCCACCAAGCAGTTCCTTCACGAACATATGACACCAACTCGGCTCGTTTAATGCCAAGTCACAAAAAGAAAGAACTGTGAAGAATCAGATACTTTTATGGTAATTAAACTTGAGATTATCCCAGGCTCATCCCAAATTATATTGCTTCATCAAGCCATCAAGCTAGATAACACATGATAAAATTGTGATCAAACAAATCCTACAAATTTGTTCTACCTCCGGCAATCAAAGGTGGCAATGGACAATCAACCATTTATAGATGATGCTAATGTTCCATTTCAACCTCCATTTATGGGATTGTGAATTGACATGTTTAATGACAACAGAGGGCAATTCACATTAGATACACATTTCTGTTAAAATAAATTGATGACTATCCCCCCAAGTTGTTTTAGTTTGTCTTATCATGTCTTATCATGTTTGATGACAACAAAGGGTAATATCCCATCATTATCTCGTTGTGTCCCCACACATATATTCCATTGACAATCCATTCATATTCCATATATTACATTCCATTTATGTTGCTTAAATCAACAACTCAGTTTAGTGGCAACTTCTATCAGTATTTCTGCATAGTCTAGCAACATTATCCATTGATCATTCCATATTATCATAACATGTTAACATCCATTAACTAATATAACATGGAATCACTGCTACCCTCCAGTAAATTAACATAGACCCTGAAAATCACCCATTTTTAATGGTTTCACTAGTCTTCCAACCCCAACAACTGCCAGGGTCTATGTTTATTTACCAGAGGGCAATATACAGTAACATTAGCTAATATAACATGTTAACATCCATTGATTATTCCATATTATCATAGCTAATATACATGCCATCTTCATGGAATCATAGCTAACATTCACTGCTTGGGATGATATCCATTTTAAGGTGGCAACATCATCCCAAGCAGCCTTGGTCTTGGGATCCTCCGCGCGAATGCAGCGCTCGAACCTGCGAGGTCAGGTGTCGGCTGATGGGTATCCCATGGTGGGTGTAGCCAATAATAATGGGATCATTCTGGGGATATATTGGGATGATCATTGGGATATTCATGGGGAATATTCATGGAATCATAGGTTATATTATGTTATATTTCACCGACTTGAGATCTTATTGATAATTTAATAATATCAGTTTGTCTGATAATTCCATAATTTCGGGCAATTTTCATGGGGAAGATGATGGAAAAACTTGAAGAACAAACCTGAGATTGGTTCCAAATTAAGAGAAACAACCACAGGCGTGTCATGGTTTGCGGCCGTCATATATAGCCATTACGTATCAGTTACTTGCGATGGCCCAACGACAAAAGCAAAATAAAACAGGCAACATGGCTTACAATCCGCGGAGTGCCAAGAAATCACGTGCTGGTTCAAAACATATATCCCTTGTCTACATCTTTATCCATCTTCATCCAATATCTTCCGCTTACGACTCAAAACTTGACAGACAGATCGAATCAAGAGCCTGCCCACGGAGACTGAGGTTCCCAACGCTTTCTTCACCACGTGATAGCCTCCACCTGCACCATGTGTGATCTATCTCACTGATCAGCCTGATGTTGTCCGTACAAACCAACGGTGTTTTGCATGGATCTGGCTGAACTAATTCCCATCGTTCCAGTGGCGTCACGAAGTCATAGGTCATTATAATTTTCTTCAGTTGATCCCAATTATGTCCCATGATAGCGACATAGATCCTCATTATACAACCTTTCTTAGTTGGTTAAATCACTAATCCCTATCTTTGTTGGTCTTATCCCGTTTATGGCCATACTAGCTTCCTTATGAGCAACCCTCAGTGCCCGGGAATCCCTGGGCCTGTGTGGAAGACGTTGTAGTCAGTGATGCTCAGCAAGGGCCTCTTGTAAACTTCCAGGGAGATGTGGGCTTTGTCCAACAAGAATCGGTGGCAGCGTCGGCAAAATGGTGGGTTTTGTACTTGGCAAAATAGGGCTTCCCGGATTTGCGCGATGAATCATGAGAAATTTCAGAGGAAATAAATCAACATAAATCAACAGTTATTTATAAAGCGAAAAAAAATCCACTGTTAAATCTGTTACACAGATTGTGAAAAAACAAAGAACTCATGTGTCTTCTGCCTGAAAACAAACATCAATGTCGGATCAACACAGTGGAATTTGAGTGCCACGTCCACAAAGTTTGAGGCAGGACCGCACCTGCCATTCATCTTGTGCTTCAGGGTCTGGTAGCATGCATCCACGCAGTTCATGTAAGCATCAATGCTATACCTTGGAATGGTGGCAGAAGATGGGATATTTTCATCTGTTGCTGGGAGAGGATAAGGATATCCGTGCAGGATAAGTAACGTTGCATCATGGAACATCAATCAGTGATCAGTGGTATGGAATTCGCAAGTAAACAAGAAACTGTTCAATGTCTTTGCTAAAAAGAGAGTACCGCAAGAAATCTGTAGTGGAAGAAACATTGTTAGAATGATTCGAACCCATGCACTCGACTGGAACTAGTCTATCACACCATTGGGCACATCATGCCTTTGCACAGTCCATCACAGTCCGATGCTGTTCTTTAATCTTCACCCCAAATGATTCAAACAGAATCTGGTTGGTGGTATACCTACCCCTCTGAAAAATATGAAAGTCAGTTGGGTTTATGACATTCCCAATATATAAAAAAATAAAACATGTTCCCAACCACCAACCAGGAATGATACAGTGAAAATACTTTGAAAATCCCATCTATGTCCATCTACAAAAATGGTTCCTGCCATAGGTTTCTGGATGTTTCTGGGCATATCGTACCATGGCCCAACTCCAAAAAAACGCATCGCCCAGGTGCTTCCCATCCACCACTGGGCCCATGTGGAACCATCCCACGGGTTTGAAGAAGTCGAACCTGGGCTGATGACTCAAGGGTCAAGGGCCTATATAAGGCCTATATAAGGGGAAATGCTCCCAAAATATTGCTTTATATGGTACATAATATTAAGGGCTATGGGGAAATGTTCCCAAAAAAATGTTTTGTATCGCTTTATATACGGTAAGTTCCTCCCACTTTAGGGTCCTGAAATTCTGATTGATGATGCCAAGAAACTGTTTGGAGAGGTTAGAGGTTGAATTTCTGGTGACTTTTTGTTTGATAATAGGATTATTTTTGGATTTTTTGTGTGATTCAATAATCAATAGAGGTTGAACTAATGAAGCTGATTAATTGGAGGGGCTAAATACCACTGTTTATCTAGTACTTCCCCAAAAATTGGGGAGTTGGTTGGATAACTCCACATGTACAGGTTTGGGGTTGTAAATCTGAATTACACAGGGTACATTTTTGGAGAAAGACCAAATGTCACAGAATCTGACAATCCGATCTTCAGCAAAAACAATCCAAAGAAACGGCCTGCAATATTTACAGATAATTTAATTACAGAACCCAAATTCACTCCGCCACGGTCCCATGCTTTTCATGTTTATTGGCGAAACACCCCATTCAGCTGGTTCTATCTCTACCCCACCGTTTGTTGCTTAAGAAGCAAAACACCATGCTTGAAAATTCCATATTTTACTCACTCGATTCTTGAATATCCACAAATCCAAATTTTCTCCGATACATTCCGAGACTATATCTGGTTGGTGGTATACCTACCCCTCTGAAAAATATGAGTTCGTCAGTTGGGAGTATTATTCCCAGTATACGGAAAAATAACCCAAATGTTCCAAACGGTAAGCCCCTCATCTGTGACACCATTTCCCCCTCATCTGTGACACCAAAACCCCCCTGATTTACCCTCATCTGCGACACCATTTTCCCCTCATCTGCGACACCATCTGGTTTTAGGGTGGGTGGGGTGGGGTGGTGGGGTTGGGGGTTGGGGTGGGGTGGGGTGGGGTGGGATGATAACGTCCATGTTCCTGTGCGCACACAGGCACGGCAACCTCATCACACGAGAGCTGGCGGTGGGTCTCTGTCCCTTTCTCTCCCTGGTGGTCCGTTTTGGCCGCTCAGCAGCCCAAATCCTCCAAAACGGACCTCGCCAGCTTCGTCTGCTTGGCTGTGCTCCTTGCTCTCCCTCTGGTGGTCCGTTTTGGCCGCTCAGCAGTCCGAATCCTTCAAAACGGACCTACCCAGCTCTCCCACTGGGTGGGGGTGGGGTGGTGGGGTGGGGTGGGATGATAACGTCCATGTTCCTGTGCGCACACTGGCACGGCAACCTCATCACACGAGAGCTGGCGGTGGGTCTCTGTCCCTTTCTCTCCCTGGTGGTCCGTTTTGGCCGCTCAGCAGCCCAAATCCTCCAAAACGGACCCCGCCAGCTTCGTCTGCTTGGCCGTGCTCCTTGCTCTCCCTCTGGTGGTCCCTTTTGGCCGCTCAGCAGCCCGAATCCTTCAAAACGAACCTCGCCAGCTTGCTATGCTGGGCTGTGCTCCTTGCTCTCCCTCTGGCGCAGCCCACCAAATCCTCCAAAACTGACCTCGCCAGCTTCGTCTGCTTGGCTGTGCTCCTTGCTCTCCCTCTGGTGGTCCGTTTTGGCCGCTCAGCAGCCCGAATCCTTCAAAACGGACGTACCCAGCTCTCCCACTGGGTGGGGGTGCGGTGGGGTGGGGGGTGGAGGGGTGGGGTGGGGTGGGATGATAACGTCCATGTTCCTGTGCGCACAGGGGGGTGGGGTGGGGGTGGGGTGGGATGATAACGTCCATGTTCCTGTGCGCACACTGGCACGGCAACCTCATCACACGAGAGCTGGCGGTGGGTCTCTGTCCCTTTCTCTCCCTGGTGGTCCGTTTTGGCCGCTCAGCAACCCAAATCCTCCAAAACGGACCTCGCCAGCTTCGTCTGCTTGGCCGTGCTCCTTGCTCTCCCTCTGGTGGTCCGTTTTGGCCGCTCAGTAGCCCGAATCCTTCAAAACGGACCTCGCCAGCTTGCTATGCTGGGCTGTGCTCCTTGCTCTCCCTCTGGTGGTCCGTTTTGGCCGCTGAGCAGCCCAAATCCGTCAAAACGGACCTCAGCAGCCCAAATCCTCCAAAACGGTCCTCGCCACCTGTGCTCCTTGCTCTCCCTCTGGAGGTCCGTTTTGGCCGCTCAGCAGCCCAAATCCTTCAAAACGGACCTTCCCAACAACCGGTGGATGTGGCCAGCCGGCTTCGACTTCAGGTTAAGGGCCTTGCCCTCTGCCGACTGAGCTAGACATCCCCGGTATACAGGAAATGATCTGCAAATCTTGGCAGAAAATCGGTATGACTGCTTGGCTGGCTCCTCTGGTGGTCCGTTTTGGCCGCTCAGCAGCTCAAATCTTCCAAAACGGACCTCGCCAGCTTGGTCTGCTTGGCTGTCCCCCCTGCTCTCCCTCTGGTGGTCCGTTTTGGCCGCTCAGCAGCCCGAATCCTTCAAAACGGACCTCGCCAGCTTGCTTGGCTGTGCTCCTTGCTCTCCCTCTCATGGTCCGTTTTGGCCGCTCAGCAGCCCAAATCCGTCAAAACGGTCCTCGCCTGCTTGGTCTGCTTGGCTGGGCTCCTCTGGTGGTCCGTTTTGGCCGCCCAGCAGCCCAAATCCTCCAAAACGGACCTCGCCATTTGGAGGATTTGGGCTGCTGAGCGACAAAAACGGTTTTGGAAGATTTGGGCCGCTCAGCGGACAAAACGGAGCACCAGAGGGAGAGCAAGCAGCCCAGCCAAGCAGACGAAGCTGGCGAGGTCCGTTTTGGAGGATTTGGGCAGGAGCACAGCCAACCTCACCAAGCTGGCGAGGTCCGTTTTGGAGGATTTGGGCTGCTGAGCGACAAAAACGGACCACCAGCGGGAGCAAGGAGCACAGCCAAGCTAAGCAGACAGACCAAGCAGGCGAGGACTGTTTTGGAGGATTTGGGCTGCTGAGCGGCCAAAACGGACCACCAGAGGGAAGGCAAGGAGCACGGCCCAGCATAGCAAGCTGGCGAGGTCGTTTTGGAGGATTTGGGCTGCTGAGCGGCCAAAACGGACCACCAGAGGAGCCCAGCCAAGCAGACCAAGCAGGCGAGGACCGTTTTGACGGATTTGGGCTGCTGAGCGGCCAAAACGGACCATGAGAGGGAGAGCAAGGAGCACAGCCCAGCATAGCAAGCTGGCGAGGTCCGTTTTGAAGGATTCGGGCTGCTGAGCGGCCAAAACGGACCACCAGAGGGAGAGCAAGGAGCACAGCCAAGCAGACGAAGCTGGCGAGGTCCGTTTTGGAGGATTTGGGCCGCTCAGCGGACAAAACGGAGCACCAGGGAGAGAAAGGGACAGAGACCGATGAGGTTGGAAGAGCAGGGGACGTCCGTTTTGAAGGATTTGGGCTGCTCACTGGCCAAAACGGACCACCAGAGGGAGAGCAAGGAGCACAGCCCAGCAAACCAAGCTGGCGACGTTTGTTTTGGAGAATTTGGGCAGGGTGGAAGCTGGGGCGGTCCGTCCGCTTTGGAGGATTTGCGCTGCTCAGCGGACAAAACGGAGTACCAGAGAGAGAAAGGAGCACAGAAGCACAGCCACAGGAGACAGGAGGACACATAACAAAAGATCAGCTGGGCAAGCGAAATTTCGGCGGCTCTCTTACCAAGGCGGGCCACCTGAAACAGCAAGGAGCACCGCCAAGCAAACCAGGACTGGGAGAGCTGGGGAGGTCCGTTTTGCAAGATTTGGGCCGCTGAGCGGCCAAAACGGACCATGAGAGGGAGAGCAAGGAGCACAGCCAAGCAAGCTGGCGAGGTCCGTTTTGGAGGATTTGGGCCGCTCAGCGGACAAAACGGAGCACCAGGGAGAGAAAGGGACAGAGACCGATGAGGTTGGAAGAGCAGGGGACGTCCGTTTTGAAGGATTTGGGCTGCTCACTGGCCAAAACGGACCACCAGAGGGAGAGCAAGGAGCACAGCCCAGCAAACCAAGCTGGCGACGTTTGTTTTGGAGGATTTGGGCAGGGTGGAAGCTGGGGCGGTCCGTCCGCTTTGGAGGATTTGCGCTGCTCAGCGGACAAAACGGAGTACCAGAGAGAGAAAGGAGCACAGAAGCACAGCCACAGGAGACAGGAGGACACATAACAAAAGATCAGCTGGGCAAGCCCGCTTTGCGAAATTTCGGCGGCTCTCTTACCAAGGCGGGCCACCTGAAACAGCAAGGAGCACCGCCAAGCAAACCAGGACTGGGAGAGCTGGGGAGGTCCGTTTTGCAAGATTTGGGCCGCTGAGCGGCCAAAACGGACAGCCAAAAAGAGCAAGGAGCACAGCTAAGCAGATGAAGTGCAGACAAGCTAGGAAGGTCCGTTTTGATGGACTTGGGCAGCTGAGCGGGCAAAACGGACCACCGGACGGAGCAAGGAGCACAGAATCAGAGCCACGGGAAAAGGACCAGACCAGCTAGGCAAGCCCGCTTTGGCAAAACCAAAGGAACGCAAAGTCGATGTCACCAAGCCCAACACGCGCCACACAAGGAGACATTGATGGCACAAAGTGCCACGCCTGCCACGCAAAACCCCACCTCGCGTCACAAAGGAGGGACCGCGTCACAGTTGAGGAAACGCGTCCGCGTCACAGATGAGGAAGATTTCCGCGTCACAGACGAGGGGCTTTCCTTCCAAACCACCAACCAGATTACTCTTGTTATTTAACATAGCCATGGAGGCCATGGCCCATAGAAATAGATTGAAATAGATGATTTTCCCAGCGACATCAACCTCCATTTAGTTCAGGGATTGTCCAAACCACCAACCAGATATTCCCATTTGTTGCGGAGTGGCCCTCCCTCATCCCCATCCCCTAGCGTTCAGCGTTGCCCATGTTCAACCGAGGCACCGATGCAGGATGCAGGAGGCCCGGTGCGAATGGTGCGGCAGCGGGGCGTCCTTGGCATCGTCTTCCGCGGAATAAAGGTTTCCAACATGGGAGTACTGTAGTACTGGCATGGGGGTCCCATCATTGGGCGGTATAAATTCCACTAATTGATGAGATTTGATGAGGTATCTTACGGTCATGTATTCGATATGGGAGTGCCTGAACAAAGGCTATACTCCCAAACTGCCATTAAAATTTAAATGAGGAAAATGATGATTATATGATATGTTGGAATGATCCCATTTACAGACGAACCCATGTTATGAGTGTAGCTATCAGTTATTAGACATGGTTCTAAATGATCAACTACAGTTAGATCAGGATGACCTGTTTTCCTCTCAACAGTTGTTTTTACAATGTTACCCATCGCATGAATTGGTCCCCCATATAACTCGAAGTCTTCCGTTCGGAATGGGACAGACCACATTGACATATATGGGTCTAAAAAATGTGGTACCCTCTGGTAAACTAACATAGCTATTGAACATGGCCATAGAAATAGTTGATTTACCCATTCAAAATTGTGATTTTCCATAGTTATGTAAACGTTTACCAGAGGGTACCCAGCAAATAACCATTCAAATAACCAAACATGGAAAATCAATTATTTTAGTCACTATCAAATTTTGGGGTACCCTATTTTCAGACACAGCCATCTCGGTGGATCGTACTTGAGAACTAGATGAACTGCGCTTGAGGACTTTATAAACATCACTGCCCGCAAGTCAGTGAAACAAGGCCGGTCATTTTCGACCAAAGTTGTGCCACCAGTCATTGCTTCATTCTTCAGCTCCAGGTTTAAACCACCTCTGGAGGTTCTACGGATTCTGCGAAACGTTTGGATTCACTTTGTCCAACCTCAAGATCTTCATCAATCTTCGGCCGCCGGAATCATCTTGTGAAGCAGCACTTTGGCCAGTTCACATCAAGCCGTTCCGTTGCCGTTCCAGCATTCAAGATGCCATGTCAGTCATCACTCAACCAAGTGGCCTTTGATTCTGCAGCTTCCGCATTTCATCTTCCAATCACCAAGCAGTTCGACACCGGAGTTTCCAGGATCCATCTCCCAAGCGGGAGGCCATCAGAGAAGCTTTGCGGCTAGGCTCCCCAGGATTTGTACCTTGGTGAGGACAAAAAACTGAAGGAAAAACCAGGACAGACCTATAACATCAGATTGCGTCAGCGAGGTTGAGAATTTCAGACTCTTCACAGCCCTTGATTCACCACATGACTGAAGAAAACATCAAAATATATCAAAATGCATGGCGGTGGGATGCAGTGATTGCATCACACCATAAACACATCAATCTAAATCTCACACTTCCATGGCGCCTTTCTTGTCACGATTCCAGGTTGGACTGGGGACCCATCTATAACTTGCATCGACAAGACATTCGAACGTGAAGAAGGCGTTGGCCCAGACCAGGAACCCTCCAACAAAAATCCCAAAAACACGTAAATGCAAAAACACCCAACAAATTCACCCTCCAGGGTTTGCCCCCAACAAAAAAGGTGGGATTGAAGTGATCTTCATCCATCATCATCCAACAACAAAAATCCATCAAAAAAACCATATGCACCCATATGTACCCACCTTTTCACCCAGCTTTTCCATGGCTTTCCATGGTTTTCCCTCCAAGGTGCAGCTTCTCCAGCGCCCTCTGCCTCCGCGCCGCCGCGTCGTCCTCGCCGTCGTCCTCGGTGTCGGCGTGCGGCGGCGGAAGCTCCGCGAGGTGTTCGAAGCGGCGGCGCTCGGCGTAGGCGGCGGCGGTGACGTTGAGACTGGGCCGGCACCGTGGGGACAGCGGGGAGGGCGGTGGCGGGGAGGGGATATGATGATTTTAACCATCAACAATGGGGACTAATGGGGATTAATCAAGATTAATGGGGATATTTCTATAGGGATATTAGAGGGATAGTTCATATATCACTGGATTTTATAAGGCATTAATTCTAACCCCAAGAAGTACGCTTGAGCCCTGGGAGTAGTTAAGTGGTTAGTAACTGGTGGAAATAGGTGGCTACTGAACTGGGATTATCACCCAGGGCCAAATGGCTTGATGTGTTGTTTGCTTGGCAATTCAGAGATGGAGATCTTTCAATTGAGGATTGGTGTTATGATGCTAAGACTTGAGGAAGTGTTCGACTTATGATTTGAATTAAGATCCAAATTATCTTAAGCCTCCAAAACAGGAACAGTATCATAGTTGGGATATGAAATGAACCAAAAGCCGCAGAAAACATAGAGGTTGCAGGTTCCACACCCCAAGACAGTTCGCTTATTCACCACCAAAATTGGGATTGTGACAAATACCATCCGTTAATCAAACATGGCTCGCGGAAGAATCCACCATATAGTAATATAGTTCAATAAGTTTTGCAGCTATGAACCTCTACAGAAAGGTTTCAACATTTCTCCATAGTTTCCCATGATTTTTCCGTTAAAACCTCCATTTTTGAGGGGATGTCCCACACATCGCCGGGTCCAGGGACCTGTTCTCCATGAGGTGTCGCATCAATCGCAGGGACGTGTCGGGTGCCAGCTGCTCGCGCAGCGTCAGCAGAGCGTTGCAGATCTTGGAGAGGATCTGTGTCAGGGACTTGTCCTTGCAGGGGGAGCCTAAATCAGTTGCAACGACATTGGGTTAATTCACAAGTTAGGATGATATGATCCAAAATTTGGGACTCATCCAGCGTGTATTTCACTAGGAGTGATGCTAACTGTTGGATAATATCGACAAATGTGGTTATAACATGTTATAAATCAACTGATACTGATTGGGATGATTTGAAGGAAAATCTACGGAAAGTCATGATTTGGGTTTACCATGGTTTACCAATGCTGCAAGCTTGGCGGTGCTTGACTTTCAAACATACAAGTACCATATTACTTATTACCTTCTAAAGGGACAATATAACAATATCTAAAGTCAATATCTGATGTCCTGAAAAAATAGAACAATGACCAACGCAAAAAGCACAAATGAAACTAGGCTGTGCTCAAGGAGCTCTACAGAAATGTCTAAGTGAAGTAAGCAGTTCTGTTTGTGTCCAGTACTACATCCCAACTGCCGTCAACTGCCCCCAAACAAGTGCTGTAAGCATTTGCAACTCGCACCATGGTGTACATTCCACTGCGCAGAATTTCAACGCTGGGCTAGCCATGCTTGTGGACTGTCTGGTGAACTGGGCTCAAAGTGTCTGCTACTCTTTGGTAAACATACAAAAAACTCTGGAAAATCACGAGTGTTCATGTGTAAATCAACAGCCTAAATGGCCATGTTCAATAGCAAACTGGAACAAATGACCAGAGGCTAAACCATCATAAACATGGTGTGATTAAACCATATTAAACCACCATTCTTGATGTTACCCTCTGGTAAATTACCATAGACACTGGCAGTCATCGGGGTTGGAAGATTGGTTCCATTAAAAAAATGCTTTTTTCAGGGTCTATGTTAATTTACCAGAGGGTAAAAGCCAATAAAAGCATACCCATACGAAAACATCCCCCGTTGCACTGTTGCCCGCGATGCCCAAAAACGGGGTCCTCATCACGTTGCCAGGTCCTCAGGTTTGGTCAATCCACCATTGGACCATACTGGGCGAGTTAAATGGGGCATTCCAACTCGTAATGTCCGTACTTGGTGGCTCATCCCAGTTAGTAAGTGGATTATAACCATTATATACCATTATATACCATTATATACCATTATATACCATTATATACCATTATATACCATCAATATTAACTGTTTAGGATAACCCATATGCGAACCATGGTGCTGGTATATTTACCTAAAACTGAGTGATTTTGGGGGCAAATGTTGATAAATATTCCAGCACCATGGAGCAGATGGGATATAGTCATCTATAGTCAAACTTAGATGGCCGGCAAAAAGCGGTAAAGTGGTTGCGGCGATTAAGATGATCGAGTCAGTATATCCCCTCATCAAAATGGCCAAAATATAAAACTATGCATCCAAGGTTGACCGACCCAGACCCATTCAACCTTCCTCCCTTCCTCCCGAGCATCGGCACTTGAACGTACAGCACCTGGTGGCAGGGATGGACATGGACATGGCATCACCTGATGGATTCTTGCTTTGCTGTAGAACTATAGTGGAGATGATGATTTACAACTCAATATCATCCAAACTATGCTGGCAGTTTCGGCAAATTTTGGCTGGCTGAATCACATTTTTTCTTGGGTGTAGAAGACCAAATCCCTCCAATCATTGGACATGAGCCGAAGATCACCAGACTCGCATCGTCGCCTGCGGCCCCATATCTTTGCGCCGGGCGTGACCAATCCGGACAACCACCTGGAGGCGATTCTCTCAGGGACCAGGGAGAAATGTCAAATGGCTTGGTTGAAGGGAGAATGGAGGGGGGGAAATTGGTGTATTTTTTGGATGGAAATTGGGAAATTGGTATTTTGTTTGGATGGAAATTGGGAAATTGGTCTTTTTTTTTGGATGAAAATTATAGTGTTCATATTATGTTTTCATGGATCCCATTGTGGCAAATAGTTGGGATTGGAGGAACCGGGGAAACATGGGAAGCAAGCATGAAATGTGAACTTGATGTATTGAGCCATGGACATGAGGAATGTGAATTTAACAATGTTGTTTTGATCTGTGGGAAAACATGGAATTGAACTACAGCAGAGGATGGTAAAATGTCATTGACGGAATATAGACATGTAATGTGTTCACAAAACATCGATTGAACTATAAGGAAAAAAATGCACTTTGCTTGAGCCAATGGGATTTTAACAACTGAACCATTGAAAACCGAGAAATCCTGGTGCAAATCGGCAACAAGAAAACAGGGAAATAGTTTTGTTGACCCACAAAAAGGAGGGGGATCTGAACATTTGAACCACATGATACGGTTTCATCATCAACAAACATGTTGTTGTCATTGCCCATTGATTCAACAATCGATTCATGAACATCATTTTAGTATATTTTACCCTTTTGTAAACTAACAAGGCAATGGAAAATCCCACATTTTAATAGATACATCAACTATAAATGGCCATTTTCAATAGCTATTTTGACATAACCAGAGGGTAATTAACACTTTGTTAAGTGCAACCATTGCTGTGCTACCTCAAGGCCCAGCCATGGCCGTCCAACCGTACCAGGGCATCCCCACGCTTCCTTCAGGCGCGACATCCAGCAGTGCTCGGTTCTTGCGGCGATCCGTGCGGTCGCCATAGCCGCGCCTGGGCCCGGCTATGGGATGAAGAAGTGCAATGTTGGATTGGTTGACGATAATGATTGTGAATGTATATGTTAAACAGTATGCTTCCAGGACAAAGTACAGAAATGTATATATATATGTTATTGTATGTTTCTAGGGGGGAACAAAAAGAAGTCTGACTCAAAATGAATGTTGGTGATTTTTGTTGACTTTTAGTTCTATATGTAGATATAATATATATATACATAGATATAGATATAGATATCATCCATCCCACTGTTGGACATGATTCATTTACTTTCAGGGTCTCAAAGCCATCCCATCTCTTGGGCCAAGCAGGCCAAGCAGCTCGTGCGCAGGGTGTCCATCGTATTCGATGAAGAGCGCAGCATCTTTGTCCTTCACCCAGGGAGATCCGAGGAAAAAAACACGAAAATAATGGAGATTTAAGGAGGATTGATGTGATTTATGATAGGAATGTTGGGTTAAACGTAATACAAGTAGTTTATGGTAGACATATCAGGATATATGATATAGATTCTATAGTTAATGTGGGTTTATTTATGAACCAACTTAGAAATGGGGACACCACATTGTAACTTCCGTGGTTGCCATGCGCTGCGGGATCATTCATGGACCAACTGTAACTTAGGGTACAAATATCGCAAAATGGTGAAAGTAGAAATGTGGGGTATAGCTAAGTAACTAGGTATGACTTGAACATTTGGCCACCATTTTAGTTTTGGTGTTGCTGACCCCTCGACGAAACCCACGGAATGAAACATGTTGCTGTAACTTTCATACTTCATCCCAGTAACGTTGGTTTTTTCCCTGCATACCTTCCGTTAGTTAAACATATCTGTGGACAATGGCCCGTTTCTAGATGATTTATCTATCTCAAAAAATTGTATTTCCTATAGTTATGTTGAATTAGCAGTGGGTAGGGTTATTTCCTATAGTATAATTATATCATTGTTCTACCATAAAGTATCTGATAATTTAGATATATAATTTTTAGAATAAATCTATATCCTATAGTTATCAGATACTTTTTTTTAAAATTTATTCGACTTGGTTCGAAATTCTCAGCTAGACATCTGGATGACTTGCTTTCAGAAACGTCCCGACACGGTCGTCGTAATTATACATATCCTATATCCTTAGGTGTCATCAAACATGCTTTGCTGGAAAATCCCCCATTAACCCTCCAGTAAACTGACATGGCTATGGAAAGATCCACCATTTTATAACTGGGTAAATCCACTATTTCTATGGCTATTTTCAATAGCTATTTTGACAGAACCAGAGGGTAGTTCCATGTTTTCCTCAACTATAAAGCTCCATTTATGAGGACGTCACGACGTCCCAATGATTTTCCCATAGGTTTCCCATGATTTTCCCATGAATTTCCTGCAGGGCGCCGTAGCTGGCCAAGTCGGGCAAGAGTTCCTGACGCTCATCGCCACCAGCAACCACACCAGAATGATCACAACCAATCAGATATACAATAAAACATGGTGGGGCTGATAAAGTATCATAAAACATGTGATATATACAGATGATGATGATACAGTAAAAACCGTTTTTTTTTTTTATGAGGATAATGACGATGATGATGAGGATGATCGTGATGATGATGAAGATGATGATGATGATGATGATGAGGAGGAGGAGGAGGAGGAGAATATAATAACCACCCATAACCACTTTCCTGGCTGTTGAATCTAAACAACATCATGGCCTTATCTACAGAACGGTAATACAACAGCGGCAACAACAACAACAACAGCAAGTATGAGGTACTCAATATATCTCTGAAAACGTGTGGATCGTCAGATGCAAGAGGGATTCCCTTCAAAACGGACCTACCATCTTAAACGCAAAATGGTAGTCAATTCATCCTGAATGTGTTCAGCTGCTAGTCTATAGTTCCCTCGTGTCACGTATACCACTTCGATACCCTGACGTAGTCAAAACGCATCATAAAATCGGTCAAAAACAATAAACAGAGTAACAGAAACAAAAACAACATAACATCGGTCAAGAACAATAAACAGGAAACAACAAAAACAACTATAATCCATACAAAAACCATTACAAACCAAGCATGCCCACTTTATCCAATGTTACTTCACCATACTTCACCTTAAAACGCCACAATTAAAACAACGGCCGACCCATTTTTCGCCGCAGCGGCACCTCACGACTCCAGCTCCTGGGCGCGGGAAAACTGCGAAAGAGCTCCTGGAGGCGAGGGAAGACGCTTATGTGGTGGATATTAGTCTGGTCATCTTCAACCAAAAAACCTCAAAAGTCTTCAGATGTTCTGCAGATTATCAGATTTTTTTCAGATTATCTTCAGATGTTCTTCAGATTAGCTTCAGATTATCTTCAGATGTTCTTCAGATTATCCCCACAAATTGATGTGATGTGCTGTTTGAACAAAAAAAAATGCAAGGTGGTGCCCTTCAGTTCTAAGTGGTTTTATGTTGTTTTGTAAGACCATCGAACTATAAAAACATAGCCATCACACCATCAAATATTGCCATGTTGAACAGGTAAATCAAAAGGTACATCATCTACAAATGGGTTATGGTCCATGGCTATGTTTGGCCAGAGACAATATCTGTGATGCTGTTCCTGGCCATGGTCCAAGATCAGGTACTGCTGGAATCCCGACGTGGCATGTGAAGAAAAATGCGTCTTGGCATGAAAGTGCCGTAACTAAAGTCCTATCACGCATACATTTGTGGAACTAGATGCCTAGACTCTTAGGAGCTGCAAATTGAAAATCAACATTGTTCGGTGACATCGGCTGGCACTGTCAGATCAACTTGTGACACTTAAAGGAAAAAAATGAAGACAAGTCAGTAATGTCAATTGCAAGTGTGAAGCTGATGCCACTACCCCTCAGCCCTTTGCGGCGAGCTGTAAACTCTCTAAGTTTCCACTCTTTGCTTAAAGGCATTGTGAAAGACAGGCAAACGCATTTGAGAGACTGTACATTTTCTATAGAAATAGTGCCTGTCTAAAATAAGCAGATATAATTGAGCATTTTGAAAGACAGACTGCACTCATTCAATTTGAAAGACTGTACATCTTCTTAGATATTCCCTGTCTAAAAGAAACAAATAAACTTTGAAAGAAAGATCGCATTGGCAAAGATTAAACTTGTTGGACAAGTTAGTCGTTTTTAGTTTTTGGATCTGCTGGGCAATTTGGATGGAAGACTTGTTGCGTGTTCGGAGAAGGTACACTGTTTTAGTTTGAAAGGCAACGGATCGTACAGAAAATTGGCTCGTCAAAAGCGTCAGTGGACATTGATTTTGAAGACCGCACAGCCGAGATCTCATGTTCTTTGCTGACCACTATAGACTTTTCAGACTTTCTTGTACTTAGCTGAATACCATGCCAAAGCTATGGAGTTGAACCTCACCAACAACTCAGTGATTGATTTGGGGTTACAAAAAAATAGGAGATCTGCTATGGACCCTTCAATTCAATATGACACGGGTTTGTAAATTCAGGGTTTCCATACATGTTATGGTTCATTCATACCCCATCTTTAGTTGGCTGGTTAAGTTCCAAATTGGTTGATTGGATTACTAGCCCACGAGCAGTAAAATCTTAATGTTGAAACAGCTCCATTGTGTAAGTAACACCATCCCAAGTATATGTCCGAGTTGGATTAACCCCTTCCGATTTGATGCAGCTAGAACAGTTGAGGATTACATACCGTCTGGTAATTTCATAGATTGTGAACTGGAAAATCATAATGTTTATATAATAATTTTATACAGGTAAATCATCGAACTAAATCGGCCATGGCTTCCACAGTAAACTGTTAAAAATAGCCAAGGGTACGAAAATACAACAAACAATTCCTGGCTATATAAAGTTCCTATGGCATTCATGTATTCCATGAATAAGTATTCAGAATGTGGTAAACCCGATAATCAACCATCACCAAATCACCATAAATGAATGGTATAAAATGGTATAAACCACGCCCAAATGGTATTGTTGGGTTGCCCATGGTTGCCCACATTCTTGGTGATTGTTTCTCATAGCTTTCCCATAGTTTTCCCATTCAAATCTCCAGTTATAATTGTTGTTCATCTTTGTTCCCTATAAAATCTCAAAAATATGTCATAGTTTTCCCATAATTTTCCCACATTTTTCCCCTAATGTTCCCATAGTTTTCCCATATTTTCCCATGGTTTTACCTAGTTTTCCCATAGCTTTCCCATTTTGCCAGCCATGTTTACCGGCCAGCGTCCTCGATGGGTTTCTCCGGCATCAGTAGCACCGCCAGCTGAGCCATGAGCTCCTACCGAAGGCGATGGTCGCGTTGATTCAGCTCGAAAGAATGGGTGAAGAATGCTCTGATTATGAGATATTTATTGGATATGTATGCGATATTCATGGTATATTTATCCCTGAGATATGGAAATAATGCTATGATTATGGAATATGTATGGGATATTTATGGGACATTTATCCCTGAAATATGGAAATAATGCTATGACTATGGAATATGTATGGGATATTTATGGTATATTTATCCCTGAGATATGGAAATAATGCTATGATTATGGAATATGTATGGGATATTCATGGTATGTTTATCTCCCATAGATGGAATAGTCAATTTCTGGGTCAATTGGTGGTCGAGTAGCATGGAAAATCATAGATACCCTGTCAAACAATAGTTGGGATATGTTTGGCTGTATCTCCAGTATGAAGAACCTTACGTTTCTGACCGGTGCGGTGTGAAGCCATGGTCATTGTGGGTGGCCGACAAATCGCCAATCTTAGGTACCCCTTCCGCTGGGTAGTATGCATCCTAATCTACCAAGGTTCATCCAGCAACATGTGTTTTTTTGGTGTCAAATTGCAGGACGAGATGGTGAGGTTTGTCAGTCCCTGCTGTGTATATCCCTTCATATTACCAAATCGCTTTCCATCTATAATCTATGTTTCTGGTTGGTGGTTTCAACCCCTATGAAAAATATTAGTCAGTTGGGATTATTATTCCCAATATATGGGAAAATAAAAAAATGTTCCAAACCACCAATCAGATAATCTATGTATTATTGCTGACAGACTTGCAGTGTGTCTTCAATGCATTCATGCTTCAACTCAAAGCCGTGTGAAGAAAGCGCAGCCAGCAAATGTTGTTCCAGGATGCTCCATGTATGATATATTTACCACTATTTATTATTGACCTACATTTGATCATTTGGGTGATTTTGGTGGTACCCTCTGGTAAACGTTTACATAACTATGGAAAGATCCACCATTTTATAGCTGGGCAAATCCACTATAAATGCTTTTTGTTCAATAGCTATGTTAGCTATGTTTGTTTACCAGAGGGTAAATGTTGATAAATCTTCTTCCATGCATGGAGCGTAATTCTGGGATTATGACTCTCTTGATCCATGTTCCAACCCCACTCACCAATGGACAGAGGTTTATCTAAATCAAACATCCCATGTTTGTTCTACATGCCCATCTTTGTGCTGTTGCTTATTGGCTGTTTATATAGTTCACCGCAGTTTAACCCATATTTCTCATGGTCAAATTCATTCAAATTCCATATATGTGAGTTATCAATCCATAAAAACCGTACCTTCACCAAGATCCACCAAACATATCCCAAAATTAAACCATGTAATCCGTCCCATTTGGTAGTATTTTATGACTCATAAATCCGCAAAACACCTCTGCACTTCACCATGTTTTTCCCCCGGGTCCCCCTCTTTCCAAATCATCATTTCAAAATTATTTTGCCAAAACAACTCTTATGAATCAACATCCCATCATCAAAAATAACTGTTTTTTCCCACTTTCACCATGCTTTTCCCATTGGTTTTCACCAAGGTTTTCTTCCATCCCCACCTGCCCGGGGCTCCAGTTCCGACTTCGATTTCACCTCCCTCAGCACTTGGCTTCTGCGCCACCACGCCGGCGCCGCGAAGGCGGCGCCCAAGGCGGCCAGGGCCAAGGCCAGGGCACGACGTGGGGAGGCCATGGGAAGCTGCCAGGTCTTGGGGGGTTCAACCGAAAAAACTGGGATTCACTGAGGAAATTTTCAAGACCTGGTGGTTCCAAATGGTCCAAGATGGTCCAGGATATCTTGAATGTATTTCTGTTTAGAGATTGGCGAACTGTGATTTAACATGCTTCAAAGCTCCAAACGGACTTGTGATTTGGTGGAATGTTGGCCCCCATGATAGGTTGGAGCTTGCAATGTGGCGTTTTTTGTTTTGGTGGCCTGTCCATCGCGGCTGAAAGGTGCCGAAACTTATGTTACATAAACATATACATGAACATGATGCAAAAATGTTGTGAGATTCCAAGGACACTATATAATGTTACCATATGTTACCCCTGCCATATGCTATTATACAAAGGTCCTCCGCTCCAAACATGATCCAAACAGCTCCAACACACCAACCACTGCACATCCCCTGAGCACCCCAAACTGGATAGTACAACGCCGCCGTACAGGCAGCACCTGGAACGCATCAGCTTCTGGCTTCAGTCACTTCAGCTCTGTTAAATCGATAGGTAGAGTAGGCCATTTCCAATCCAGCAGGGTTCAACATTCACTTGCACTTGGTTGATACTATAAATCATTTAGCACAGTTCCTCCCAATCATACCCCAAACCTCAGACAAGTCGTCACACGACAAGATTTTTCCCAAGGAACACTTCAGAAACATCAGCAACCTTCCACTCCATCCCAACACAGCCAAACAAATGATATACAGTCAGAATAATCTATAGTCGATCCACCACTTCCACACACTTCCACCAATATTGTTTTAAGAAAATCTACCGAAAAAGTTTTAAGAAAAATCCTTGGGAACAAACCCAACAAACGTCTCAACAAACATTCTGTTTTTGGATATCTTTGGGATATCATTTAAAGTAGTAGGAATCCTACATATCTTCATCTATTTTTGTGGTATATCATTCATAAGTATACAGTATATATATATATTATACATTATTATTATTATAGTCATATTCTTCATATATATATATACCCTCCCAAACCAAAATAACATCGGCCAACTCCCTCTGCGCCTACCGAGAAGATCACCTCGAAGGGCGCGTCCGAGATGTCCGTGGCCTCATCCGATGGAGAGACTCTACCGGACATACTCCATGGATGGAAATAGTGTTTATAGACGTTTATAGTATATAGTATATACAGTCTATATATATATATATATTGCAAATGTTGTGTATATATAAATACTATATTGTGTATATATATATATACTATACCCCCATTTGGGTGATGTTTAGGGTAAATGTTGGTAAATAGTCCATTTGGGTAGAGTTTTGGAGTTTCTTTCAAAAGAAACTATGTGGGTTCGGAATAGATGAGTGATTTGAGAGATCCAAAGATATGCAAACATGGAATGACTGGTGGTCCGTTTTGTCAAAGATGTTGATGAATAGTCAATTAGGAGGTGCTCCTATGCTGCCTTCTACAATCAACTATATAAAATGATTAAAATTGTCATGAACATCATATCATATATGGTAACTACATTTAAATATACGGATTTTTAAATATACGAACAGGTATTTTAGACTACCTCCGGGAAGGTTTTCCTTGGCCCGCCCAGCCATTTAAACATACGGAATCCAATTCATTTAAACATACTGCAACTACATTTAAATATACGAACTGGTATTTCATACTACCTCCGGGGCCTTGCAGTCTGGCCCGCCCTCCACATATCCGCCGACCCCGGCCTTCGCCAAGGCAGGGGCGGCGCCTGGGACCACCGCAGGTGTGGAACTTGTCTTTCTTAGCAACAGGCATCCCAAGGCCACATCCATGGCTTTTTATGGGCGTCCAAGCTTGCCGTTTGCCAGCCCTAAAACGCTCCAAACCGCTACAACCCCTCCAAGTCCACTTCCATGGCTTCTTATGGGCTTCCAGCGCAGGCAAAAGCTACCCCAAGGCCAGATCCATTGCTGTTTCTGGGCGGTCCAGCGTGCCGTTCGCCAGGCATTCGCAGCCAACGGGCATCCGAAGGCCACTTCAATGGCTTCTTCTGGGCTTCCAGCGGCTTCCAAGCTTGCCGTTTGCCAAGCCTAAAACCCTCCAAAGCTCTAAAACCCCTAAAAGGCCACTTCAATGGCTTCTTATGGGCTTCCAGCGCACGCAAAAGCCCACATCCATGGCTTTTTATGGGCGTCCAAGCTTGCCAAACCCCTAAAAGGCCACTTCAATGGCTTCTTATGGGCTTCCAGCGCAGGCAAAAGCCCACATCCATGGCTTTTTATGGGCGTCCAAGCTTGCCGTTTGCCAGGCCTAAAACGCTCCAAACCCTCCAAACCCCTAAAACCCCTAAAAGGCCACTTCAATGGCTTCTTATAGGCTTCCAGCGCCCACATCCATGGCTTTTTATGGGCGTCCAAGCTTGCCGTTTGCCAGGCCTAAAACGCTCCAAACCCCAAACCCCTAAAACCCCTAAAAGGCCACTTCAATGGCTTCTTCTGGGCTTCCAGCGCAGGCAAAAGCCCACCTCCATAACTTTTTCTGGGCGTCCAAGCTTGCCGTTTGCCAGGCCTAGAACCCTCCATATGGGCTTCCAGCGCAGGCAAAAGCCCACATCCATCACTTTTTATGGGCGTCCAAGCTTGCCGTTTGCCAGGCCTAGAACCCTCCAAACCCCTAAAAAGCAACTTCAATGGCTTCTTCTGGGCTTCCAGCGCAGGCAAAAGCCCACATCCATTGCTTTTTATGGGCGTCCAAGCTTGCCGTTTGCCAGGCCTAAAACGCTCCAAACCCTCCAAACCCTCCAAACCCCTAAAACCCCTAAAAGGCCACTTCAATGGCTTCTTATAGGCTTCCAGCGCCCACATCCATTGCTTTTTATGGGCGTCCAAGCTTGCCGTTTGCCAGGCCTAAAACGCTCCAAACCCTCCAAACCCCTAAAAGGCCACTTCAATGGCTTCTTATAGGCTTCCAGCGCCCACATCCATTGCTTTTTATGGGCGTCCAAGCTTGCCGTTTGCCAGGCCTAAAACGCTCCAAACCCTCCAAACCCCTAAAACCCCTAAAAGGCCACTTCCATGGCTTCTTATAGGCTTCCAGCGCCCACATCCATGGCTTTTTATGGGCGTCCAAGCTTGCCGCTTGCCAGGCCTAAAACGCTCCAAACCCCAAACTCCTAAAACACCTAAAAGGCCACTTCAACGGCTTCTTATGGGCTTCCAGCGCAGGCAAAAGCCCACATCCATGGCTTTTTATGGGCGTCCAAGCTTGCCGTTTGCCAGGCCTAGAACCCTCCAAACCCCTAAAAAGCCACTTCAATGCCTTCTTATGGGCTTCCAGCGCAGGCAAAAGCCCACATCCATGGCTTTTTATGGGCGTCCAAGCTTGCCGTTTGCCAGGCCTCAAACGCTCCAAACCCTCCAAACCCCTAAAACCCCTAAAAGGCCACTTCAATGGCTTCTTATAGGCTTCCAGCGCCCACATCCATGGCTTTTTATGGGCGTCCAAGCTTGCCGTTTGCCAGGCCTAAAACGCTCCAAACCCTCCAAACCCCTAAAACCCCTAAAAGGCCACTTCAATGGCTTCTTATAGGCTTCCAGCGCCCACATCCATGGCTTTTTATGGGCGTCCAAGATTGCCGTTTGCCAGGCCTAAAACGCTCCAAACCCTCCAAACCCCTAAAACCCCTAAAAGGCCACTTCAATGGCTTCTTATGGGCTTCCAGCGCAGGCAAAAGCCCACATCCATGGCTTTTTATGGGCGTCCAAGCTTGCCGTTTGCCAGGCCTAGAACCCTCCAAACCCGTAAAACCCCTAAAAGGCCACTTCAATGGCTTCTTATGGGCTTCCAGCGCAGGCAAAAGCCCACATCCATGGCTTTTTATGGGCGTCCAAGCTTGCCGTTTGCGAGGCCTAAAACCCTCCAAACCCCTAAAACCCCTAAAACCCTAAACCCTAAAACCCCTAAAAGGCCACTTCGGCGGTCCAGCGTGCCATTGGCCAGGCATTCGCAACCAACAGGCATCAGGCATCAGGCGTTCAAGCCTGCCGTTTACTACTTTTTTCCTTCACAACGCCGTCCTTGACAGAAAACTTGTTCCCACACACCGTTCGATGGTCAATTTGCCCTGTCTTCACGTCACTGGCCACATTCCCTGTGCAAGCGGGGCAAACGTACACATACGCTTTTTCCTTCACAACGCCATCCTTCACAGAAAACTTGTTCCCACACACCGTTCGATGGTCGATTTGCCCTGTCTTCACGTCACTGGCCACATTCCCTTTGCAAGCGGGGCAAACGTAAACATACGCTTTTTCCTGCACAACGCCATCCTGCACAGAAAACTGCTTCCCACACACTGTTCGATGGTCTATTTTCCCTGTCTTCACGTCACTGGCCACATTCCCTTTGCAAGCGGGGCAAACGTAAACATACGCTTTTTCCTGCACAACGCCATCCTTCACAGAAAACTGCTTCCCACACACTGTTCGATGGTTTATTTTCCCTGTCTTCACGTCACTGGCCACATTCCCTTTGCACGCGGGGCAAACGTACACATACCCTTTCGCAACGACCTGCGCGTCCCACACCTGGAAACGGTTACCGCATGCGCGCCGGTGATTTACCTGGCCCGTCCGTATACTGCTCCTCACAGACTTTTTGCAAGCGGGACAAACATATCGGAAACTCTTGCCTTTCCTCGCTGTTTTGACTTCATCTGCCAGCAACGTCACCGTCTCCGTCGCGCTGCCCTTGCTCTGCTGCTTGCAGCTCATTTCTGCCTGCCTGTCTGTGCTTCTTTCCGTTCCGCCGTCTTCTCTACGTTGCTTTGCTTGCGGCTGGGCTTCCTGCATTTGGGCGGTGTCCTTTGTTTTCCGTTTTCGTTCCACGCTGGCCCAGACATCAGTCGTCGCCCGCACCGCCCTCTGCCTTTCGTCGCTGTCTTCCCGTTGGCCATGTCCATCTTCAGGCCCGTCTGTGCTCACTTCTGTTCGGTTCTCTTGTTTGGGATGCTTTGCCTTCGGCTCTGCGTCCTTCATTTCGGAGCTCTCCTGTTCTCTGTTGCGTTTTCTTTCCGCGATGGCGTCCCAGACACCGGCGATGGCACGTACTTTTTTTTCTTCCGCTGCCGTCCTCGCGACTTTTGCCTGCGTTGCAGCTACCCGCTGTACCGCTTTGCTGATGCTTCTCCGGGGAATGGGGCACTTCCAGCAGTTGCTACAGACTTGGTCACCATTACAAGAACGATGTTGCGCCAGCCACGGTTCAAAAGCGCACGCTGCTTGCTTCACCTTGCAGACGCTGCAGCTCCACAGGCCCCATGCTTTACCCGAACAATCTAAACACACTCTACCGCCCGTGCGTGCTCGTCTCCACGCCCCGCCAGAATATTTCTTTTCGCCCTTGCGCGTATTGCAAACACTACACACTTGCGTCTGTTCGCACGTCGCACAAATGCGATAAAATGTGGCTTGTGGGGTTGCATGTTTTGCGTTGAATGCATCTTCCTGTTTCCAGGCCATGCATGCCATGCATTGCCACGGAATCTGCCTCTCAACCTGCCGACGAATGCATTCTTTGCATACTCTCGCCGCATCTGTGCGTTTCCATCGACCAGCCGTGAATGCAGAAGCCGGCTTTGATTCATTACATTCTTTGCATTCCCTTTCGTCTCGGTACCAATCCATTTTTTCACCACCCCAGAACCGCAACAGCAATTCCCGCCCTATTTTTGCGCCTTTTTGAAAAGGTGCTGCAGGGAACGGTCTGTACACAAACAAACCATGCCTGTCTTGGACCCGCGTTAACGCAATGTAAGCTGTCAATGGGTCGCCTGCTTCCACAATGTGCATGTCCATGACAACGCCTTCTTTGCAAGTTTGCCCTTGGGCTGCGTGAGCGGTGGTTGCAAACCCTGGAGCCAATGGAAACTGCTTCCGCGTCACACGGAGAACTGGCCGCCTTCGCCCCTTGTCCAAATACCACGGTTTCTTTTGCGGCGCGACAGGAAACACATTGTCTTCGTCAATCCCCTCGACACGCCAGGTGGTCTTGGTCTTGAACCGGACCAAGATGCACGCCGGCAACTCGTTCCAAATCTGCGTCCCTTCTTCACGCGCGGCTCCGACGGCATCGGCCGGCCAAACCCAGCCAACAATCTCCCCAGCACACCCCCGTAAAATTCCACGGCTGCGATCCAAGTGATCTGCGGCAGCCACTGGCATACCAAGGCACAGTGGCAAAACACCGTACAAGGACCCACAGTCCTGATCGTGTCGCTGCAGCCAACTCAATTTTTCTTTGCCCAGATCGGGCTTCTCACGCAAAGCCATGCTTGATATTCTATCTTTTGCAATGGCATAGTGCAGCACCTGTCCTTTTTCTGCGGCCCAAGCTTTTGCTCGCAGTTTATTCACATGATACTTCACGGCATTTGTGGCGAAAATAGCTTTTGCACCGGCGAACTTCTCGGACGCCGCGGCGGCACTATCTGCAACTCTGGCCTTGGACCGGCGCTCGGTTCTGCACATGTCGCATTCCGACCGTGAGATAGCATCTGGCGCTGCTCTTCCCGAGAGCAACTTTTGGCACGTGGCGTGGTTGCACTCTAGTCTGTGGCCGTTCCAGCTGCCAGGTACGCGCGTGTGACAGCCATGCAAAAATGCGTGGTTCGTCTCGGACAACGCGCCGTTTCGTACTTCGTTTTGTAGGCTCTGCAACCATATATCTTGGGTACGCTTGCACTCGACCAGTTCTGTCACACCATGGATTCCATCCGAGGTTTCGCCCCAGACTAACTCCTGCCCGCGGATGGTATGGGCTACTTTCTTCGTTTTGCATTGCGTCAACCATTCCCATGGGACATCTCCCAAAAAGGTTCCACGTGGCGGTGGCAGCTGCCACATATCGCCTGCCAGAATAACGTTCAACCCTCCAAAGGGACGTGCATATGCCGCATCCTTTGCGTACTTGCCTTGGGCGAGATCGCGGACCAGCTCTCGGCAACGCAACTCTAACCGGGCCAAGAGCTCAGCGCTAACCATGCTGATTTCATCAATGATGAGCCATCGCCAGCGCAACGCTTTGGCGCTCAGGTCGAGGAGCTTGTGCCCGCTAATGCGCTCATCGCCAAGGCCTTGCCAATTCAAACCAAACGCGTGGTGGATAGTGTCGCCCTTCAAGTCATTGGCCATAACAGCCTGCAGTGTCACGACTTGGAATTCATCACCTTGCTTCCAGCCCAAAATATCCTCAAACAATTCTTTCCGGAGACGATTCAATACATACGATTTCCCTGTACCGGGTCCACCATGCACAGCCCACCGCAATGGCTCTAGCACCCCAGCGTTTTCAGACAAGATCTCCTGCACGACTTGGCTTGCAACTTTTCTACAAACTTCTGCTTGTTTGGCATTGCATCCGTCTTGCGCGACGCACCCGGCCCATTCTTCCACATGGTTTTTAACTGCTGTTATATTGACAATTTCTTGCTGCACCTCGGGCTCCCGCACGCAACTGTCTTTCTCACAGCTGACCGGGCGCGCCTTGCATCGCACACTTTTTAGGAGGCTCTTGCTGTCCAAGCCTTGGCATGGGTTTGGTAACGAACAGGATTCACACGGAAGCGTGTTCCAATGCTTCTGCGCCCGTTCTATGGCATCAACGATGAGGCTGCGGTGCACTGACCACTTGCCTTTCTTCGTGTCTTCTTCGTTCACTGGCACATGAGTGTCACAGGCTTGCGCCAAGTCGCCTTCAGTTACCACCAAGTCCTCCGTGTCATCCTCGTCGTCGCTGTTCTCCCCCTCGTTTTCCGGACGCACACGATACACTGACAAGAAATTTCCCACGTATCGTTTCGTTTCCTCGCATGGCAAATGCAGCAGCCACTCCCGTAAACTTTGCTCCCAGGTCGCGTCTTCCTTCCGCAAGCGGTACACGTGCGGGACTTCTGCATTCCCACGATGTTTGTTCAGAGTCCATGCTCTGAAATATGCCAATGTCAACTTTGCGTTCCGTTCTGGTTCTTCACCCCATTTACTGGGAACCGGTGAATTGGCCAGCTGCGGGCACAGCGGCCTCCAACGCCGACACAAATACCATCCGTGCTGCAACTCCCGCCCAGCGCTGCTGTCGAAGAAAACCCTTGTATCGGCAGCGCCTCTTCGCCGTTGGAAGTCAACGCCTGGGAGCAAGCGCACACTTGCCTCATCTGATTTTGCCGCGGCGAACTTCGCTTCGCCTTTTGCTGTCACCGTTACATCCCAATGCTTCGCAGGCTGCAGCGTAAACTCCGACCTTGTGCCTGTGATGCGGTCAAACTATGGAAAAACGGATGTTCCGTGATTTTTCTAAATGTGCTTTAACCCCCCCAAATGGTTTTGCATATAATGGGTTTTCAGGTTTCACTCTTCTTACCAATCAAGGCAGACGTGGATGTAAAAACATCAGAGCTGGTGGTGACACTGTGCATGAAGAACTGGCCGATGACAGCAGCCGATATTGTACTTACGTTGTGTACAGAAGTTTCCGACACCCTCCTCCTGTCCCTCCTATAAAGGCAACCATTCGCTCTAGTGCAACTGCGAGTGCTTCACGTTGATGCCGCAGAAAACCACACGGCAAAAGTCCAGGATTTGGGAAACCAATGTGCAGCGGTGGCGGTTGCAACCATATCATATATCATATATCCCAATCATATTGCACGAACATATCCCTCAGTAACTGTTAATAGATTATATCATACCATAGCATATTGTACCTAGATACCATATATAAACATTATATTTGTGGAGGTGAAATACACCTAACGAATCACCAGTTTTGTGTTTGCAAGCTGACAGCCCCATTCGTTCAACATACGTGTGCATGATTCTACCCTCTGCGTTTGCTGAGGCGTCTTGCGCTGGAGTGATCAGAATGGCCCGGGACGTCGTGGCTGATTTTGGGGAAGCAGCGGTGAGTGCCCACTCAGAAGGACTTCTTCAGCTTTCAAAGACAAGTACCAACCAAGGGGAAAGAGACTGCCAAAGGTTGCTGACAAAACAAATGAAATTGACAACAAGTCTACTGCTTTTTTGTGAGGCAATGTATTAGAGCGAAGCCTGGGAAGATGAGAAACTTCGTCTGGCTGGACAAGCTGCAGAAGCATTGAACAGTTTTTTGCGCCTACTCTACCATGCCGAAGCTTGGTTGTCCAAAGATGAAGGATTTGAGGCTGCACAGCTGGGATTGCGGTTTTTGAGGCGGTCTTCATGCTTGGCTAAGTTGGCCTACTCTCAGGGCCAAAAGCTCTGGTTAGTCATGCCAAAGGCACACTGCTTTCACCACATATGTTTGGAATTGCTACAGCAAAGCAAGGTTGGAGTTTGCATAAATCCGCTGTGCTTTTCAGTACAGCAAGATGAAGACTTCATCGACCGTGGCGCACGGCTGTCGCGACATGTTAGCAGTGTTCACTGTTCTGAGAGAACGGTTGACCGATATTTGATGGCATCATATTTCAAATTCGTTGAAAGTGGTTACTTGGTAGTGGCTAAGGGATGATGAAAATCAACAAATAGAAATATACTACAATATACTTAGGCAACCGCCACCGCACTTTGGTTTCTTTTATTCAAATTTGAGATCAACAGATCAACACTTAAAACACCTGCGCCCAAGCTTCAGTCCGCTTAGCGCCAAGCCACTTCAGACAAAGTTCGCTGCATTCTTGGGGACCAAAATGACTTCGGGCGTAAGTCGGCTAGGACGGGATACATGGTGGTTTTTACAAACCCTGGTTTTGTTGTGCAAACCCTGTGTTTCAAGTCACACCTGGCTTTTTTTGCGTGTATGGTAGGTGAAGGTATATATATATATATGTGGGATCATGTGCTACATCATACTCCCCAGGTTGATTGCCAGTACCCCCCTCCAATTAGGGGGGTCGGCGGCACCTGGGCGCTAGCCCATTTTATTTAAATGTCGTTACCGTACAGTATTATACAGTAACCGTTTGCCTAGAAAAGCTATCTGAGCATCGGTAGTATCTGTATCAAGTGAATGCTACCCATGGTGGGTAATTCTGACTAAAATGATCAAAATACATCAAAATCAATTGACTAATTGACTACCAATATCATTGGTCGCTGCAAGTCCCGACTTCAACCACCATTTGCCTAAGTCCAATATATGTTTTATCCTCAAACCCCATGTTTATCCATTGCATTTTTCCGGTAATTTAAAAGTTTGTTATGGAAAATGGCCCATTTAGTTCGTTGATTTATGTTGGTTTACCTATGAAAGATTGTGATTTTCCATAGTTATTGGAAGACTATCCCCAATATCCCAATTTAATGTGGGTAAAATAATGCCGTAAACCATCCCCAAATTACCATCACCTACATGTTTACCTACAAAAAAGATGGAGATGTTCCAGTTCGTTTTTTTGTATGTTTACCAGACCCATAGGATCCATGTATGGTATATATGCTAACATTGGGGGTATATTGATGGTAAATGTTACCATATATAGCAGCACCATGGATCCTGCGGGAGAAGGTAGATCCCCATCCGTTGCTTTTTTTTGGACCCTTCGGATGGGTGAAATCCCGCTGAGTTCACCCGGCAATGGCGATGGCATAGCGACCATCCCATCTGTCGGATTCCACCTGGGCACCGCTACGAAGATGTGGCGTGGTAAAAAGCCCTAACGACGTCTGTTTCAATGGAGTGATCTAAGGGATTAAGGAGAAATCTACAGGAAACCATGGTTCTTGTTTTCTTGAGTTATCCCCCTCAAAATATATGCGAACTTTGGTTTTCTGCCGATTTTTTCTTCATCCAATTCAGAGACTGTGGGCGGAATAACCAGTTCTGATTCATTCCTAGAGCAGAAACTAATAGAAAGTCCGAGCCTAAAATGATGGGATTGTTTTCTGATTGACTTCACACAAATTAAAGAACCCCATCAAAAACATCTTCAATCCAAAGCTAAAGTCCAAGGAAACCAGCAGTATGAGTTGAAGAGTTGAAGGGCGTCAACCCAGAAAAATGCAAGAAATCAACCCAAACCATACAGAAAAAGCTTCATTTGTAGTTGTTGCATCCTATGCTGTATCCCCAAATTCTCCATCACATGTCCCCGCATGCTCCGCCACTGCCAGGACATTCCTCTCACCGAGCAACCCAGTTCTGTGCACACAGACCAGCAGCCTAGCACAAAAGGTCGCATGATGAGACCAAAGCTTTTCTGGATCAGGGATGGTCATAATTAAACACATATTGACACTGGGTGTCATGACGTATCAACATTTAGTACATTTGAATTCGAATCATTCCCCATCCACTATAAAAATCTATACAGTAGTCTATAATTAAGTATAGTTCATCATAAGATGATTGGCACCAGGCAGAATCTGTAGTAAGGATCATTCTTTTGGTGGATGGTTCCGGCTTCCTCTCTGGGATGGATGCATCTAAACAAAAATCAAAAAATACATGTTTCAAATCTCGGCCACAGCTAGCTACCTAGTTAAGACAATGTTAAGACCACTTGTTTGGCGGTCTTGCCAATCTGCTATACTCAGCGTTACATACTGTTTCTGGGCGTCGCTTTGATCTCATCCGGAATCGAGGTCTCAACACGACCAACTACAATGATGTGTAAGAACTGCCCTTCTTGTCCGTGCCCCAAAAATGCAGCCACAAGGTCCCATCTGACGCGATTCTTTTGTTTTGCCATCCAGAAACCGCCTCTGGAAAGCTTCCTCAGTGAGGGACATGGCAGAGATCAACTTGTCAATTTTGTCCTGTTCCGCAAGAATCTTCAGCCGGGTTGTGAGTCGAAGGTAGCTGTAACCCAGGAGCTGGGGCCACTTCGCTACCATCTCTGTGGCACATTTTGGTAAATAAAATTCATTCAGCAAAAGTATCTTGGGACTCAAGTTCTTCTCAAAGTTGTACCAAAGGATTGCTGGATGTGCAGCAACCATCTGTCCAACTTGCCATTGAGCCAGTCCCAAGCTCAAAAACCACTGCACAGTGGGTTTCAAGTTTTGCTCGATGCTAAGACCAAGAATTTGAGGATATGTGGCCACTGCCTTAGCAACTTGATTCTTTGTCAGCCCCAAGCCCAGGAGCCATTGAACAGTGGGTTTCAAGTTCTGCTCTATGCTGTACCAAAGAATTGGGGGATGTGAAGACACCACCTTTCTGGCTTGACTCTTCATCAGCCCAAATTTCAATAACAGTTGCACAGTGGGTTTCAAGTTCTGCTCAATGGAAAGGCAAAGACATTGAGGATGCGTGGCCACTGCCTTAGCAACTTGATTCTTTGTCAGCCCCAAGTCCAAAAACCATTGCACAGTGGGTTTCAAGTTGTGCTCGATGCTCAGGCCCAGCATTTGAGGGAAAGCTGCCACCGCCTTCGCAACTTGATCCTTCGTCAGCCCCAAGTCCAACATCCATTGCACGGTGCATTTCAAGTTCTCGATGTTGTAGCCAAGAATATAAGAACATTTTGCAGCTGATTTGGCAACTTGACTCTTCGTCAGCCCCAAGTCCAAGAACCATTGCACAGTGGGTTTCAAGTTCTGCTCGATGCTAAGACCAAGAATTCGAGGATTTGTGGCCACTGCCTTAGCAACTTGATTCTTTGTCAGCCCCAAATCCAGGAGCCAATGAACACTCGTTTTCAAGTTCTGCTCGATGGAAAGGCCAAGAATTTGAGGATGTGTGCCAACTGCCTTAGCAACTTGATTCTTTGTCAGCCCCAAGTCCAAGAACCATTGCACAGTGGGCTTCAAGTTCTGTTCGATGCTAAGACCAAGGATTCGAGGATATCTGGCCACTGCCTTAGCAACTTGATCCTTCGTCAGCCCCAAGTCCAACATCCATTGAACAGTGGGTTTCAAGTTCTGCTCGATGGAAAGACCAAGAATTTGAGGATGCGTGGCCACTACCTTAGCAACTTGATTCTTTGTCAGCCCCAAGTGCAAGAACCATTGCACAGTGGGCTTCAAGTTCTGCTCGATGCTAAGACCAAGAATTCGAGGATATCTGGCCACTGCCTTAGCAACTTGATCCTTCGTCAGCCCCAAGTCCAACATCCATTGAACAGTGGGTTTCAAGTTCTGCTCGATGGAAAGACCAAGAATTTGAGGATGCGTGGCCACTACCTTAGCAACTTGATTCTTTGTCAGCCCCAAGTGCAAGAACCATTGCACAGTGGGCTTCAAGTTCTGCTCGATGCTAAGACCAAGAATTCGAGGATATCTGGCCACTGCCTTAGCAACTTGATCCTTCGTCAGCCCCAAGTCCAACATCCATTGAACAGTGGGTTTCAAGTTCTGCTCGATGGAAAGGCTAAGAATTTGAGGACATGTGGCAACTGCCTTTGCAACTTGATCCTTCGTCAGCCCCAAGTCCAGCAGCAATTGAACAGTGGGTTTCAAGTTCTGCTCGAGGCTCAGGCCAAGAGTTTGGGGCCTTCGAGACACAGCCCTTGCTACTTGGACTTTTGCCATTCCCAAATCTGAGAACCATCGCAGTACTGGCCGTAGCTGTTTGTCAATCGACATTCCAGGTACACTGGCTTTTTCCAGCATCAAGTCCCGTTCCTTTGCCCCAAATCCTTCCCCCTTTAAAAACACTAATATTTCATCCATGGTGTTTCCGCCCTTTGCAGTTTTAGCCGTCTTCATGAAATCAATTACACCTGCGGACCGCAACCTTGTACCTTCCTTACTCTGCACTTGCAAGCGTTCCATCGCTTTCGGACAAAGGCTGTGCTTCAGTCCACTCAAAGTTTGTATGATGACCTCGCAATGAATCTTTGATGCCTGTACTGGAGAATCCGAACGCCACGTTTGAGCTCTGACCCAAAGGACGTTGTTGTCTTGCAGTGGCGAGCTGATGGTGTGGCTGATGCGAATCACATAAGATCCTTTTGGCGCGTACTTCAACAACGCTGCATTCTTCATCCGGTCTCTTTTCATACCCTCCTTTTCCCCATGCCTCCAGTATCCATCATATTCCACAAACAGCGCGGCATTCGCATCCTTCAACACGCCATACGCCGCCAAATCGGGTTCCAAGTAGTTTCCACCCCATCCTTTCGGAGAAGGAAAGCTCCGAAACAGCTCCGCAATGGGCATCTGAGGCATCAACAGCTCCGCGAGCGGCGCCAGCAGCTCCGCTTCAGCCACGCTGCCGATGCGGTGCCGCGGCCAGCCGCGTTGCCACCATGGCGGTGCGCCACACAGGCTGCCTGCGGAACGCCTGGATAGCCATGGCTGACGGAACAGATGCAGGGTTCGCATCATCTGTGGCTTGAAGCTGAGCAACTGATGGGAAAGAGTGACCCGGGAAAGCAACTTATACTCAAATTTGGCAAACCTATGCAAACCTATGGTGCATTTGCGGACAACGATCTACAAGTTATGGATGTTCCAAGCCAGTGTGAGTTTACTGGAGGACATTCGTGATGATACCAGATGCGTTTCAAGGTATCTACTGCATGCGACACAAGCACTTTTCTCGCATCAAAAGATGTGATTCATCGAAGTTTCTAAGGGGTATTCATCTTTGACCGGCGCCTATTTAATGCTGCAGCATAGATGGAATGTCGGAGGTAGAAAATTATCGATGTGACGTCCCTTGGACCATCTTGGGCCCACGGAGTCCCCGTTGTCCTAAACGATGCCGGTGACCGACCCCCGGCAAGAAATGCATAGTGGTGGAACTCCCAACCATCCGACATCATCCATGTACAGTGAGGTATGGCTTTCTATACATTTACACCAAAACCAAGTTCATCTATAAAATGCATCAAAATGCTATAAATGCATCTGTGTACTTGGATGGTATACGGATGGTATGGAAACCGGCTCCTAAGCGAATCAGTCGCAACCACATCTGATGTGGTCAAAGATCCACTGCCATCACCCTCTTTGATGCACGCCTGTCCACCATAGCAGGCGTTGTACATGTCGACTCCCTCAATGTTCCCCTTGCGGAGCGGGCAACGTTGAAGGCCAAATTTGGAGGTTCAAAATGATTCAAGAGTTACAGTTTGAGTATCTCAAATCAAACTAAAACCTATTATACAAATCGTTTGTGCTGATTTAATTTGTGTCAATCGAAAGTGTGAGCGTCGGTTTGATTTGATATGTGTGTCATGAGGAATATATTCCTGCTGCCTCTTCAGATTGGACATGGAGTGGGTATGGAGAATCTTGGCGAAATTAGACAAGCTTGATGGCTCCAAACCCCAAAAACCAAGCTCTCAAGGGCTCATCAAGAGCAGTTGGCAAATTCTACCTACCAACCATAAACATATCACAAACATATCATAAACATATCACAAACATATCATAAGCATATCATAAACAAACTGCACACGATTTCAACCATAGGTTTGGGTTGGAACATGGACTCACACTTCATGTCGCTATCCCATCAGCAGGATATTGGGTGGTTGCCCTCGCCTCCCCAGAGCCATAGCGTTCAAAGAGGTCCATGACGTAGGCCTCTGGGGAAGTTTGCACAGCGGGAGCACACCCAGTGACTTCCATTTGAAAAAGCAGAGAGGGGTTCCAGCAAGCTACCCATCTGCGAGCTACCCACAGCCCCAAGACTCAAGGGATCTCAAGGGGTCAAGTATCTGCCGAGCTCAAAGATGTGTTTCCAAGGGGTATCGTTGGATATTGTTGGCTTCGCCTGAAAATCCGGTACCTCAAAATTTCATGCTCGATCATCATATTCTCATGTCTTCTCCAACATGACCTTGACTGGTTGGTGGTATATCTACCCCTCTGAAAAATATGAGTTCGTCAGTTGGGATCATAAAATTCCCAACTGAATGGAAAAGTCATCCATTCATGTTCCAAACCACCAACCAGGTTATCAATATTCATATCAGTGGTTATTATACCAGTTAAATATCACTAGTGGGATTATAACTCATATCACAACAAATGCTCCTACCAGTTAAGGCCATTTATTCGTTATATCTGGTTATAAACTGGTTCTAAATGGAATTATACATTCTATAAATGGGGCCTGGGGTTATAAGTATACTTATAACTGGTAGTAAAATAATACACATCAGTCATATACACAAATATCTAAGGCCAACATGACCTTAAAAATATATCTCAAATCCACCACTTTTGGACTGTATCCGCTGCCACCATTGGCCTTCATCGACTTCGATCGATCGATCAAGCTCTCGGAACCTGCAGCCGCAGGTTCGTTGACTCACAAACGTCCCAAAAAAAAAACGACAAAAGTGGTGAATTAAAGCAACAAAAATGGGAGAGTTTACCTGCAGAAATGTGGTTTTCACCAACAAAAACGTTGCCTTACCATGTCTTATCATGTTTTGCCTGCTCAAATGATGATTTGTGCTGAAAGAAATAGTAACATGGGATAGGGTGTGAAACGATAATTATGTTAAACCAAACACAACACGCGGATACACATGGAGATACCCACCAATGGTGAAGATGAATTTTGGTTGCATGGACATCTACATACAAGATCATACAAGATTCAGATGGCTACAGGTAGACCAAAATATACTCTTGGGGTTTCAAGAGCTTGCTGCTTCCTGCTGTTTCCTCTCCATCTTAGTTCACGAATCTTGATGCTTTGCTGGTGAAAGAACGATCCAGTAACCTAAGGTTCAGATTGTGGTCACAAACTGAAATGAACATCTGGTTGGTGGTTTTAACCATCTTGAAAAATATTAGTCAATGGGAAGGATGACATCCCATATATGAAATGGAAAATAAAAGTCATGTTCCAAACCACCAACCAGACATCCCTGGTGCATATCTGTTGAAAGGTTTTTTTTTTGCTGCAGATCAGGGAGTCCAAGATGCGACATGGTGTGACATGCGGCCCAGAGCCCCAACATATGGTAAGGCCAATGCCATAAATCCACGATTAGACACCAATCTGGCAAAAAATTGGGCTGGTTGATGATTAGGTCTATAAAGAACTGTTGGGGATTTGTTGTTGACATTTATTTGTGGCTGATCTATACAAAATTTGTTAGAAAGAGTCCTAGAAGTACCATTGTCGTTCGCCATTTCTTTGGTTCCTCTTCATATCAGCTTTGCATCACTGACATCACGCCACAGAATCTTGAAGTATAAAAAGTGGTGTGATGGTTCATCTTTTATCAAGTTTTACACCACTGACATCACTGTTCATCACGGTACACCAGGTGCAAAGTGGGGTGACGCCCTTTCTACGAAACCATCCACCGTCCCCGCCGACCACGGCAACCGGCTGGGCATCCGCACCGATGTCGAGACGTCCCACAGAGTTCCAGCAGGGAAGACGATTTCCATCCTCAGAAACTGCCACGAAGAGCGGCACAGGGTGGAACAAAATTCTCTTCCGGTAAAGTATTACCAGTCTTGATGGTCAGTCATTTCTGTGTTTTTTTGACAGTTATTAGCATTGTATATTTATGTATCCAGTTGTGATATTCAAACTGACAATAACAATTCTTCCAGCACCAAGGAATTTCAATTGGTTTTTGAACACAGGGGTTGCTAAGGGGGTTCCATTTGACCCCCCTTCAACCGACTTGGAAGGTGACCAAAGAGGTGTCACCGAAATGGAGGGCGGCCTTGGGCCTGAATCACTATCAAAGAAGCAATAAACCTCCAAGATGTTAACCTCCAATGTTTTTCTAGAGCTTATCCTAGGTTTTTAGATGTTTTCTAGACATGACTTTGGAGGTTAACCTCTAGAAAACATCCAAAAACCTAGGATAACCTATAGCCAAAAGCCAATGGTCAGAATAGACTTCTGTCATTTAGCGGCCACGAAATACCACATCTTTCCAGCTGGATCCTGATGTGTTGCCACGCCATAGGGGATCCCAGCTGGCATGTATCTGTAGGTCTCGTTGAAGCCTTCCTGCAAAGAAATCGGCAGCAAACTACAAACGGTCTTTAACCACAAGAAATACCTTCGAGAAAACATACAAAAAGCTACGGAAAGTTCATGGTTCGTACAATGTTGGATTTTCTATATTAGTTTATGTCAGTTTACTGGAGAGTAGGCCGTTTTGGCAGACTTCTGCAATGAACCAACAACGCAAATGATGACTGATTGGCAGTTTCAACCGCGTCTCAACAAGACGGGTCAGCACTCACACACCAGTGATGAATGAGTCTTTTTCCCCCAGCATTTTTTCACTTTCATAGTCTTTCATCTGAATTATCCTCCCTGAGCAACCTGAAATGTGTCTCTATTGAAACAGCATTTTTAGAAGGGAATATACCCATATTATACCCATTATAATCATTACACCATTGGCCATGACTATTCCATTAAAATATCCCAGTAGTATCCATCTCATCCCAGTATATCCCCGTACCTTCCCACACATGTTTCGAGAATTTTCCCAGCTATCTAATTACCCCAAATCATCTAAAATTAGTTGATTTCAGCATTAAAACCCATGGTTTTCATCCAAAATCAGTTCATTTCAGCATTAAAACCCATGGTTTTCATCCACAATTAGTTGATTTCAGCATTAAAACCCATGGTTTTCATCCAAAATTAGTTCATTTTATAGTATTAAAACCCATGGTTTTGGGGCACCACCATTTGGCAGTGTGTCAAAACCTTGTACCCCTGTAGTTCACATCAAAATAGCTGGGTTAAAATGGATGTTCATCCCCCTAAAAATGGTATTAATAGGTATTGACCCATACCCATTTTAAGAAACCGCCACATAAATGAAAATCCAATGAAAATCCACTATGTCTATGGCCATTTTCAATAGCTTTTTGTATGTTTACCAGAGGGTAAACCTCCATGTTCCCATCATTTTCCTATGGGTTTTCCCATGGTTTTCCCATGAAAACCTCCATTTTCCCATGGTTTTCCTATGGGTTTTCCCATGAAAAAACCTTCATTTTCTCCATAAAAGCACCCCTGATCTCCATGGCGCCACGGCGACGAAAAGTCTCTCCTTCTCCATGCGATCCATGAGTCGATGCGTCACCGTCATGGCGAAACTCACGGGGTCCTGGCCGAGTGGGCGATGTCACATGGGAAGGATCATGTGATCCATAGGAAAACCCATAGGAAAATTGAGGTTTTAATGGGAAAACCATAGGAAAACCACAGGAAAATGGAGGTTTGAATGGGAAAACCATAGGAAAATGGAGGTTTGAATGGGAAAACCATAGGAAAATGGAGGTTTGAATGGGAAAACCATAGGAAAACCATAGGAAAATGGAGGTTTGAATGGGAAAACCATAGGAAAACCATAGGAAAATGGAGGTTTGAATGGGAAAACCATAGGAAAACCATAGGAAAATGGAGGTTTGAATGGGAAAACCATAGGAAAACCATAGGAAAATGGAGGTTTGAATGGGAAAACCATAGGAACACCATAGGAAAATGGATGTTTTAATGGGAAAACCATAGGAAAACCATAGGAAAATGGAGGTTTGAATCGGAAAACCATAGGAAAACCATGGGAAAATGGAGGTTTGAATGGGAAAACCATAGGAACACCATAGGAAAATGGAGGTTTGAATGGGAAAACCATAGGAACACCATAGGAAAATGGAGGTTTGAATGGGAAAACCATAGGAAAACCCTCTGGTAAAATGATGGAACATGGAGGTTTACCCTCTGGTAAACGTTTACATAGCGAACTTGAAAGATCCACCATTTTCTAGCTGGGTAAATCAACGAACTAAATGGGGTATTTTTAATAGCTATGTTAGTCATTACCAGTAAGTCAGATGTAGATGTAAATTAGATTAAATTAGGATATGGCTTTTCCTAAAATTGTGGGTACCCCACCAATGGATGGTTTATAATGGAAAATCCTATTGACGTGGATGACTTGGGGACACCCCTGTTTCAGGAAACCCCCAACATATGTAGGATATTTAGTTGGATATAGTTGGTATCACATGCATATGAAATTTATATGATATGATATGACATTTAAATCCAATGTTCAGAGGATATCTAATGGATGTCTAGGAATGGGTATGGCATGGAATAACCTTCACATAGTTTGTTTTTTTGTCGGGTGGGACTCAACATGATGTCCGCAGCTTGGGGGTATACCACATTTTATCCCTAGAGACAGCACCGCTGGTTACATCCCATGACATCAAATTGCTTTTCAAACTGCCTTAGGCTCTTAGGGCTCATACCCCATATGTCTTGCATTTGCTCCCCATGTTTTGGGACATGTCCATATTCTTCCCTCACTTCTTACACCATTTTTGTGGGGTTACCAGCCAGTAAACATACCAAAAAGTGTGAAAAACCTGCCAGAAATGGTGATCATTTTCCGAACCGGAGTTTCCCCATTGTTTTTCCATGGTTTTTCCACATGTTTGCAAACGTGTAACCCCTATCCCCATCTTCCCATCACCAAGGCCCTTCCGCACCCCAGGAACATTGTGCACGCCTCATCGTCCGTGCAGTACCGCGCTTCGATCATCCCGATGCCTTGCGCCGGACTCTGTTTCAACGATCAACGATGGATTTGGGCCATTTGGGCCATTTGGCTTTGCCTTTAAAAATGGACATCTCATGGGAGTCTGAAAAACCATGAACAGATACAATGTTTTGCTTTCGCGAGGTCCTTATTGTCACCCTCAGGGGATTTTGGACGTGGCTCACATGTTCTCTATTGTTCACTGCCAAATGGGCCATGAATTGAAGTGTGGGTAAAAACCACCCACTTTTGGACACGCTAGTTGGTTGATAGGACTCCCGGTATCCCCATTATGGGTATCATAATCCTCAATAAAGCCACTAAACCAGTTAGTAATGTTATTACTACCCCTGCTATAATGACTAATGTGGTTAAAACAATAATAAACCATCCCCCAGTCATCACCATTTTTATAGGTGGTATATATAAACCATTCCCAGTCATGGCTAGTTTATGACATTGCTTTAACCACGTATTCCAATTATTAACCATCATTAACCATTATCGACCATTGTTAACCATTAATAAATAATCATTATTAACCATCATTATTCCAATTATTGACCAGTATCCAACACTATTCAATACCATTAACTGGCTTATTAACCATCATTCACTACCCCCCGTGTGTGAATCTTTCGTGGCTCATTCATGGCGAAAACCACCGATCTTCATCGCCATTCTGGGCCTTTGGTGTACTTGCCGATCACCGATGGGCCGTATCGATCGGGCCTGCATGGTGTTATACGCAACCGGCAAAACGAGGAGGTAGGATCTGGGGACATGTTGAGTGTTTTACTAAGACAGTTTTGGGTTTCAAATATATAATTTGAGTCATACCTTGTGACTATATGATTAATAATCAAACACACAACTTAGTTGCTGCAAAGGGGTATTTGTTCATGGCTGAGCAGCTTCCATGCGCATGCCATCGCTATTGAACACTGTTTTCTAGTACCTGCGGCTGAAATTTCATGCTTTAGACCATTCCTATTCAACGAACTCAAGGGTTTCATGCAATAGTCTTGAAATATCTTGAACTTCAAGACTCAAGTAAATCATAGTAAATCTTTAAAAAAAATGATGCAGCCACCAAACTTAAATGGAAACTTCCTCATCCATTTGCCCATGTTTTTTCCATGGTTTTCCCCATGTTTTTCCGTCAGACCTGGCATCAAACTCTTCCATCTCAATCTGCTTGAAGTAGAACTGCGGGTAGTAGATCCTCGGTGTTGGCGATGGATCAATAGTCATATGGCTATGGATCAATACCTATAAATACCATTCATAGATACCATTTATAGAATCTTTATAGGGGGGATGAACATCCAGAAATCTCAGCTATGTAACGGAGTGAACAAAAGGGGGTTGAAGGGTTTTGACCCATATCCATATCTGTCAAATATATGTGTCAAATATTAATACAATAATGTCAAAATATATTGTGTCAATACATTCTTCCAGTTGGGGATGAAACGAAAACAAGTCCTGGTTGGTGGTATACCTACCCCTCTGAACAATATTGGAGTTCGTCAGTTGGGATGATGACATTCCCAATATTCATATATATATGGAAAAATGTTCCAAACCACGAACCAGATCACCATAATATTCCCATTGTTGTTGGTTTATAGCCTATTAACCACTATTAACCATCACATAATCCAGTCATGTTCCAAACCACCAACCAGCTCCGTGCTTTGCCGTGGATTCCAATGGCATCCCTCGAGATCCCTCGAGGTTTTCACGCAAAAATCATCGCTTCATAGGCTGCTGCAACCTGGATGGGAACTAAAGCATGCTAATGGGATATTTGGACTAGGGGACAATGCCCAAAACTCATGTTGAAACTGCACCGAAATTATATCTAACCACGTTTAACCCCAAAAAACTGATATGTATCATTAATCACCACAAAATCCCATGTTTGACCACCAAAAACTCTCAATGTTCTAACGTTTGACCCACAAAACCATCGGATTTTTTCCCACAAAACAACCTACCAACGATGGAGAAAATCTCTGGAGATCCCCGACTCGATGGTGTGGAGCCCCACGTTGCGCATGCGATTTCGACCTGGTTTCGTCATGGGGGAGATCCCCAAGTCACATCAAGTCACCATGGGTTGAAACATGTTGAAACACACTTAATGTCATGGCTGGATGACTTGGGTATGGATCAATACCTATGAAAATAGCATTTTTAATGGGATGAACATCCATTTTAACCCAGCTATTTTGATGTGAACAGAAGGGGTACTATTGGTTTTGACACACTGCCACTTGGATTTGTGGGCACCCTGATGACTTGGATGATTTCTCCATTTGGAACATGGAGATCGAATTTTTCAAAAACATCCAGGACGTTGGAGACATGAAACCAACCAATTCCTCAAGTGATCTTTGAGATTTGGGTCTCCGAAAATGGTGGTTCTAACCAACAATCAGGGGGGTATAGCCAGTAGCAATGGGATTTCGGGGATATGGGATGGCCAACTTGATATGATATAGTCTGAAATACTGGCATACCGCATACCCTCCAAATGGTCATTTCGATTTACACTTGAGAAGGACCTTGACCCCCTCAAATTGTAACCCACTTCCTGAGAAGCTAAGACTGGATCCATAGATGATTTGGACCCCTGGTGTCACCTGGGCCCCCAAGCCGCCCATCTGAGGACGCAGTTGCTGCAGGTAGTTTCCAGCTTCATCCACTAACTCCACCTGCAGCTGTTTAAAGTTAGGCGTTTCCTAAGAAACAACTACGGGGGTACCCAAAAAACATGGATTTCCCTATGTATTATCTCACGTTTTTTTGGATGATGGTGGGGTTTCCAATCTGTTGGAACTCACCAAATTTCAGTTGGTTTTTGAATGTGACTGTGGGAGAATGCCATGATATGTTCCCACAATATGTCTGGTTCCAGTCAACTGGGGTTCCAGGATAAGGGCAACAGAATGTCAGCCAGTGATTCCAGTGATGTCCAATGAAGGTCAACTTATACACATCATGGGATCTGTTCTTAGCATCATGTGGCATAACCAGCAATGGTTGCTTATTTGGGGGATTCTTAGCATGGAAAATCCCCAAAACCATGGGTTTCAAATGGTTTCAATACTGAAATGGTCATTCATGACTTGGATGATTTGGGGGTACCCCCATTATAGGAAACCTCCATTTGGTTACCCTCTTGTAAACTAACATAGCTATAGAAATAGTTGATTTACCCATTAAAAATTGTGATTTTCCATAGCAAACTGTTAGTTTACCGCAGGGTACTGGTACTCATTCTACGTCCTCACGTCCGCTAATACGTATGCCTCATCATCGTAGCTCAAGTCGCCTCCCCCCTGGCCGGATGCCGCGCAATGGTCTGAGACGCTTCAACCAAGGTGGCACCCCATATATACTTTGCTAAGTTGGTGTACAATCGTCCTGGAGTTGATAAAATATGGACATTTCGAAAGATCAAGCTTGGAAAAAGCATGTTGTTTGTTTGAAAAGATCATATTCTATCTACTTCTGGATGATTATAATACACTGTCTAACTAAGGTTAATGGTATGTATATATATATATATCAAACTAGTTAGTGGACAAATGGATATGGAATGTGTCTGAAAATAGAAAATGGACCTACTGTGCCATAAGCAGTAGTCATGAGGATAGCAATGGGATCATTGGATATATATATATATAACCAACTTGATATGATATATGGCTGTGTCTACGATGTTAGAGATAAGACAAAAAAAAAAAACATTGATTATTGGTCCACTGCAATAGAGGTATGGTATTGAGGTATATACTGTACCCAATTTTCAGACAAAACCATACTATTGGACTTGTCAAAACATAAGGCTTACACAAGGGAGTCACTTCCAGTTAATGGATTCTGAATTTGAAAGTGGGGTAGAGTATATACAGTATATCTATCTATCTATCTATCTATCTATCTATCTATCTATCTATCTATCTATATATATATGACTTTCTACATGTCAGAATTTCATGTGAATTTCCACACCCAAGTAGCAGGTTTTGCTTTTTTTCAATGGTGAAACATTTTTTAACCATTGGATTCTGGGGCACCAAATTTGTTCACACAACCCAGCAGCCTTCACAACAGTTGACATAAACCCAGCAGATTATCCAGGCAATATGGTGAACATCAAAATAGCTGGTAAATGGATGTTCATCCCATTAAAAATGGTATTAATAGGTATTGATCCATAGCCATATCCAGAGAAACTGGAAGATGAGACATGATGAGACTTGGAAACAAAGAGACAGAGATACCTGGAACCTCCAAATAGCCCAAAACACAAATTGGTAAAAAGTATCAAACGCACGTGGTAAAGCAATATTTTTGATATATGTACCATAGGTACTTGGAGGGTCTGGTTCTTTTTGTGCTTTGAATTCATGCGTTTCTGGTCAACCATGGTCAGTCCCTATCTCCCACCATGGGTTTCCCCAAAGTCACCAAGTCTGTGATGTCCCCCTCCCATTTCACCCAAAACGGTCCGCATCTCCAGTTTTCTCTCGCAGAAATCAAGTAGCAGCAGCGTCTGAGTCTGACTCAGAGCCGGAAGACCTCGGATGCTTCATCTGGATGATCTAGGTTTTGACAGAGGTTTTGACATGTGGGGGGTTCCTAAATAGGGGTACCCTCTGGTAATTTAACGTAGCTATTGAAAATGACCATTTATAGTGGATTTACCCATTGAAAATGGTGATTTCCATAGCTATGTTAAATTACCAGAGGGTACCTCCAAATCATGCATTTCAATTGGATTGTCCATTATAAACCATCCATTTTGGGGTACCCCCATTTGAGGAAACACCCATATAGATTTTGACATATTACCAAAATCATTTGGTGTGGGATATTCCATGTGTAACTCATGTATAAGTGGGGTGTAGCATGTTCATAGGCTCATAGGCCATAATCCGTTTGCTGGACGGTTGCTTCAAGCTTCAACATGTTAATTTTCTCAAGCTGCAGAATGTTATGGGGGATCATCACCGCACTTCTATGGCTGAAGATAAACAATATGTTAAACCACCAGTCAGTTTGGTGCTTTTATCATGTTAACTCCCTGTTTCTGTGGACTACACCCATATGCTCCATAGATTTACATCGAATGGTCCCTTGATGGTTTTGACCCCATCTGTCCCGTACCCATCTATTTGCGGGGGTGCATCCCGTTATATACAATAACTCATAAATAAGTGGTTTTGTTTTTTTTAATATAGAACTGGGTTGTAACCCCCATCCAAGGATATAATTAGATTATGAAAAAATAATATAAATTAATGCATTCTTACATATTTTAGCAATAAATCCATGTTCATGGATTCACCCCATCTTTAATATACCTATTTTCTGCCTGGATTCTTGCTGTCTACGTCCTGGCCACGTCAACGCCAAGCGTCTCAGGAATCTCCTGCGTTTCGTCGTAGAGCTCGTCATCCGAGTCCGGCTCCTGTCGGCATCGGAAAGGCATCGAAAGGGGCGGTTCGAACCATCTGAAATAAGCCAATTCGATGGGAATCTTACCAGCTATATATCGGTATATGGTGGTGTATATATATATATATGGGTTATGTTGTCAAATTATACATAATTATGTATATAATAATAATACTAATATACTAATAATAATAATACTAATAATAATAAGAATAATAATAATATATATATATGTGTGTGTGGATTATTAAAGGCTATTATGGGTGATGCGGTGTATCTTACACCATCTAAGTATAGACAACATTCACCATAAATTCAACATTTAGCCTAGTGACATAAACCACATGACTTGGGTGGGCCTTCCTATGGGTAATTCGCAAGTTGGATACCTGGCCACGTCACGTTGTGTTTCAATGTTGGGTCGTAGATGTTCTGCTTATATAATTATCCGAAGTGATTGGGAAAATCTACAGGAAGCGAACAACCATGCTTTCGATGCTTTACTGCATGTTTTTTGTAGGTAGATTCTATTAGATTAGATTAATTATTGCCAGTAATCCATAGTAATCTTCCATCCTCCCAGAGTTTTTCTCATCCCTTCCACCTCCTCCGGTGCTTGGAAGACCAGCTGCACGCCCCTCAGCTGCCGCAGCGTCGCCAGCAGCTGCGCCGCCGCGGGCGGCGCGCGCTTGGGGCGGACGAAATTGCGGACGCCGGTGCTGACGCCGCGTTGCAACGGCAACGAAGGCAGGGGCTCCTGGAGGCAGATGGGGGCGGCTGGGATCTTAGATGAGACTTGGATATTAGTTAACTAGTATGTATCTGAGTGATAATAATGATAATAATAATAGTAATATTAATAATAATAATAATAGAAATATGGAATAATATCTATATATAATAATTAATGATAATAAATATATAATATAATTTTGGATAATATGTGACAATATGTGACAATCCATTATTTAGCCAGATATACACCAGTTACTAACCACTTAACTAATCCCAGTGCCCATCTAAGTACAAGGCAGTAACTCTCAATTGAGTTTGCTGGTTAGGTTCAAAACCAATCAACTTCGCTAATAGGGGCACTGCATTGTAGGTAGGGGTGGAAATGGACACTATTAACCTTCACATTTGTTAGTGGGTGGAATGAATATGACTCAAATCTGTACGAAAAATCAACAAAAAACAGGGAAACTCGAGATTTACATGGCATAAAATGCCATGAAACGAATTTCATGTGGTTTTTTTCTCAGTTTCAACAACTTCAAATCAAGCAAACGATTTGAGGCGTGGCTTTTCCTCATCTTCCACCGGCGAAAGCAAACAGGTGACCTGGCCACTGGAAAATGCGTGGGTTCAAAAACCAACAGAGTTTCTATGGTTCCAATACATGAACAAAACAACAAAACGATTGGATAGACTATTGGTGTATCTGATCTACTTGGAGTATCAGCGGCTCATGTTTGACTGCAGGGAAAATTTTGAAAATGTGTATCTGTATCTGGTCCCAACCAAACACCAGTTTCACATGCATGTTGCAGTCTCACAAGCCTGCAGAAGGGCTCCCGCAGAATGGCTAAAGTTTAAGTGAGGAGATGGCAGCTAGTACCCAAATCTTGCAGAATCCACTTGCCTTTGTCCTAGGAGCTAAATCGCAGATTCAATCCCCTCGAAAAAAAAAAAAAACATACCAACCATTACCAACCCAACACATATCTCAACACAATGCCAATAATACCTTATAATGCCACAATATTTCCATATATAATACCTTCATAATCAAGTTCCAATCAATTTCACACATTTTCTACACCCCTCAACCCACCATCCATCCACCCATCCCATCCACCACCGTTGCCGCCACGTGGCCGTCCAGCCCTTCCCCACCCCCGCCGTGGCCGCTGCGCCGCCGTCGGCCACGGCGACCACGTGCAGGCGCAGGTGCAGCGGCGGCAGCGTGGCCTGGCTGAAGATCCAGACCTCGGCCAAGGGCCACCCAGGCGGGGGTGGTGGGGATAGGACCCCCAGTTCGTTAGCTAAGTTGGTTACTACAAAAACTGGGAATTAGGATGAATTATGATGGATATATCTCTATAGTTAGGGTGTTGATAAGATTTTATAACTATAATAACAATAACTAGGAATTTATGATGGATATATATATATGGATATATATATATGGATATATATATATATATATGGATTTATGATGGATATATATGTATATATATGGTTGGGGTTGTAAACCAACTTATAGCTAGGGGGCCCCTTCCTGTGGGGATGAGGAGAGATGGAGTAATTCCATTTAATTCCACCAATTCACCAAGCAGCTTGCCCATCTGAAATGTTACCTCCAAGGTAAATCAGATTCCATTGCTACCAATTCCTCTTATAGGATTCAACCCAAAAAAACGCCCCTGTTCACTTCTCCAGTTCACCCATCAACACCCAAAAACTAAGACTTAAGAGTAAGCCCTGTTACATACACAAAATATCCATAAAGTCCCAGGTAAAAGACCTAAAATACAACAGTTCCCACTTCAAAAACATCCAGTTGTCATATATTTTCCACATTTCTCCACGTTTTTTGACCCGTTTCTCCGCCATCTCCCAGCATCAAACCACCACCACCAAGGCACCGCGGTCATCTCCACATCTTCCCCCACGCTGAGGCCATCTGCAGGGTAGTCCACCTCTACAGCCTAGCGACAGGTGAGGCCCTGCAGTGAACGTCGCAGTGATGGAATGTTATGGAACATGTAATGAAAATGGATGAAAATGGTCCATTTATAGATGATTTACAATTGATTTACAATGATATACTATGATTTACCGATTTACCCATGCAAAATATGGTGAATTCTGTAGCTATGTTAAGTTACATCATATGGTTGTGGGAATACCATCTGTCTCATCCATTGAATAATACAAGTAGGCATTTCTATTATAAACATTGTTGGTTAGCCCCACTTTAGGAAACCACCATATAGGCATATCCACCATAAACTATATATATACATATAGTTAACCAAGTTGTACGGGTCAATTATCAGTCAACTAAGCTATTTAGGGGGCCTCACCTTGTATGGTATGGACAACCCTACATTTACGGACATTTTGAGATATTTTGAGGCGGTAAAATGATGTAACATGTTGAATTCTACACAGTATCAGTATGATATATTATATCCACGCATCACATGGAGAACATTGGAAAGCCACAAAACAGGAGAAACAAAATACACTTGAATGAACCATATTTTTGGGTGTTGATTTTCACTAGATGGATGGAATCATGTCTGAAACCCTGGGGCAAGAAAACATCAAAACTAAAACTGAAGAACGCTTAGAAATTCGGACCATTCCGAACGAAAATGTCTGCGCCAAAAGAGAACACCAACGGTTTGAAGTTTAACCCATCAGAACAATGGAATACTTCTCATTTGAAAGTCTCTCTCTTCAGTGATTCCACTTGCTCCATGTATACATGGTATTATAGGAAACCCACATTAAGCCATTTTCAGTGTAAATAGTGGTGAATCCAGAAATCAACCAGAAATAACCATCAGGCTTCTGCTCTAGCCTTTCCAAATACAGAAAAGTCTGAACTAGAAAAGTCTCGATGCTGAACGTTAAAAGCTTGGATCCTGATTGACACAAGTGTCTTTCTTCGGTAGATTCAGCCAGAGCATGCTAACATGCTGTGACTTGGACTTGATCAGACCCCGACCCTGAGCAGATGTTTTCGATTGTGGGACTGAGATCAACTCGATCCAAGAAGCGTCGCTGAAAAGCAGCTTCAGACAGTGTGATGGCATAAAGGATCCTGTGAGTCTCATTCCTTTCGGATAAAATGCTCAAACGCTTGGACAATCGCCGGGAGCTGTATCCAAGTATTTGTGGCCACCTGCGAATCAGTGCTGTGGTCAACTCCGGGCTGAAAAAGGTGTGGAGCATTGACACCTTGTGGCTCAAGTTTCCCGAAACACTGAATCCAAGCATGCGGGGCGAGCTTGCCACCATTTTGGCGATATCAATCTTTGAAAGCCCCAAGTCCAAGAACCATCGCACGGTGGGTTGCAAGTTCTGCTCGATGCTCAGCCACAGGATTGGGGGATAATGGTCCACTGCCTTGGCAACTTGACTCTTGGTGAGCCCCAAGTCCAAGAGCCATTGCACAGTGGGTTTCAAGTTCTGCTCAATGCTCAGACCAAGAATTTTAGGACTAGTGGCAGCTGCCTTTGCAACTTGACTCTTGGTGAGCCCCAAGTCCAAGAGCCATTGCACAGTGGGTTTCAAGTTCTGCTCGATGCTCAGACCAAGAATTTGAGGACTAGTGGCAGCTGCCTTTGCAACTTGACTCTTGGTAAGCCCCAAGTCTAAAAACCATTGCAAGGTCAGTTTCAAGTTCTGCTCAAGGCTGTAACCAAGAATTTGAGGAACAGCGGTAACTGCCTTGGCAACTTGACTCTTGGTGAGCCCCAAGTCCAAGAGCCATTGCACGGTGGGTTTCAAGTTCTGCTCGATGCTCAGACCAAGAATTTGAGGACTAGTGGCAGCTGCCTTTGCAACTTGACTCTTGGTAAGCCCCAAGTCTAAAAACCATTGCAAGGTCAGTTTCAAGTTCTGCTCAAGGCTGTAAGAAAGAATTTGAGGAAAAGCGGTAACTGCCTTGGCAACTTGACTCTGGGTGAGTCCCAAGTCCCTGAACCAACGCACTGTGGGCTGCAAGTTGTTTTCAATGCTCAACCCAAGGATCTGCGGAGAAAGAGAAAGTGCTTTTGCAACTTGATAATCGCTTAGTCCAAGGTTGAATAGCCAATTGACTCCAGGCCTTATTTGCCTCTCACTTGAAAATTTGAGCAAGTGGGAATTTTCCGTCAGACGTTTGATGCTTGAGCAGGCGAAACCATGACTCGTCAAGACATCAAACAGCTCCTCCTTAGTGCATCGACCAGCGGCAGCTGCAGCTGCAGTGCAAAAGTCTCGGGCCCCGGTCGAAGCTGGCATGAACTCCATCTGGGCCAGCTTTTGAAGGCGTACAGAAACGTGTGGTTGCAAACAGCCGTCAAATTCAGTCAGAATCTGAAGCAAAATCGTTTTCAAGATCTTTGAAATGGACTTTTGGCTGCCCGCATTCCATTGATCAACGGTAATCCAAAGGATCCGAGGATGTGCTTCTGTTGGATTTCGCTCCCAATGGCCTATGCGGACTATACGTGAACTTGCTGGGGCATATGACAACAAGGCTGCATTCTTCCTGAGGTCGGTCGAAAGCCGTTCACCCTCACTATGCCGCCAGTATCCATCATATTCCACAAAGAGGGCTCCATTTCTCTTCAACACTCCATGCACCGCCAGATCTGGATCCAAATACTTTCCACACCACCCTTCCGGTGCCGGAAATCTCCGAAACACTTCACCAATCTTCGTCCGCGGCTTCAACGCCACGGCCAGCTGCGACAGCAGCTCCGCTTCCGCCAGGCTATCCACCCGTTCTCGGGGCCACCCCTTGGCCCACCACGCGGGTGCGGACGCCATCCATCGCCCCAGTGACATCCCTTTCCACACGAGCCCATGGGGACGGAAGATGCGTGCACTGCAGCTCAACATGGGCCAGGAGGAGTTCAATCTGCTGGGGATTTCAGCTGGCCTTGGAACCTTGAATCTAGCGGTTGGAAGCAGTGCATTCATTCTGACCCCCAAAACTATGAAAGGAACAACCAGTTCAGTCGTCCTTGAAAGGCAGGGTTCATATTCGTTTTGGGGGGAGTATTAGTATAGTCTAGCATGTTCTTCAAGACAAAACTGAACAGATCGAACAAGTTTGCAAATTTCCATAAAGCTGCAGCAAAACAAAACGCCCCAAATCTCAATCATGCAAGTATCGTATGAGACTTCCAAGTTCCATTGTTATTTAATCATGACATGACATGTTGTGACCCTTTTCACATGTCCGCCCTGAAAAAAAAATGCCGCCTCCGCCCCAATGGTCCGCCCCAGTTCCAACATGCGCCGCGTGCGCCGCGCACAGCTCAAAGGCAGTTGCCATAACACGCCCTGCGGTAGCGGCCCGGGGCCAGCTCGGGGGGCCGTTGGCAGGGTAGGTTATCGCAGGGTATTGGACGATAGTTTGCCATTACATGCCACATTATCTGAAGAGACGATATATCTTGAAGCTGTTATTCTGACCAGGTGAATAATCAGAGTGCAGAATCGCACATTGTCCATCCTATCCCCTTACATGCAAGATGTTTGATGAATGCATATGAATGCAATGTAGTATAATATAACATATAATATAACATATAATATAACATATAATATAACATATAATATAACATATAATATAACATATAATATAACATATAATATAACATATAATATAACATAATATAACATATACTATAACATAATATAACATATAATATAACATAATATAACATATAATATAACATATAATATAACATAATATAACATAATAACATAAATATACCATTGTATTACATAATATAAGATTCTTATAACATAATATAACATAAAAACAATGAACTAATGAGTTAGTCATTTGTATTACTATTTCTGTGAGGTAAACCTCCAAACTTCTGTGGCAAAAAAAATCCGCCTCGATGGTTGGGATTGCCTATGACCATCCCATTGGTCCAAAACATTCCCCATGAAACTGGCAGCATGACATATGTTTACCCCCATGTTGAGTCAGTTAAGTCCTTATCTTTGATGCATGGACTTATCACCCTATCAATTCCATGGTTTTTTGGCATGTAACTAGCTATCTATAAATTCCATTGTTCTGGTGCAGTCTTTGCTGGGCGGTTAGACACCATATTATATTTACATAAATTTACCCAATTACGCATGCTGGTGCAATAGTTCATTGGTTAAAAAAAACACATTGTATACCAAAATTATACATGGAAGATCCCCAGTATTCCCGCAGTTTTTGATGGGTGGTTAATAACCATATGAATATCAATATTTACTCAGTTATACCCATATACCCCATATATAAATACCATATATATATATATACCCCATATATACCCCATATAAATACCATATAAATACCCATATACTCCAGTTATATATGGAATCTCTCCAGCCCTATATGGCTTCACCACTTAACGTGGCCGGATCCAAGTCACCATCCCACGTGGCCGGCGCCATCCGGCGCCTGCAGCGTGGCCTCATCGCCCCGCGCTAGGCTGTAGGTCTCGCCCTGCCAATCCACCTGGATTTGACCATTACAGATGTGGAAAAATCGCCAGAAAAAAACAACATGAATTTAAAGACACTGGTTGATTTCCCTTGGAACGTGTCCCTGGGATAAGCTGTTTTAATCTTTATCACTAAGATAACTAGGGTTTATGGTAGAAATGATGATCTGCTTGGTGGTTTTAACCATCTTGAAAAATATGAAACTCAACGGGAAGGATTATCCCATATATTATGGAAAATAATCCAAATGTTCCAAACCACCAACCAGGAAATAAGCTATACACTGAGATATGCTGAGCATGTTTTACTTAAAATGTAAGGACATCTGAAATAAAATAAGGCTATTTGTTTGTTATTTTGGGATAGTCACCCCAATCCATTTCCAATCATTCCAGTGACGCGTGTTACAATTTACCCAGTAATTATATATCTAGAGTTTCAAAATCCATAGAATTCGCTTAGGTATACCTAGTAATTGTAGATACAGTATATCTACCATATTCTACCACAATCCATAGAATGTAGTAGATGATTGTTGGATATGGTAACCATAGTCCATGTTCTACCATATTCATAGAATCATTCTACCATATTTGCCCAACATATTCTGCCTAGTGATTGTTGCAGCAACTTTGTACCATAGATGGATTGGTGTTGTACCATGTTTTACCACAGTTGCCATCCTAGAATTCACCTAGTGATTTTTCACAATCCTTCATAATCCATAGAATTCACCAACTGTGTAGTGATAATCCATATCTACCTAGTGATAATCCATACAATTCACCTATTATAGATATATCCATCTACCATAAATGGAGGTTTTTTTGTCCCGTCCTCGAAAATGCGCTGCCAGCTGTCGATCTTCCGCTGCATCCAGGTCTCGGGCCTCGGACCCAGCGGACCCAGCGGACCCAGCGGGCCCAGCGGACCAGGGGCGTTCTAAGCGATGCCACCAGTGATTTATTCATAAAGGGATGGTATAGGGATGAATTTGTAGAAAAATAATATATGAAATTGAATGGAATGGATATAATATGATGATTTTTCTCTGAATTTATAGAAAATTGGCAATTCTTATGGCGATAGAAATGGAATGAAATGAATATAATATGATATAGAATAAAACTAATGGATGGTATATAGGGATGAATTGATTAATGGATTTTTTATGGGGATAGAAATGGATATAATATGATATCATTCATATTCTAAGAGTCCATGGATTTGATGGGATGTTGAGGCGGATTTGATGAGCCTAGAATGGAGTTTTAGATGGATTTCATGGGGGATATCATCTGGTTGGTGGTATACCTACCCCTCTGAAAAATATGAAAGTCAGTTGGGATGATTATTCTCAATATTTCCCAATATATGGGAAAACAAAATTCATGTTCCAAACCACCAACCAGTCATTTATGATATGGATTTGATATAGCATCAACAAGAACTTTGAATGGATAAATTGGGCATCACATGGTGATGAAAAAGAAATATATTAAATGTCATCAATGGGGATACCAACAAGAGGGACTTCATTTAACCATCACAATGGGGTTTTATCACTCAATTGAGGATTGAAGCAGCGAAGTTAGGGGGATTGATAGTTGATTTTGATGATAGCAGAGTTGGTTTATAACTGCAATAAATGTTGGGTTTATGTTACATATATCGAACTGGTTAATGGGATTTAATGGGTATTAAGCTACATACCAACTTGTAACTGCGAGGCACCACATTGTGATGGCCCTTTTTACTCGGGAAACTGATTCTCTTAACCATTGGAATGGGGGGTCCAAAAATTCGGGGCCCTCGAAAGTTGAAATCAACCTTGTGTGACAAAAACCAGCAACAGCTGGGTCGATTCAAATGGAAACTCAGCATAAAAATATGGTATATGGTTGTATCCATCTTTTTGATATGGTATATGGTATAATATATTGCTAGCTGGTTTTATCCCACTATCATGCTAGCAATTTGAACCTTGTCACTTGTCCATCTTATTTCAGGTTTACAAATCCCATTCCCTCACATGAAGTCTGAACATTGCCCTCATGGGCAGAATGAGTACATCCAATACCTTAAGGCGAATCTGAGATACCTGCAACATCTAACTTTCAGCTGGTTAGTACAGCATCATGATAGCAAAAGGTTTTAAATAATGTGGGTTTAACCATCAAAAATGGTGGCTTAATGTGGTTTAATATGGTTTAACCATATTAATGTGGGTAAAACACTGTCATGAACCTATACTGGCTACATATTCTAGTTTCATGGACTTATTGGGCATTATTGGGGCTATTTTATCCCTACTGATGTGGGTAAAACAATGTCATCAACCACCCATTATTATAAGCATACCACCTATAAAAATGGTGATGACTGGGGGATGGTTCAATGGCATTGTTTTACCCACATTCTTGGGGATAGTTTTCCAATAAGGATGAAAAATCACCATGTTCAATGAGTAAATCAACTATAAATGTACCATTTTCAATAGCTATCTGGGTAATTTAATTACAATATTTCACTAACCTGAATAGTTCGGCCATTTGGGGATGATTCCTCTTATTAACCATGATTCCAGTGAGGGAGAACAGTGAGGTCGTTATAATTTACCCAGATAGCTATGGTTTTCCAATAAGTACGGAAAATCACCATCTTCAATGGGTAAATCAACTATAAACGTGCCATTTTCCATAGCTTTTTGTATGTTTACCAGAGGGTAAAGTATCGAACCAGATCGGTTGACCCATACGAAACCAGGCTTTCGGGACCAAGGTCCCCCACGCGCTTGTCTTGAGCGCATCCAACTCGTCATCTGCGGGAGATCACTGTGAGGTGAGATCACCGTAGGCCCTGGGGATTTTTTTTTTATTCGTTAGCAGTTGGCCTATAACTTAAAAATAATGGTTAACATCATGGGGAACAAGATTATACGGATGAATCATGGCAATGTAATGGATACTAATGGATAATATAATACAACATAAAGGATAATGAATACAGTATTCATGGGACGGATATCAATGAAAATTAGTGGATCATCACTCAGTTACTAAATCCATGACCCATCCAAAGTAGAGATGGGAGAGGTCACCCTGCACTTTGGTTGAGCCACCGATGCAGAAAATCACTTGGGGGGCAGCATTCAATCTGATTATATAAATCATATAGTAATTCAGAAACCTGAATTGAGGTTATTTTGGGATAGTTAATGATAGCTACCCCTACTAACCATTTTTCCAGTGAGGTCGCAGTCTATAATTGATCCAAATTGAATAATAGGGATGGAAGTTGAAAGGTAAACATATTTCATAACACCACAAGCAGGTTATATGTTGTTTCGGATCAAAAATTAGAGTGAACGCCGCTACGAACCAGTTCCTGAAGTTGGTCTCTGTCATTCAAGTGGCACATCTATACCAAAGAATCAACGAAAGCCATGGAATGTCTGAGTTTTACACGGAAATGTCTACACGGTTCCATGAATATGTATATATATATCATTATATATATAATTATATATACATATTATATCATATTATATCCATGAATACTCACTAAATTTAATGAACATATTATTCCATGATAATCAGAAATAAACTAAATACATCATAATACATCTAAATATGATACCTGATTCGGCTATGACAAATCATCAACGGTATGAATACGAAGTGGGCCTGGGTCATTCAACACCAGTGGCTTGCTTAGTCTCCCAAGGATCAACAGAATCTGGACGAATCTAGCATAGATTGATCTTTGCATGTTCAATGATTTTCACCAAAAGTCTTCATTTTTGTTGGCGCTTCTTTCAGTCTCGAATACATACACAGTATATTTTAAGATATTTTAAGGGTGCAATGGTTTTTTCATAATATGCGACAGCCAGCAAATTCGTGGTTCTTCTCGACTCTGTGCCCTGCCTTCGGCTTCCGAAATGGCCAATGGAAAATCCTCAGCTGAAAAGCTCCAATTTTTTTTGCTGATATTTTCTTAGTTTTTGATCATTGATCATCATCACCATCATAGTCATCATCTTTATCTTCATGAGGGGTCAAAATTTGCCACCCCCTCTGAACAATATGTTGATTGGGGTAATAACATCAACTATATCTCCATGAGGGATCAAATTTTGCCAACCCCCTATGAACAATATGTTGAAATCATGAGTCTTAGAAATCTTCCGCGCAGTATCTGACAAGAAATCACTCATGATGAGTTTTGTTGGATGCTGGGAATCTAGGCCGAGAGTTTTGTACTCAGGGAAAAATCAAAATATATACTACATACCCTCTGCTAAACCAACATAGCGAACTGGAAAATCACCAATTTTTGTTAGGAGGTAAAGCAACTTAAACAGAAGAACCTCCATTCAGTCTGATACTTGGGTTTGCTTCAGAGACCCCCAACCAAATAAACTAACTAAGACATGTTCACTATATTACTATATGTTCTCTCATTTCCAGTGAATTTCCCGTTTGGGAAAATAGACAAGAACGATACAAATACAATATTGTCGGTTGAAATATCCTCATTGTATACCCCAATTGTATCCATTGCATCCCAATAGAACGGTGTCACAAACATAGCGCAAGCATGGCGAACCTTAGATAGCTGCCCAAAAAAAGGAACTAGTTTTTAGCTGGTACATGAATTACCATAGCATGATATTAAAGTAGTATATACTTAACCTAAGTTGACCCAGCAAACATCAAGCAACCCCATAGGTGATCAGGGGTTAGACGCCCCAATGATAGATGCTGAATACACCCTGTTTTTGGCGGTCAATCAGATAGCTATGGAAGCCATAGCCAAGTTTATCGATGAGCTACCCAGTAAGATTTTCCACAGCTATGTTAAATTACAAATTTTGTATGGTGATTCTGTAGTATATTAGCCATAGTATATTAGCCATAAACGGACCAAAAAAAACACCTAGCAGTTTGATTTAGCGTCGCTGAACCCACCACATCTTCCCGTTGTGAGCTTGGCAAAAACTGCCTTCCCACTGCCAAGCAACATTTAAGACATGATCATAGGCCTGGAACCTCCGATCACAAGTTTCCGAATGGGGGATCCCCCAAAATGGCTGGTTGGTGTCTTTCATGGAAAATCCTAGAAAAAATGATGATTTTTGGGGCAAAATGGTTGGTTTCTAATGGAAAATCCTAGAAAAATTGATGATTTTTGGGTTTCCAATGGAAAAACCTAGAAAAAATGGATGAGAACTGGGGGTACCCCAGTTTTTTTTGAAACCTCGGATGATTGGGGGTACCCCCCATGACTTCGGAAGCTTCATATGTGCCATGGTCAAGGGATTGGTCTACTGGGGCATCATCCCACCATCACTAGGGCTTCTTTGTAAAGGCTATGTAAATACAAACTGGTTGGTGGTTTACCTACCCCTCTGAAAAATATAAAAGTCAGTTGGGATGATGACATTCCCAATATATGGAAAAACAATCCAAATGTTCCAAACCACCAACCAGCAAATAAATCTTGATGCTCCCAAGTCTCTCGTTGAAAACCAAAAAAAAACAAGTTCCGAGCTCCTCCAGACCCCTGCTCCCTATCCAAGAAACTGACTCCCCAGCACGTCCTCTCTCCGCACCGCCGCCTGAGAACGCCATTCGTATCATCCGAAGGGTAAAGTGCTACATCAGTTGGTGAAGATTCCCAACCCCCGAAACTTAGAGAAGTCACAAGAGTAGTCGTTATTAGGGTCATCATCTCAGGTACGTCAAAAAAAAATACTGAACTTCTGGAGTACATAAAACACATTTTTTACGGGCACTTGGAGGGTCTAGCAGGTATACAGTACTTGTTCTTTTGGAATGAACATTCATAAAATATTCGAAATCACCAGCTTCTCACTGGGTATCCCATGTCTTTTCTGTTGGTGAAGCTATCTAGCGCCAGCTAGTTTCGGCTGCCAAAGGAACCCATTTCTTTGATGGCCCATCCCAGGCTTTGTTGCCCTTAAGCAACAATTTTTCTATAAAAACCAACTATAAGAATCAACCAGTAATTTCAAGTTTTTTAAAACATATTTAAGGTGTTTCCAACATGTTTGAAGCTTTTCAAGATGTCCAATGATTTTCGATGACCGTTTTCAAAACTCCCAACATATCCGCCAGCCGTCTCTCACCGCCACCTCCACCAGGATGTTGCGTTGCCCACAGCGGGCCGCAGCGGGCACGTACCTTGGCGAGGAAAGGCAACGGGGTGCGTGGGTCTTCGGTTCAGGTTTTTTTTGGGGACTTCTCAAAGGTATGTGGTGTATATATATATATATACACCTTCGGAAAATAGATAGATTTTTTGTTTTCACCCCAAAAAAAGTATATAGGTATGAGATTCAGTAGGTATATATATATAAGTGTACAATCATGAGCCTTTCGTTTGGATATATCAAAGAGCAAATATCTGAGACATGACGCATGCCCTACGACTGAAACCACGACAGATCTCGGGGTCAGCCAAGGGTCGCTTGAAGTGATCCACGATGGGCCATGGGATTAGTTGACTATAGTTAATAACTGGGTTATAATATTTTATAATGAATTATCTAGTCAGTGATAAACCAGTTGCTAACCACTTAACTAATCCCAGTCTAAGCAGATACCATTGTCAAAGAATCTCCAGGAATCTCTACTCCCACTGCATCCCCCTTGCGGTCCAAGAGTCGGTGGTTGCAACCAAACCCAGACTGGTTTGGGTGTTCCTGCACCTCCTCGCTCAATCCACGACTCCTGGACGTCTGTAGGGCACGGCCCTACGCGCTTCCTGGGGCTGATGATGGTCCCTTTGTGGAAATCAATGGGAAATCCCTGAGAAATCCAAAGGGAAATCCATGATTGCCCAAGTCTGCAAATTTGAACGGTTGCCCAAGGTCTGAAAGTCATCCAAGAGCAAGCCAAAGTAAACTCAACATAAACTCAACATAAACTCAACATAAACTCAACAAAATCTTCCTCAACAAAATCCTCCACTCGGTTTGTTATTTTTTGGGTGGGCAGGTTGCATGGCATGGCCTGCCGCCCAGCTACTCCAACTCCGTCACCATGAACTCATAAGCCTCCTGCGTTCAGATGGAGGAAGCTGATTTCATGGCATGTCGCCAAGAACATACGGTGGATGGCTGCGAAACCCTGCACCAGTTGATAGGTGGTTTATCCCATTATTTATAGGGGTTGAACCATCCTTTTGGTGGTGCAGGATTTTGCAACCATCCACAGTATCCATAATCATCCGCCTGGGAGACGCTTTGAATCCGATACAAGCACTATCTAAACCACCAAGACATGATGTTCATCGGAAATGGAGGAAATATCTGGGGACCCACATAAAAATCCAATGGGCAATGCCACCTTTCTCTACAGCCGCTGATCTTGCTTGTTGATATCCCATTGGCATATGTTGGTTACATATGGTTACATCCCCTTGTCCTCCATGAACTTCACCAATCACACATCACCAGGACACCATGTGTCAACCAACTTAAGGATCCCACCAGTGTCCCATTGGAATTGCCCAAACCCATCCATTTTTATGGATAAGCCAAAGCTGGGGACATATCACATACCACTGGGTTGGCAACAGCTCATTATGTGTATTGGATTTATCAGGACATAGTGGAATTTAATAGCTCATTTCCTATTGGAATTATCGGATTATGTATAATGGAATTGTGTTAAGTTATGTCAAATGCCTCATTTTTGGCAATCCATCTTGGGGATCCTACCTAACCCTCGCATGTATGTCAGTGGTGAAACTGTTGCATGAAAGTTACTGTGAGACAAAGTTGCAAAGAAACTATGAACAGCTGCAGGATAAAGATAAGGGAGGATACCACCACCAATCTGTTGTATACTTATTTTGACAATAGGTCACAGGTTACAGTATATCCATGTATATCCCACAAACTCAATAGAGGATCCTTCCCATGATCCTTCCCCCATCAATCACTTGGATAAAAAAAAATAACAGTAAAATCCTCATAAACTAGTGGTAATGCATCGTAATACACTTCTCTAAGTATTTGGGGATTGCTAAATATCGCGTCCTTCCTACATCACTCGCAAGTATATGTAATATTGGTCATATACTTCGCATCACTTCTCTATCTGTTTGGGGATCACATATCCCACCGTTCTTCCCCCATCAGTCACTTGGATTCAAAAAAAAGTAAAATACTACTGAAATAGTCGTAAGACTCTTCTCTATCCTTTTGGGAACTACATATGATTATCCTTCCCCTATCACCCATCATTTGGGGATTCCCACCTTTTATATATGTTGATAAGATATAGTTCCAAGTTTGCTATTACCCCCAGAAACTCGAAGATCCCATCCCACCCATCATCCCCCATCACCCAAGGCTTTCGCATCGCTCCGGATTGCAAAAGTCGCCGTTCTCCAAATGCTTCGGCGACGCCCGGTAGGCGCCCATCGTCAGTGCCGCGTCGTGCGCAGCGATGGCTTGCACGGTCCAAACGGGAACAGTGCTGGCCATGGCGGCAACGGCTGTGAGTGAAACTTGGTTGAGATTGGAACCTGTGCTCAATGTCTGGCATCTTTAGCCACAAGGCTGGGTGATTTTGAGGGTTGATAAATGTTCCATACATGGAGCATATGGGATAGAAAGGTAAGATCTTAATTATATCTTATACTTTGAATGATGAATGAGGGTTGATACAACTTACAATGTCCATGGAATGCCATGGAATATCAATCCCGAAAACATGAATTTGCTGCTAAAAAGAGACTCAACGGGTCAAGGATACTTGGGGGATCCTACACCCCTAACGCCAAGGGTTCTCGTTCGTGCAAAGGTACTGTATCACAGCCTTACGACTCGAGCTGAAGCTTGCAGCCCTTGGGCTCCCAAATCTTTGCCATGACCCAGGAGAGGCAAAGTGGTACTGGCAAAACTTGGCAAAACTGTGGAGTGCGGAAAAAAAAATGGAGCCACACTAGAAGTCAATGATCTGAATCTAATGATCAACCATTGGAATGTCCATGAATGACTATTCAGCTTTGATCACGGATTCCTCCAAGGTGCAGAAACAGTCAAATCCCACGTATCTTGGTTTTGGATTTCTCTTGCATCTTAAAATCATCGACCTCTTTGGCTCCCTTTCAAAAAGCATACGTACAGTATAGGGATTGTAATGTGGTAACCACAATAATAAAACCATCCCAAAAATCACCTTGAATTGCTATGAATTGGTCTTGGTTAAATAATTAAACTATCCCCAAATGGTAGGTTTTTATTATGGTTTATTACTGGGTTTACCACATTAGGAATTGTACCATATCGTGCCCCATCTCTAGCTCCTCCGCTCCACATCGATGCCCGGCCGTGGTGCGAACCACAGTTCTCGTCTCCCCGGGTGCCTCTTCTTCGTACTCCCATTCACCATCACCTTCCGCCCACTCCTCATCCTTCACGTCGCGCCGGGGTCAGGTGGAGAATTCGAAAGGCACAGATGTCTTGAAAGCACGTTGGACATCGTTGGAACATCTTTGGTTTTGAGTGCCGTCCACCTTGCTAACATTTGCTAACAGCTAACATTCCATTAATGAATGGTAACTGTTGACATATCTTGGCTTTCTCACTGATCTGAGTCGTCACAAATCTTCCACTCCAACAAACTGCCTGTACATTTCCTCTCAACCAGTGATTCTATAGCAAACTCACACTTGAAGTCTTCATTTAAAAAATATCAAAAACATGCATAGAAATTATATGATAAATGATAGAATCACTGGTTATCATTATCAGTCTTCATTAAAAAACATGCATATATGGGGACAGTTGATAGAAATTACACCCCATGGTTTCAGATGTCTGCCATCTTTACTTCACTCACTGACCACGACCTGTTGTGGGCAACGCCATGTCGATACGGACACCCAGAGAGTCCTCGTCAGCTCCTGGAGGCGGACTTGCCAACAAAGCCCTTGTGTTGATCCCTTAAAGGGTTGGAGGGGGTTGGTGTACAAAGGGATGACTTTAGGCTTAACTTATGTCAGATTATATGCATGATATAGATGATGATATATGATGATATATGTGTTTTTTAAACCTGATAGTAGTAACTGCACAATATAAGTAGCAACTGACAGGAGCCAACTGGGCATTGTTCAACTCCACAACAACTGTGATGGATCCCTGCTTCTGATTGAACAAACTTTTCATGGACAAGGAATCTTATCAAACAAAGAGGCATCAAATCATGTGTCCACACAGGTGCAGCGTATTGCAGCATGGTGCAAGTCATCAAGCATATACGCAGAAATTGGAAAGCCCATCCTTGTAGAGAGGAAACCACCAAAGAATAGTCAGCCTTTTGTCATGACCGACTGAGCGTTGTCGCTATCTTTCAGAACCAAACCGTTGCTCAAAGAGAGCATCCGTCAAACACATGGCGTAGTAGACCTTAGACGCCTTGTGGCTCGAGAGGATTCTCAATCGTGCTGCAAGCCGCTTGTGGCTGAATCGAAGTATCTCTGGATTCCTTGCAATGATTTCCCTGGCCCGTGCACCTTTTGGTGGACAGAATGACTCAAGTAACAATGCAGCCGGTTCAAGCTTGTTTGCAAGACTAAATCCAAGAAAGCGAGGCCAATGCGTAATGAGTCTTTGAAGTCTTTTGTCACTCACACCAAACTTTTGCAGCCAACGGTTGGTGGGCTTCAAGTTCCGCTCGAGGCTATACCCAAGAATATGAGGAAATGTGGCAACTGCCTTTGCAATCTGCCTCTCCGTCAGGCCCAAGTCCAAAAGCCATTGTACAGTCGGTTTCAAGTTTTGCTCAATGCTGAGGCCAAGAATTTGAGGAAATGTTGCAACTGCATTTGCAATTTGCCTCTCCGTCAGGCCTAAGTCCAAAAGCCATTGTACAGTCGGTTGCAAGTTTTGCTCAATGCTGAGGCCAAGAATAGGAGGAGAAGTGGCAACTGCCTTTGCAATTTGCCTCTCCGTCAGGCCCAAGTCCAAAAGCCACTGCACAGTCGGTTTCAAGTTTTGCTCAATGCTGAGGCCAAGAATAGGACACGTGGCAACTGCCTTTGCAATTTGACTCTTTGTCAGGCCCAGGTCTAGCAACCATTGTACAGTCGGTTTCAAGTTCTGCTCGATGCTATACCCAAGAATATGAGGAAATGTGGCAACTGCCTTTGCAATTTGCCTCTTTGTTAGGCCCAAGTCCAAAAGCCATTGTACAGTCGGTTGCAAGTTCTGCTCGATGCTACACCCAAGAATATGAGGAAATGTGGCGACTGCCTTTGCAATTTGCCTCTCCGTTAGGCCCAAGTCCAAAAGCCATTGTACAGTCGGTTTCAAGTTTTGCTCAATGCTGAGGCCAAGAATTTGAGGAAATGTGGCAACTGCCTTTGCAATTTGCCTCTCCGTCAGGCCCAAGTCTAGCAACCATTGTACAGTCGGTTTCAAGTTCTGCTCGATGCTATACCCAAGAAGTTGAGGAAATGTGGCAACTGCCTTTGCAATTTGCCTCTTTGTCAGGCCCAAGTCTAGCAACCATTGTACAGTCGGTTTCAAGTTCTGCTCGATGCTACACCCAAGAATTTGAGGATGTGTGGCAACTGCCTTTGCAAGTTGCCTCTTTGTCAGGCCCAAGTCCAAAAGCCATTGTACAGTCGGTTGCAAGTTCTGCTCGATGCTACACCCAAGAATTTTAGGAAATGTGGCAACTGCCTTTGCAATTTGCCTCTTTGTGATGCCCAGGTTTGACATCCACCCTATTTTTGGTTTCAATGTCCTCTCTATTGATATTCCCCAAGGCAAGCCTTTCATCAAGGCAGATACTTGAGATCCAAATCCTTCAGCCACCAGGAAATTCGATACTTCATCGCTGGTGTTGCCCGCACCCACCACCACTGCTGAATGTGCAAGCTGCTGCACCTTGGATGAGAGCTTGATGCAATGCCTTTTCGTCTCAATGGTTAATCGATTTGCCACACTTGGATGTAGAAACCTGCGAAGGCCAGAAGTCTTGACTTCCAGCAAAAGATCCAGCAAAACCTTCGAGAGTGTTTTCGAGCCCCCTTGACGCCAAGTGTCAATTTTGATCCAAAGAACATTCCCTTCCAGCGGTTTGCTAGTTGTGTGACTTATGCGCATCACGCAGGACCCTGGAGGTGCATACTGCAACAATGCTGCATTTTTCTTCATATCTTTCTCCATTCCTTCCTTTCCCTCATGCCGCCAATATCCATCATATTCCACAAATAATGCAGCATTCTCATCTTTAAGGACTCCACACAAACTGAGATCTGGCTCCAGGTAGTTGCCACCCCACTCCTCCGGGGCTGGGAAGTTACGGAACATCTCTTCAATGGGTGCATCTTCAGGCATCAGCAAGGCAGCCAATTGCATCAGCAACTCGGTCTCAGCCACGCTGTTCATGTGCTTCTGTGGCCATCCTACAGGCAAACAAACACGCGACTCATTTGGTTTAGTTGAACCTGTTCCCACTATGGAATTTTCAGCCTAGAAGGACGTACTGGGGATAAACTGCATGAAAAGGGCCTTGGGCCCCAACGAAATTGAATGGATGTTCATGTTTCAGGGCACGGTGACTTTCCCACTTTTCGTTTGAACACATCTACAGAACTGCTTATTGGCTTATATTACCAACAATATCTGTGCACATGTTCCAAAAATTACACTGGGATTTGCTCAACCTGGGAAGCAATTGTTTTCACATTTCACCCTGGGAGACGTTGCGTCTTTCAATTCGGCCAGTTTGCAATATCTGTAGTTCTCCGGTTACACATTTTTCTGCTCAAAACTTTTAGATTCATGGGATGTCATCAGACCAGCAACAATGTTTTCTCTCCCTAATTTTCCATACATGTTCCCCTTTAAAAAAAAATAAACAGTTCGTTGGGATCCAAATCTAAACCAACCCCGGCTGAGTCTATAGGGTCCATAGGGAAACTGCACCGCTTTTGATGCTCTGCCCATGTCCTTTCCGCCACCACTCCGGCGCCACGAACGCCGGTGCCAGCGCCAGCAGCCACACTGCCACCGTTGTGCGCCGCGCCATGGGCAGCTGAATCAAGATGCAGCGAGGGGAAGGAACTCTGAGCCTTTGGACAAATTTGAGGAACAAGCTATAGACCCTCCAAATATCCCCAACCAATGGTTAAAAAAAGGTCAAGAGATTGACATGATGGTGTAAAATGACTATTGTTATGAGGTTATAACCCAGCTATAAATGGGACAACCTTACCAAACTCACTGGGGCCGTGAAGTAGTTGAGAAAAATTGGGAAGAAAACCATGGGACTCGCGAGATAGAATTCCAGTTCTCCGTGCTTCTCCGGAAAGTGTCCATGACTCCGGCAAGAATAAGAGAAACCGCATCCAGGACATCTCCCATTATCCAAGATCTCAGAGAATCAGAATTCAGAGTGCCAAAAAATCATCAGATATATATATATATATACACATTCAGTCAGTATACACATACACATTCAGTGCAAAAAAAACAGGACGAAACAACTTATTCAAAACCTGTAAACCCACCTTAACCTGTCCCATCAGCTGCCATAGCTCCTCCTGCTGGCACGATCGCCGTGCTTGTTCCGCCTGCGTTGGTTACTAGGAGATGTGAGGATTCCTGAACCAACTGGGAATGGGTCAAAACTGGGGGTACCAATTTACTATTCATGGAAACCAACAGCCAACAGTTAACCGGTTTTCTTAGGAATTACCCTGTCATTTTTGGGGGGAAATAATTTTGACCCATCTCCAACTCAATCCCCTCATTCGCGTGGCTCCAACTCAGCGGTCCTCAAAATCTACTTGAAACTGGACTGATGGATCTGATGGAATTCGCATGCCTTTTAACACGTTGTTTAAGCTTCCATATACAAAAAAAAGTTTCACACTTAACTGGATAACTATGGATAACTATGGATGACTATGGATGACTATGGATAACTCACTTTTGATGTAGAAGCTGCTGCTCCCAGCCAGCGATTCGTCACCATCGGTTGATGTATCGCATCATTTTTACGTGGTGTTTAACAGAGGAGGACAACGTACAAAGATCTACTGTAGTCCTGCCCCCCAACGGCGTGAACAATGAGTACTCTCCATACCCCCAAGAAAAAACAGAAGTTCAACACACAGATTTAAAGCAGGACCTTCTCCAACATCCATCAATATGGATCAATATGTTGAAACAGCAACAATACCATTGAAAACATACCTTGAACATATGGAGAAATGTGGTGTTAACCGTCTTTACATGTCAAGAACATCTATGATAGTATGTGTTGCGGTAAGACCCTGAATATTTGTCATTTGTCATACTTGCCTATAAATAATAATCATCCTTAAGCCTCAAACCCGAAAATATATAAAAAAAAAATATATATCATTCTCCGTAGCATATTTACCCATGACAAACCAGTCCCAACAGCACTCCCGCCTTTGGATGCGAGGTCGCCGCCAGCCTTGGTTGAGAACATCCAGCTTGGGATTTTGGACGTGACAGTTGTGAAGCTTCAAGCCTTACCCTCTGGTTATGACTAACATAGCCATGGAAAATCACCATTTTTAATAGGTAAACCATCTATAAATGGGCCATTGTCATCCATTTTCCATGGCTATGTTAGTCAATGTTAGTCATAACCAGAGGGTAATTGCACATTTGACAGGTGACGACACGTAAACTTTACGTGGTGTTATTCTCATTTTGGCTGGTGAAATCTACTCATCACTGGGTATGTTGCTTCTTGAAATCACATTTTGACTGAAGAATTCCTTGTTCAAGTTCAAATCATCTTTTTGTTTGGCTATAATTTGTTATGAAACATTCTTATTTTAAGATCTAAGTGCTGTACATATTAGAGTAGTTGTACTATGTAAATCTAATGAACACCTGTTTAACCCCATATCAAATCCAATACAGTAAATCATGATTAACCATGATTCACCACTATAATTAAACATTACTAACATGCATTAACCATTAAATCCCCATCCCCTGCCCTTCGCCCCTACGCCCCCGGACTCTTCTCATGAGCTCCGCGGCCTTTGACGCCGTCATCGACATGGCGCCTCACTCTCAGCCAGGCAGAAATCAAGAGCAATGACCACCAAAAGATAGAGGAAAATGGAGATTTCACCAACCTAAAAATTGATTAAAAAAAGATCTAAGAACCTCAACAAATTGGATAAAAATGGCTACTTAACCTCCAAAAATAGTGCTTACTTTGAATTTTAAACCATCAAATCTATGCAGAAATGGTGATTTACTAAGAGATGTTGAGACATAAATAGGGTTGATAAGATGTGAGAAATACACAAATTCTTAGAATTATCAGAATTGGAGACGACTGAAAGTTGATTGAGATCAGGAAATCTATGCTGAAAGGATGCAAAACCTGAGGCTTCACTTCAAGGATCCACAAAATGGGTGTTCTCTCCCAAAATTATAGGGAACATGCTCCACAATGATCCAAATTTGATTTGAAAAAAGATGATCGCCCGTGATTTTTTTGAGTGCCCTCCAGCAATCAAACATAGCAATTGGAAGTCCCTCATTTATAGATGTTCCCATAATGGATGGGTGTTCCCCATATTTTCCCATAGTTTCCCCTTCTCCTTCGCACGCCCCTCCAAAACCCCGGTGGGGCACAGGCCTCGAAAACGCCTGCCCGGCTGCCGCGGCAGCCGCGGCGGGAACCTGGTGTGGGGGATCAGGTTTTTTGTTCACCATGAAACTTACGGAAATTCCAACAAGAATGGGGGTTGCACCAATAAAGACTGGATTTGTATCATCAAACACTAACAATTAATTAGTGTCTGGTTGGTGGTATACCTACCCCTCTGAAAAATGATGGACTTCGTCAGTTGGGATGATGACATTCCCAACTGAATGGACAAATAAACATGTTCCAAACCACCAATCAGGTGTGGTTTGATCTGGTTTGGCTAAATATTAAGAGGATCTGTTCTGTTCAGTGCCACCATTTCCCAACTTATCTGCCCTACCTGCTGACGTCTGGCGCGCTCCGTTGGCGCGGCGCGGCGCGTGGAAGCGCCTTTTCTACATCTACGACTTGAGAGGCAGCGCAGGGACAGTCATCGTTTGGCCCGGTTTGGATGGCGTCAAGATACTTCCAGAGTAAAACACCAAAGCCATCCATTTGGGTGCTATCTGAATAGTCAAAGTTTTCTGTTCGACTCTTTCTAGGATTCTAGGTGCTGAGATCATCTTGGATCAGGTACTGTTTGGGACCTTTAAGTTATTATCTGAAATGCCACCACTCTATATAACCATCTGGAACCTACAGAAATTCAACTCGCCTCCTGTTTCTCCATTCTTCTCATCCCATCAGATTCCTTCACAACTCTGCCCGGAACCTCCATGGCCAAGCTGTGAAAACCCAGCCTTTTTGGTGCCCGAGATCCGAGATCCGAGATCTACGGTCCTTCTGAAGTCCACCCTTGAGGTGTGGTGACTTCGAAGTGGTGGACGATCCAAAAGGCTAGGATTTCCCTGGTGAAATTGCTGGATGAAGCAATCCCCAAAATGGTGGATGAACCAATCCCAAACTGCTTGGTGGTTGACCTATCCCTCTAAAAAATGATGGAGTTCGTCAGTTGGGATGATGACATTCCCAACTGAATGGCAAAAAAATGTTCCAAACCACCAAGCAGCAAATAGTTCACAAATTATGAACAAAAAAAATCAGATTGACGCCCGTAGCCCAGGCCCAGTTCTGTGAATATAGCAACACCATGAAGAATTTCCAGGAGTTTGAGGAATGTCCTACAAGAAAGTGCATGGAAACTAGTGATGTGAACGTTGGTTTAGTTTCACACCATTAATTCACTAGTTCGATATATATACAGTATATGTATATATTATAAATATAAACATTATATATATATACGCACCATAAACCATAGAATTCACCCAGGGAACTGACCAACTTATCTAAGGCTTAGGGGCACCAGCTTGTAGAAAACCTGAGGGTACGATGCTCAACCATGTCCACCTCATGCTATCCACAGGCCCACATGGAGCGTGTGGTTTTTTCTTGGTGCCACCTTTCAATGAAAGGAGGCCTGAAAATATTTAAAGAATCAAGGACGGAGAAGGTCGCAATTCTACCAAGACCATGGTGACCATGGCTGAGTGTTATGGAAAATTGACATATTTATTGACATAATTGTTACAGTAAACTGAGTTGATTTTATTCAAATGGAAAAATTGTAGGACAACCTTTCTGTTTGACGCACAAATATACCCTCTGGTAAACGTTTACATAACTATGGAAAATCACCATTTTTATTGGGTAAATCCACTAGAAATGGCCATGTTCAATAGCTATGTTAGTTTACCAGAGGGTAAACATTGATATTTCTTAAAAATCAGAATACCCGGCCTGGTTATGTCAACAGTTTGCTATTGAAAATGGCCCAGTCGAAATAGTGAATTTTCCCATTAAACATGGTGGATCTTTCCATAGTTGATGTAAACGTTTACCAGAGGGTAATGTGTTCTACTAGATAGTTCACCTTGACTCTATGCTGTTGCGGATCTGCCAACTTCACCCTCGATTTGGGGATGTTTAACAATAAATTCTCAGGTTGGTGGTAAAACAACCCCTCTGAAAAATGATGGACTTCGTCAGTTGGGATGATGACATTCCCAACTGACTGGAAAAATAATCCAAATGTTTGAAACCACCAACCAGTTCTCAATTTCAATGTTTCAGTGTCCAAAAGTAAAATTCATGTCACTTCTGTGTCTTGGTTGGTCATGATGTCGTGCAAAAAAGAACATCACTGAGACCTTCACCGTCACCGCGACATCCCGGACCGATGTTTTCAACACCGCCCCGAAGATTGGCGGATCAAAAAACGGGCCGTTTGATTTTTCCGCGGCCGTCTGGCGTGGTTCGTATCCAGCCGGGTTTGGATATGTTTGACAACTGACATCTGAAGACATAAAGAGAAAAGATACCCTCTGGTAATTTAACATAGCTATTGAAAATGGCCATTTATAGTGGATTTTCCCATTGAAAATGGCGATTTTCCATAGTTTTTTGTATGTTTGCCAGAGGGTATGGGAAAAAACAGATGAAGGTTTCTTGTAATGGGGAATTCCCAAGTCACCATGGGTTTCAATACTAAGTCATGGTCGACAGCTTTGGATTTTTTTGTTGGGGCCACCCCATGACTTCGGAAAGCTCCACATGGTACATACCCTCTGGTTATGACTAACATAGCCATGGAAGCCATGGCCCATAGAAATGGATGATTTTCCCAGCGTTTGAAACCTCCATTTAGTTTGGGGATTTTCCATCGCTATGTTAGTCATAACCAGATGGTAGTTTTTCTGGATTCTTCCGGAACTTTCCAGAAGGGACCCTTTTTCGAAAGTTCGGAATTGCAACACACCAATGTTACGGGAAACTCAACTGGATAGGCAGCCAGGCGGACAGCCCGTATCTTGCAGCGAAGTGGGATATGAACTAAAGATGTATATATATATATGTAATATATATATATAATTATATATATATATATGTATATATAGCCTAAATATAGTTATTTCAAAGATAGAAGAGTTATTTACCACTGTTTTAGCGGGTTTTAGGAAGGAATTGACGTGTCTTATGTTTCTGGGATGTGCAAAAAAACGACTTCTTACATCACGCTGGTGCCATTACCATTGGTCAACTCAGGCTGGTTGATTCCCCATTGTGTTTGGTTTAAACCACCATTCTTGACTGAAATAAAAAAAAAAAACATGTTTCATCATTGTTTCATCATTGTTCCTTTCAAACAAGAACCATAAGTTCTCCACAAGTTCTCCATTCCTTTCACAAAAACACTAGATCACCATAGTTTGTCCAATATGTTTTAATTCTGATTCATGGTATATATATATCACAATGTTATAGTGGATATTCATGGATATTCTGAATATATCACAATAAGTTTCCTTAACATATATCCAACATAGTTTATCAATAAATATGATGGTTTATCACAATAGTAATAGAAGTTTCCATGACATACCAATAATTATAGTGAGACATATTGTATACAATAAGTTTCCATCATATATCTGGGTAAATTATAATATTTCACTAACGTGAATAGTTCGGCCATGGCTGGGGATGATTCCCCTTATTAACCATGATTCCCAGTGAGGGAGAATAGTGAGGTCGTTATAATTTACCCAGATATATCATATATCCAACTAAGTTATTCCAACCTCGTTTCATCCCCCCATTGTTTTCCCCCGTTGTTTCACAACGCCGCGTCAGGCACTCCGCATCAGGAGAGCTGTTGGACCACGGCCTGAACGAGGCCCTCCTTGTCCAACGCCTCCACCGACACGCCCACGTCTTTCAGCTCCTCTGACGTGTGGCCGACGACGTGGAACCGACGGCAGGCCGTTGTTTTTTTTCCATGCCATGAATTTCTGATGGGTAAATTTATGGTTGGTATAAACGGGCCATTGATGATCAGTTCATTATAACAAAAATACACCATTTAGTGAGAATCATAGGATTACCGGAAAAAAACTATCTGATATAACCAGCAAAATGGGAATATCCTATATGGCAGTGTGTCAAAACCCATGTTGTACCCCTTTTTTGTTCACATCAAGTCATAGCTGGGTTAAAACGGATGTTCATTCCGTTCATTCCCCTAAAAATGGTATTAATAGGTATTGATTGATCCATACCATGATGGGTAAATACTTGTTATGGTATAAACGGGTATGCCATTGATGACGCATCAGTTCATTATAACAAAAATACACCATTTAGTGTGACACCCTATATTTACCAATAAACAAAGATAGTTTTTCCTGGCTCCACTATGGTTGAACAAACATATGTATGTAACACCTATGCCGGACTGGATATGTGTTCAATTTTCAAGAAAAGACCTGGTAGACATCACAAGATTATGATTTCTTGTTGATGAATACCTAGTGAGTTGACAAGTTCTGCGTGTTTTCCGACAATAGGCCATGTGCATGCCTGAGTTTACTCTTTGTGTCTGTTGACTAAAAATCTCAAACATGCATTGATCACTTGGATTCAACAAACTGTTTGGTTGGTGGTTTCAATCCCTCTGAAAAATATTTTGTCAGTTGGGATGATTATTCCCAATATATGGAAAAACAAAAAATATTAAAAAATGTGCCAAACCACCAACCAGCTGTTATCTTCAGATCTATCGGGTTTAAGTTGGTTTAACACATGAAAAATGCTGAAGACCAACCACAAACCATTCACAACTCCGAAGCTGTTCACAAAAATGCGGCCCCAATGGCTTGACTGATAGCCCTCGATAGAATCTCATCACAGTGTGGTACATCCCACTTTTCCGAAAAATGTCACTTGGTTTACCCCTTTAAACCATGATTGACCAATTCAGCTTATAATTTGTATAGCTCAAAAAAACTGGGTATTTCATGAAATGTGTAGGGTATAGTTCATGAAATTGGTGAGAAAAACATCGAAAAAACTGGGTGAACGACCGTAGCAGCACATAGCCTCACCTGTGCGAGCGCTTCTTGTGGCACTTGTCTCAGCAATCGGAGCATCATGGCGCTGCGCGAGGCGTCAAGTCCTGGAGACACCGTTGGAGTTCGTGGGCAAAAAACAGCCCTTTGACATGGGGGAAATGGGGAAAATGACAGTTTTACGTGGGGAAAGATGTGGTTTCCAAGTCAGCTTTACATGCGGAAAGATGTGGGTTTTGAAACCAGGTTTGATGGGAAACAAGGAATGAACAGGATGTTTGAACTACTGAGGTATGTGGTATGTACCGCTTGTTTGGCAAACCCATGAAAATCACAAAGACATCCAATGGATGGGGCGAAAAACAAAGGGACGACTGGCCCTTCCCCCATTTTCAATGGATTGGTTTAAGGGAAAATCTACAGGAAACCATAGATTTTCCCACTAAATATGGGGCTTTCCTGTAAATTTTCCCTCAAACCAATCCATTGACATTTGGTACGTCGTGATTTTGAAGATTGGAGCATCCAATGATTTTGAGGCACAAGTACAGCACCCCAGAATAGATCGAACAATTAGAGACCTGGAAACTATGGAAATGATTGGGTAGAATAATTTAAAACAACCTCAAAATAAATGTATGTTGTTTTTTTCCTATCCATGTGGCATATGTGGGATTCTTGCAACGTTTGGGTATGGGGCTAAATTATTGACTCTGGCTTGTCACCACTTGGGGGGCGTTTTATGCTCATAATTGTGTTTCCTGCATTGTCAACACGGGGCCATGATCATGAATCAATGAGGATATTCACCAAGAGATATTGGGAACACTATTGGGATATGGCTCTTCTCACACACCAGGCAGCATGCCCCTGGACGTCTGGACCCTTGGACCCCAAACATGTTTGCCTGGACCCCAAACAAGTAGACATAAATGCCGTTTCCTTCCGTTTCCAACCATTTTTGATGTAGGAAAATGTTGACTAGCATGACAACATAATATGACCAGCATGTATTTCTGGTTCCATGGGGTTCAAGGCGGGTATGGGTCAAATTATATGGCGCCAGCCGCCAAACCATGCATTGCTTTGTTTTCAATTGCAGTCCCCAACTACCCACCATTGTCCGGGCCCATCTTTGCAGGTGACCAGGCATAACTCAAAATTAACTGATCCTTTCCCCCTATAGTCTTATTCAATCCCTCCCTTGTGGCACACCAAAATAAAATCGATCCAAAGCTAAACCAGTGGGGTTCCAGGAATAATTATATATAACTATATATATACCCTCTGGTAATTTAACATAGCTATTTAACATGGCTATTTATAGTTGATTTACCTATCAAAAATGGTGATGTTCCATAGTTTTTTGTTAGTTTACCAGAGGGTAATTACTAGGATGGCAGAACAGGAAGACCCATCCCTGACACGAACAACTGAGGAGTCCAACTCCCGACCCCTCCAACTTCGCCAGGGGGCGATGTCGCACGTCGAAACTCTCCGGAGGTGTGGTTTCATCCAGCATTTCTGGCCTGAACAAAATGCCGTCTCACTGGTTGGTTGATACCTGGATGGGCCACGGGATTATTTGAGTAATGTTGAGTAGTTAGTAACTACTAGCTACTATCCACATGATTATCCCTATAGTTAGCAACTGGGTGATAATCCTATAGTTAGTAACTACCACAGTTAGTAACTGTTATTATGTTAGTTAGTAACTGGGTGATAATCCCAGTTCACTTAGCCAGTTAGCAGTTGAAATTCCAAGGGCCCTAAGCAGGGGAGTCCCACAATGGGTCGTCACAGCTCAGGTGCCATCAAACTTGAGGCCTTCAGGAGCTCTATAGTGGTTGGATGTGGAGCTCCCATCTCAATTCTTGTATCGTCTGACACCAAGCGGTTCTATCCTACCAAGAATGATGGATCTTCACGACGCCGAGATTGAGATGCCGTCCACGTGCACGATCGAAGATTTCGGATGGTGCACAAGAAGCGTCTCAACATCAGCGTTTTTTGTTGGTAAAAATCTTACCTGGTTGGTGGTATACCTACCCCTCTGAAAAATGATGGAGTTCGTCAGTTGGGATGATGATTCTTCCCAATCTATATGGAAAAATCATCCATTCATGTTCCAGTCACCACCAAGCAGATCACCATAATATTCCCATAGTTGTTGGTTTATAGCCTATTAACCACTATTAACCACTATTAACCACAATTAACCACTATTAACCACTATTAACCACTATTAACCACTATTAACCACTATTAACCACTATTAACCATCACATAATCCAAATGCTCCAAACCACCAATCAGTTGCGATTCACCCATATTCACCGGTCATTTCGGCCACATACCTCACCGCTCCCACAAATTGATGCAACTCTGGTAATCCGCTGGTCGATGTTCAGCCATCTTACCGGTAGAAACAGTGCATTCATCCCCGACCCAACAGCAAAGCTGGTAAAATCCAGATTCTTGGACTTCACATGTGCAACAGGGCTGCCCCAGTTTAGAACTTGGGTTCAAAATGCCATAGCCCTGTCCAACTATAGATATATCCCCTCTGGTAATCAAACATGGCTGGCTGGTTAATCCCACAAAAATGGACATTCAAATAACATAATAATCTATACAGGAAGGTGCGCACTAGTTATGAGTTGGTTTATTAACCCATCTAACTAGTTCGATATATCCATCATACATCGTAGCCCTTTTATAGTGATATAAACCATCTTAGCTAATGAACTGGGGCCCGAGTTATAAGTTGGTTTTCAAACCATTGCAACCCCCATTAACAATAGTTATATCTACCATAAACCATAGTTTTTTGACCTTCAGCCATCACTAACTCAACATGTTTCATCCCATCCGCGCACCAAAACCCATCCGCGCCCTGCGTGCGTGGTGATCTTCTCCTTTCGCGGTTTCATCCCGGAAGGGCCTTTCGCCGAAGTCTTCCAATCCCATCTGGTGATAAACAGGCCTAACCATGGGGGATATCATGTGATTTTTATACACATATATAATCATATATATATGAATTGTGTGTGGCCCATGGCCTGTAACAGTAGCACGATTTAGGGCACCATTTGGTTATATATATATAGCATATCATGTGATTGTGATCTGTGTTATAGCTAGACCCTCCAAGTAGGCATTAGATGTATGGTGGTTTAACCTCATATTAGTTCAACATGGTTAGTTTTTTGGGGTGGATTATCTGGAGGTACATTTCTAACTACATAATTGTGTATATCTGTATATAGGAATCAATCTTAACACGATTTAATACGTATGTTTCATATTTTATGTTTATACTGGAATTCAGATTTATACAATTTTATAAATATGTATGTCCCCAAAATGGTCCCAAATATGTGTTCCAATCCTTATTCAACACCATAGTTTCTAGGGGGTTGCTCAATAATTGGAGGAATGTATTAATCCCATCTGACATGCTATGTTGTGATGTATTGGTATCTTATAGGTATGTTATAGGTATTTTATAATGTTGTCTGCCGAGTTGTAACAAATTGGGGCGGCATTTTCCACGCAATGGTGTTTTTTCGATATGTCAATGTCATGTCTGTTTATACCCATAGTTCAACATGGTCTTATGCATTAAAACAAGTTAAACAGACATACCATTTACCCTCCGGTAAACTAACAGTTTGCTATTGAACATTGCCCATTTATAGTTTATTTTTCCCATTGAACATGGTGATTTTCCATAGCTATGTTAGTTTACCAGAGGGTATGTTTTTGTTTCACCCATATTTTTTCCATAGTCTTACCCATAGGATCCATGTATGCTATATATGGTAACATTTACCATCAATATACCCCCAATGTTAGCATATATACCATACATGGATCCTATGGGCCATGCATAAAAAACACCGTTTTTTTGGGCTTTACCTGCCACAGTTACCTGCCGGCTGTGCCTTTCGGAGGAGAATCCACTTGAGGCCTCATCGATTTCGAACGACTGCAATCGAGACAGTTAGGAGAACATGTTGGAAAAATGTTGGGAAAATGTTGGGAAAATGTTGGAAAAATGTTGGAAAAATGTTGGAAAAATGTTGGAAAAATGTTGGAAAAATGTTGGGAAAATGTTGGAAAAATGTTGGAAAAATGTCGGAAAAATGTTGGAAAAATGTTGGAAAAATGTTGAAATCAGCATAATTCAGCAAGTTTCCTTCAACTTGTGGCCATCATCGAGAATGTTCTGACAAAGGCTGGAACAATTGTGGGCTTTAAAAAGAGAAGGGTTGCAAATGTTTGATACTCATGAGCCATATTGATTTTGATCAAGATACTTTTTCACGAAGAGAATGGGTTTTCCAATTTGCAATCAACAGGCAATCGCCAGACAAAGTACAGATTTCCTACAGACCTATCGAATGTTGATGTTGATAAACAAACTAATAGCAAAGTGGAGACCTCTAGATAGGGAAATTGGGGTATAACGGGTATAACTCCAAATATACAGTTTATGATACTTATTCATGAGCCTTATAGACCAAAAACATCACCGGGGGGCCCCACATTGTAGCAAAGCCGAACTGAAAACAATTACAGAAAGTCCTGCAGCTCAGGGACCTGTCACTGCTGGGACCTGTCTCCTTACGGTGGCTACTTAGAGGTTTCCTAAGTCATGGGGGTACCACCAAATCACCCAAGCAGACCATGACTTAGTATTGACACCCATGGGGACTTGGGGTCCCACATTTTAAGAAACTTCCCAAGTATGGAACAGTTCATACCCTCTGGTAAACTAACATAGCGAACTGGAAAATGGACCATTTATAGTTGAGTTACCACAAAAAAGTTCACCAGTTAGGTAAATACCACATAGCTATATCACCACTATATATAATGTCATGTAATGAGCTTATCACCACTATAGTTATAGGTGATGTTCCATAGTTAGCTTAGTTCACCAGAGGGTAATGCCCGACCAAGTCACCCACAGTTGGCGATGCTGTTGCTCTCTTCGAAACGATGTGATATAAATAGTCGATGTACTACATATAAACAAATAACACACACCACAATACACCACATATAAATATTGCAACTTAAACAATAATTAGTATATATAATACATAACGTTACCACAAGTAAAGTAAACAATTACAATTTAAATCAAAAAAACATCATACATCCAAAGAGTATAGTGTTTCCATAAAATGGATTGCTATAATCCCCAATCTATTGGGTAGCATGATCCCCCATAGTAATTCAACTCCTCACTAAGGTTGAATAAGAAATTGAATAACAGTATGTACAATTAGTATGTATCATAGTATCTATCATAATATATATGGAGGTTTCCATAAATGGGGGTACCCCCAGTTCTCATCCATTTTAGTGGGATTTTCCATCATGAACCATCCATTTGGAAGTACCACCATTTTAGCAAACGTCCATATATTATAAATATGTTTACCTCTGGGTTAATTGTGAACTATATATATCTATATATATATATATCTGGGTAAATTACAATATTTCACTAACCTGAATTAAGGCAATTTGGGGATGATTTCCCTTACTAACTATGATTATAGTGAGGTCGCAGTGAGGTCGTTATAATTTACCCAGATATATCCATAACAGTATACCTCTCCCAATTCCCAACGTTTCCAAGTCACAGTCTGCTGTCCGATGCATCAGCACGCAGGGACCGCGCCGCACGGGCACCAGAGCCCTGGATGTGGTGAAGGGAACTGGGATGTGCAGAACACATTGATGGGGGTATGGTTAAGAAGTTTGCCAAGAAATGGAGTCTATACATATATATATATATGCATTAGTTATAGTCTATGTGTATGTGTACAGTATATGTATATATTATGGCGATTGAATGGGTCCTAGGTGGAACATGATTTTCAGGTGGGAAACACACGGAGTATATATACTTTTGACATAGCCTCCACTGTTGCGGTAACGGAAACTCCTACTAGAGAGATGATGGTTTAGAAAGGAGTCCAAGCTATAGTACCATATTTTATGGTCATTAAATAGGTGAACAACGATTTTTGTGGTATATAGTTGGTCATTTTCAAATGGAAAGATAGGATAAAATGTGAAATCATAAGAAAGTAGTTCTTAAATAGAAAACCAATGTCCAGCAAAGTGGGGGATTCAAGCTGAATGTGGAACATGATGGGTGTAGGCCACTAAGAACGAGGAAACAATTCACCACATAAACATTTAGCTATGATGTGGGAAGAGGTCAAAATAGTTGACAACAAAAACGGATGGTTCAATACAAACCCCCATTCTTGGTTGGTAGATCATGGTATTTCCCGAGTAAATCGCTACCATGGCCAATTGTACACTGCAACAAAATAGCTTGTGCTGGTGAGTTTTTTATACCATCCGGTAACTTGACGTACGGCACATATTCCATTTATAGGTGATTAGCTATGGAAAATCACCATGTTTAATGGGTAAATCCACTATAGCAAACCGTTTGTTTACCAGAGGGTACCTGTTACAAATGGCGATGTTCCATGGCAACAAATTCTTCGAGGGCATCCCCATCAAAATGGCCCAGCCTACCCAGCATGAAACCTACCATCTGCCTGATTTCAAACGGCACTCCAAAAGGAAACCTCAACACCAAGCAAAATGATAGTTGAAGGGACCAAACATGTGGCGGACGCATTGCCAATATAGGGATGAAACCTATTACCCTCTGGTAAACTAACATAACCATGGAAAATCACACTTCTTAATGGGTAAATCACCATATCAGCTAGTAGAGATTACATTTTTGCTGGCTCATCCCAGCAGCTTCACCTCCCGAATATCTCCCAGCCAGGTCCACAAGGTCCAAGGCACATTGACCGAGCCCAGGGAACTGCTTCGCACTGAAGGCAGCTCCTGGTCACGGGGAACCAACGATGATGGCCAGGACCTACAAAACCTCGTGAGAAATCAGGCCTGCAAAAAATGGCACCAACATTATAAGGAAATAAACCAGACATTCATGGGATTTTAATGGTATTTTAATGGGATTTCAATGGGTATAAAATTGTGTGCAAACCCTTCAAAAAAGGATGGCCTCAACACAAGAACCGTTGGGATTCAACCCACAAAGACAGCAATTTCGAAGCTGCTGGCAGTTGAACTAACAGATGATGCAGGTTTGCCGTGCATGAAAAAAAACACTGGCAGTTAGACGATGTGAAGAGACTGTTGCCAGGAAGATTTCAGATGTTGCCACCAGGTGCATCCAAACAACGAAAAAAAAAACTGGTGGGTGGTTTCAACCTACCCCTCTGAAAAATGATGGAGTTCGTCAATGGGAAGGATTATATATCCCATATATGAAATGGAAAATAATCCAAATGTTCCAAACAACCAACCAGTTTTATATATATATATATCTATATATAATCCTCACTGTTATCCCTTCATTTCCCTGGTGTTAAAAACGAAAAAAAAAAAAAACACTCGTGCAATCTGTTGCATACAAAATTTGGGGCTGCCCTCCATGATTCTGGACTCTTCAACCTACTAATGGGGCTTTCGACCCACTGATTTCACGGGTGGGGAAAACCAGCAGCCATGACTGCCATGACTGGTGCCAAAAAGATCGCAACTTACCTATGGGTCACCACCATCGATAAAAATCATGTTGCCATCAATATCAAATCTGGTTGGTGGTATACAGTACCTACCCCTCTGAAAAATGTGGAGTGAAAGTCAGTTGGGATGATGATTCTTCCCAACTGAATGGAAAAATAATCCATTCATGTTCCAAACCACCAAATTATATCATTACTATATTCACACTATTGTAGCCTGATTCATATTTATCGCCCACTTCGATGGACCATGGGATTAGTTAACTATTTTTTATCTCTGGCATTCCAGTGACGTCACCACCGGGCTGTATGGGGTCACTTAGATGAGCATTAGGGTATTTTATGGTTGGCAAGTGGCTTGTAACCCACTGTATAATCCATTTACTAACTGCTGGGAAACAACTGCTTAGTTGGATTCGAATTCTTATTTTTGCAGGTTACAACAGTTAGATACAGAAAGCAGTTGGTGAACTAAGGGTTACACCATGGCCCATCTACGTATAACTCCATTCTTTCTCCCAACCTTCTGTGCTTCCACCCATTAAACCACGTAATGGGATGACCCTCAGTCAAGTCCAAAGTTGATGGCTACATCCCAACAAGTCCATGTAAAGTCCTTAGGCGGCTAGTGGCAAACCATGATATCCCCATGAATATGCCATTAACTCTTCATGAAAATTTAGTCCATATGATCCCTACAAAATATTCGTGGTTAAATTTCCATTTGTTTTGCTTAACTTCCTCTGCTAGATGTTTTTTTCTAGTAGCTTTATCATGCGTTATCCCAATTGTGTATCCCAATTTCTCTCGATTCAACATGATCGTTATACCAAAAACAATCTTGAGATGATTAAAAAAAAAAACATGGAGAGTAATGGAGTTAGTTCACTGAACTAACTCAAGTTATATACCCTTGATGGGTTTTGAACAAACCGGGCACAGCTGGAAGGCCACCGGCACCTCCCTCTCCGGTGCAGGGCTGCGCCCGGAAGGTCCGCGCCCGGAAGGTCCGCGCCGCTTCTGGGGCGACGCCGCGGCCTGGGGTTGAGAACGGGCCAAGGTCACCGGTGAAAGGTGGCAGTTGAACAACAAAAACCACCAAAACTTCCAGGAGAGGTGGATTTCACTCATGAAAAATGGGGAATTTCAGAAGGAACCTGGATATCTGACTGTGACTTGACTAACAAAAAAAGGAGGATTTCACCATGAGAAAGACGGATTTGATCTAGCAACCATTGAAAATTCACTCAAAAACAGGATTTCACCATCAACAATAAAGATTTAACAGTAATCCATTGATTTTCTTTTAAATTGGTAAGGTCCCTGCAGGACGCGAGCCTTAAATTTCCCATGTGTTTCAGCATCCGGTAAAGAATGGAAATTTAACCAGCATGCTGGTGTAGGAATGTAGCAAACACAGTAAGGATTTGATCATAAAATATGCGATTCCTGTATCCAACACGACTGGGACATCCTCTGCACTGTCAATCATGTGAAATCCAGTGGTTTTGGATCAACAAATGGATTGGCATCCTGTTAAGACTATCCAACTTTGGGATGTTGAATAATTTTGATCCATCCATGTGTACAAACTCTGGCAATCTAACCTCGCACAGAAAAACATGTTCTATCTCTAGATTATGATCCAAGGTACTTTGGGGATCATCCCACGAATCCTTAGCTGGTTAGGTTCCCGGTTCACAATAAGTCCCCTAAGTTATATATATATATATGTAAAAACTGATTATAACCATGATTTTATATGACTATATAATTATATGTAAAAACTGATTTTATATTATATAAAACAATTATCCTATGTAACAACTGATGATCACCATGACCACTCTAAATGAGTCCTCTCTAGAAAAGCCACATCTTCCATATTTTGATGGGAGGTGTTTTTTCCCATGCCAACCCGTTTATAGAGGATTTCCAATTACTATGTTTGATTGCCGGAGGGTACCCTTTGGTAAAGTAAAATAGCTATGGAAAATGACCGTTTATAGTTGATTTACCTATTAAAAGTGGTAATTGTCCAGTTCGCTTTGTTAGTTTACCAGATGGTAGTATGAAACCAAGCACCCAATTTGTATGATGGTTTCCCCATTAATATACCATTGATATCGCCACTAATATCCCATCATAACCAGATGGTATTCTATTTTCACACCATACAATCGCTTTTGAATCCCCTAATTAATTAATATTATCTTTTTTATCCTCCTAAGGCCCCAACACGTATCACTAATATCATCCCAACACGTATCACTAATTAACGTTTTCGGAATTCTATTTTGGAAAGGACATTAAATGTCCCCATTGAACATCACCCAACCATTAGGTATATGGTCTATAATGGCTACTATAAGGTGATGTCCAATATTCCCAAAATGGGACAGTTACCAACCCCTGATTTTGGAAAGGACATTTATCCCAACTCATTCCCCGGCCTCGGAGGGAGGCCTCACACGTTTTGTGGGTTTCTGGGAGGATCTCTGATGAAATGGGAGATGTTCTTAGTATCTTACCATCTGGTTATTTAACATGGCCATGGAAAATTGCAATTATTTATATATAGGTAAATCATCAAAAAACATCTATAAATGGGCCATGTTCCACGGCTATGTTAAATAACCAGAGGGTATATTTAAAAAAGACAATCAACAATATGGGATTAGTGGGGGTTAATGGGATATATACTCTCTCAAGAGCCTCTCATGCTGGGATTCTTGTTGATGGAAGAAAAACATGTTTCATGAATGGGATATAGTGGAGGTTAATGGTCTTTAATGTGAACTAATCAACAATATGACGATGGGGTGATGTGGATATACACACCCTCTTGTAATTGGTAACAGTTTACTATGGAAAAACACTGTCCATGGCTATGTTAGCTTACTGGAGGATACAATTCAAGGCCAGGATCACATGACCCTCAACTTTGAAGTTTGCTATGGGAAATTGCATTGATTGTGTACTGCCGTGACATGGTCAAATACCATTGGGGGAGCTGTCACAGGTAGGCCCTTCCATCCCTGGAGTACGATAACATTCTGGGGATACTAGGGGTAGAACCGGGTAGTACTGGAAGGCTAATTAATATCATATGTAGTACAATGTGGGGCCCCCAAGATAGCTAAGTTGGTGAACATCGACAGTGTCGTAAATGAGGCAGTGATTCCCTCGAAACAGTCCCTCGATACCCAAGGCCACGTACCTGTCATCGAAGGAGAAAGAACAAGATGGCTGTCTGTTTGAAACAAAATATGCTCGCCATTCAATTCAACAGGCCTCCTGTAGGAGGGGAAATTCTGCCAATCTACAGTTTTTTTTGCAAGCGTAACAGGTTTTTTTGATGCGCATGGATGCTTTTCGCACCAAATGGATGGCGTTGCCGGATGCTGTACGGTCGACTGCAGAAATTGAATTAACTCCAATAACCATGATTTATGGTACTTATAACTATAGTTCATGGGGTTTATAAATCAATTGATGACTAGGGGGCCCCACATTGTACCCGCTGGTAATTTGACATACTATTACGGAAGCCATCGCAGATTTAGTTGGATACAGCTGGTGATTCTCCATAGCTAGGTAACAAATTACCAGAGAGTATTTCCCCCCATCTTCCTATTGTTGACTAGTTCCATTTCAACATCATTCACCCCCATTGTATATGAGTATAATCTTTATATATATATATATTCCATTAAATGTAGGGATTGCACTGAAAAGAAACATTTTTTCCAAACAAAGGTTTCTTGACACATCAATCAGCATCTGAATCTTCTGCGCACTGGGTTTTGGGGGGTAGCATATATATATATATATATGTGTGTATATACCCTCCAGCAAATTAACATAGACCCTGCCAGATAGGGATTCGAAGATCAGTTTCCACTATTTCCACTAAAAATGGGTGATGTTCAGGGTCAAACTGTTGATTTACCAGAGGTATATATATATAAACACCATCTAATAAAGTAATTCACTGACCTGAAATAAGTATGTTTTGAGATAGTTACCACAAACCATTAGTGGTTGAGCGAAAATCCTGTATCTGCAAACTGCCATTCTACATGGAACTTTAGATCAACAATCACATATACATATATCAGCCTTATTGTATCTGGTAAATCTATATATCCACAACCTTGTTGTATGTGGTAATATTCACAACATATAATATCATGAATATATTAATGATAGATCTACATCACAGATCTGATCTATATATCAATATACACTAATATCTATATGCTATCTATATAATAGATCTATCATGATATATATATATATATATACAGTCAATATTGCCAGATACAATAATCTATATAATTTCATGTGTATCTGGTAACACCCCTTACTAATAATAGATAATAACGTTATAATGAAAATGTTATAATCATAGATCTATAATTCTTTCTATACATCCATATATACTATAATTAGATACATGGGTATAGTTTTAGAAGATCATATAAGATCTATATATAGTGAATATTAATGAATATTACCAGATACAATAATCTATACAATACCCTCTGGTAATTTAACATAGCTATTGAAAATTGCCATTTATAGTTGATTTACCCATTAAACATTGTGATGTTCCATAGTTATGTTAGTCTACCAGATAGTATTCTATTTACCAGATGGTATTATGAAACCAAGCACCCGATTTGTTTGATGGTTTTCCCATTAATATACCATTGATATCCCCACTAATCTCCCATCATAACCAGATGGTGACCAATAGATCTATAATCTGCTATGCAATATAAAATCTAATATATATATATATATGTACTGGTTGGTGGTTTCAACCCCTCTGCTACATACCTGTTCAATCTATGGAAAAATAATAAATGTTCCAAACCACCAACCAGTATATATATATAATTTTAAATACCCGTATCTCACTTGTACCATGTTGTATCCACCTCCGGCCTGGCAGGTGAGGGCGGCCCCCGCGCCGGTGAAGGCGGTGGCTTGGGCCGGTTCACCACCTCGCAGAGGCGAGGGTGGGGGTGGGAAGTACAACCGTGGCAAAACCTGGGAAAACACGTGGAAAAGTTGCGAAAAGTTGAAGAAACTGTGGGAAAGTTGGGAAAAACTAGGGAAAAGTTGGGAAAGCCGATGGAAATTTCACAGAAAACGGGAACATATAGGAAGAAAGCTAGAGAAATTGGGAAGCATGTTGGGAAAACACGAGGCTAAGTTGAACAGGAACTGATACACATAACGGAAGAAATAATCATGACCACTCTTTTTGCACTGGGGGTCGCATGAATATTGCATAAATTAAATTGATGGAATCTTAGGTTCGTTCATTGCCAATCTTGGACACTGACTGCAAAAGTTATGCGACAAGTTGGACGTATTGTTTTAGCAAGCTAACATAACTATGGAAACTGACCATTTTTACTAGGTAAATCAACCAGAAATGTTCATTTTCCAGTTCGCTACGTTAGTTTACCTTATCTTTTTCGCTGGCGAGGTTGGTGTGCTAGTCAGTAAGTACAGTCGCGATCCAAGGTTGACCAAAAGAATTCAGGAAGTATGATGAAACATGTGGATATATAGAAATGAGTGGAAAAGAAAAACTAGATTGGTATACATCTGCAGTTCTTGAAACAGGATCTGAACTTACATATAGCATATATCCATATATATTATATATATGGGTGAATTATAATATTTCACTAACCTGAATTCAGGCCTTCTTCCACGTTCACTAGCAGATCCCCTCCCTCCCGAAGCCCAAGAGGGAACCTTGTTACGTGTCTCAAACCTTCCATTGAAGGCAAAGTCAAAGTGAAACAGACTTCCTTCTTTGTCGAACTCTTCTCATAGCCAAACCAGCAATCCTCTGCTTCTCACCAACTGATACCAGTCTCATGTCAAGGTCATGCGCAAAAGGATCCAAAAGCTCATCAATCGAAATGTCAGGCAAAACAGTCATCTGTCTATGCGGTGACGCAAGATATCTGAGCATGATCTCGGTGATTTGTTTCTGTTGTGGATATTGGGGCCTGCATGTCAGGCCCGTAGTCCAGGAATGGTATCCTTGAATGTACATTGCTTTGATTTTCCCCGATTTGCAATGAGGAGGGATCAACCCCTTCACAACAAGTCCTTGCAGCTGCGCCATAAGTGCATATGTTGCAGTTGCTTGTTCAGAGAAAGAGATACTCAGGCTAATAACATCTTCAAGTGTCCGTGGTTGAATGATATAATCCACATAATTCCTGGTACGCTTCACAGGTAGCCATTGTCCTTGGATACATGCTAAACACAAGGCTACTTCAAACCAGGAGATACCTGGGTCATCAGCAACCTCCGTCGAAGGCCAAATGCATGTTTGCAACCACTGCAGCAAAACCAAAGACCATTGAAAGCCCCAAACATTATGACAAATCTCTTCATCCCCAATGTCAGTAGGCTGTACCCAAGGTTCATCAACATGCCACGCAGTCAGCAACTTTCGCACATCTGTTGGCTGCTGTATGCCCGCATCTGGACATGCGGCTGGCTCGGCGGTACGCGCACGTGATGTTTGCAAGTCCAAATTAAGACAAAAATACCTGTAAACAACGTCTCTCTGTGTAACAATGTCATTATGAAAGTCCTCCAGCTGTTGCACAATCTCGGGCAGCAAGGCTTCGCAAGCAACGTTGGCAGTTTCATCTGCAACACAATTACCCAAGGCATTATACAGTTGAAGAGGGTCTTTAACAGACCCCAGTTTCTGATGAGCTTTCACCTTAGATACCTTCTTGTGACATGTCACCAGTGGAAAAAGACGTTGAAGCAAGTCAAAATCGTCATGACCTGCAAGCTCATCAAGTGAGTTCGCGTTTCTGCAAAGATCCACCAGTTGAATTGAAACCATGCTATCAGTAAATACCTCACAGGAGGAAAATGCTTCAAACACAGTAATAATAGCAGAAAGTTCAGCACGGTGAATGACTTGTCTACCCTGAGTCCTACCAACCACCAACTTCTGTAAGGTATGTGGCATCATCCCTGTTGTTTGACAGACCATGGCAAGGTCTTTACGCATATTGTCACAGGTACATGTGTCGGCAATTACTGAGAAAGCAGAGAAGCAAGTATTGGGGCGTTGAGGGTACTTGCAGCTGCCATCGGTAAAGAACCGCACGGAAGTGCCAACTTTTTGGGTGAGGACTTCAACAGTTTCAGCCGGGATAACAACGGCAGGCATGGCCCACAGTAACGCGTCATGAATTCCCAGTGTGGGTGGAAATGGATGACAGGCAATTCTACAAACGTTTCATGAAAATCACGCAAATCATCAATTACTTCCATGTGAGGCTGGCGGATGTCATGAAACGCACTACATTCAGCTGCCCTATGCCATCTTGTATCACTTCCGTTACCACAGTATTCGCATTCACCGGTGGTATCTGCTTCCCACTTGGAAACCTGTGCGCCTGTTTGGAAAGCGCCTGCGATCTCACGCAAGAGCAGGAGTCTTTGTTTGGGATTGAACTTATGCAACAACCTGCACATCTCGTCTGAGTGGATAGGCAACGTATTATATAACTTGGTACGTTGTGAGTGGAACATCAACAGTTGTTCATACCATGCTCTCTGGATTCCCAACTGCAAGTCTTTGAATGGTGTGGTAAGCAAATTGCAAGACCGGAGTGCAGTCATTTGTATGTCACCACTACCAGAACATGTCAGCCCAAGACGTAGGAGGTATTCACGTAGTGCACTGGCTGGACCCTGTGTGAGTCCAGTCGTTTTGACTGGCGTTGCCACAAGTTTCAGAAAGACCTGACGCATGTCGTTGTCAAGTGTTCGCAAAACTTTTCTGGCCAATTTGACTGATTGGACAATGACAAAGAGGTGAGGGCCTAGGATGTGCAAATCAGCGCAAGCCAAAAACACTCCAGGATTCATAGACTGAACGGTTTCGCCTACCAGTGCGTCCGCAATTGTGGTTCGCAATTGGGAAAGGTGTCTCTGTCCAATGGCCAAGAGCTCACAGCCATAAAGTGCAACAGGCATGACATTAGTGAGAACCACATGGGCTTTAAGAGGGAAAATCCAAGTCGCATGTTTCAGTATGTCAAGTCTCTTCTTGGCACACGCAAGTCTGTCATGGATGACACCCAGCTTTGCACCTCCATGATAAGTCATTTGGCAACCTAAATCAGTGGCGTTTTCTTTAATTTCTAGTAGATCTAAGGGAACATGGGGTTGCAATACCTCAGCCAGTTTTTTTGCACCGGTGGTACCAGTGGACCACAGCCAGGTTTTGTTCCAGCTTATTTGCAACCCCATCCATTCAACAAAGGAGCAGGTGACTAACGTGGGTCGAGCTTGGAGTTCATCATCTTTTGACCACATGGTCCAGTTGTCAGCATAAGAAACCGTACGGACATACTGCGCATGAAATTGAAGCAGGCGGCTCCAACATTCTGATACAACTAACATGGCCAAGACTGACCATGCATCACCTTCAGGGCAACCATCAGGGGATGGAATAAGCTTGCTGGTCTGTTTCGAGATGTCCCAAAATCTGTGCATCTGCGCAATGGAAAGAAACCACTTATCGACCAACCTAGCAGGCAAACCAAAAGCTTTCAACAGTTGCTGGACCTTCTGTCTCCGCAAGAAGTTAAAACACTTTTTAAGGTCAAGAGTTAGGCCAGTGACATGCTGATTAAGGGACCTACAGTATGTATCTCAAGTTCCAATTGCATCTTGTAGCTTGCTACATGTGCACCCTTTTTGGGGAGCATGCCCATGGCGTAATCTGACATGTGTTGGGCAAGATGCCGGATGCATCGCTGTCCACAAACCCTGCCCCAAAGGCGGTACAACGTGGCCAGGATGGTGATCGGGCGGCTATTTTCAGCCGATAGTTGTTGCTTTTTGGGTAAGGGGATCGTCCTAGCAAGCATGAGATACGCTGGAAACTTATCAAGCTGCCCAACAAATTTGATTAAGGAGGAGATTAAGCTTTTAGGCAGGAGTTTCAACTCTTGGAACGTAAAGCCATCCACGCCTGGTGAGGATGTGGCTTTGGCAGTGGCAATGGCATCCATCCAGTCCTGTAGGTTGGTTTCAAATGCATCACTGAGCTCAGGAATGGCCGGCATCGGCATGCCATTGGCTTGCTGAAAGGTTTGCACCTGTTAGTCATGCGGCCTATTCCAAAAAGGTTCCCAGAAGGCAGTAAGTTCATCAAATACTTCAGTTTGGTGGAAAGTACAAACATGTTGTGACAGCTCATACTCGGGTTTTTGTTGAGTCCAACTTTCAGGCATTTGTACCACAAGGAAATGGTCATGCTTTTCTTGGATTGCAGCTTCCACATTACACACAAGCAAGGGGATAGTGTCCGAGAATCTATGCGGCCTGTCGACGTAACACTCAAACTGATTTTCCTTAAGAGATGGTACCAGGATAGCCTGCTCACTCACCTCACGTGTCACATGTGAAAAGGGAAGGAATTCTTGGCATTTGATACGTGCATGCACATTCCTTTTGTGGTTGTCTTGGCAATCGATGATATGCTTCAAGTATGATTTTGCTTGTCTCAACTTTGTTTCATGGAACAGTGCTTGTTGAAGTTCATGTTGTAGAAGTTGTTCAGCATCATGCAGCCACTCAATAGTGGGCAAGTCTTGTGGCCAAGGGTAGAGTTCAACATTCTCAAATGCCCATCTTTTGAAGGATCTACCGCGAAAAATCCACTTGGATATGGCACTCCATTCTTGCCAGAGGCTAATCTGAGTTCTCATCCTCTGAAGTCTAGATCGTAGTGAAGAAAGTCTTCGGATCTGCTTCACCAACCCTCTGCTGAAAAAACTGGCACATTCCTGGGTCGGTTGGAAGTCTCCATGTCTGGCTTGTTTGAATGGTCTGACAAAAGGTATGTTAATAAACTTAGGTTCCACACAACGCCCTCGATTTTTTTTTTGGGAGGCCATGCAGGGGTTGCAAGTGTGGTTTAATGGCATGATCGTGTTGAATGGCGAAATCAACAACGTCTTCAACCAGTTCAGCCCATTCCTGCAAGGTTTGTGGTTGGGACAACGGCATGGACTGTGCTGCATGTTCAAGGTCATCAGCTGTAATAGGCAATTCAGCCCAGGTCTTGGGCATCTTGAGCCTCCGTTGGAACACATCGGCTGTGGGTACCTGAAATACAACTATGACAGGATCATGTGCATCAAACAGGCCATGCTTATCAACACACACATGTTTGATCAAAGGCAACAACTGCGGGTGCACAATAGCAGTGTCTGGACAGGTGGCTTCTTTGCATGTATTAGGCATTGGTTTCTGGTACATTTGTTCATGGGTTTGTTGCAAGGACATGTACCCCTTAGCTGCCAAAAAGTCAAACATTTCCAGGTTCTGAACGTCCATGTTGAAATCGCCAACAAAGAGCGCCGGTAGGTTGATACCCTCTGCCATTCGAATTGCACATGCAAACAAATCATTTGTGGCCTGTTTATGCCAAGTATTTCCTCCAGTGTATCCATAAAACGTAACTACTTGGATATACAGGCTACCAATTTGGATGACTGCATGTGTCAATCGGTCGGCAGCAGCATGTGGTTTGTGCTGCTGGCTGTAACCAATTGGCCATTTGGAATGGATCGAGGTACCTCCAACCCTTCCACGCAAGGAGGGTTGCATATCTGTTTTGTTTCGTTGCAGTGGGACAGGATCCGACCAAACAGTTTTGAGGCCAAGCTTGGTGAACTGTTTGGTCATTTGTTGTTGAACATCTTTGGTGGCGGTAGTTTCTGCACAACAGAAAGTGTCAACTTGGTACGTTTGCATGAGGTCCCCAAACTCACTATCTTTGTTACGGATAGCAGTAGGGTTGATAATGGCAAAGACCGCTTGTTGCTGGTGGATTGACATCTTTTTATGTTTAGGACCAGGGTTCTTGGCTTCCCCAACCCGCTCTCCTCTGTATGCATCAAAGTGGAAACATTTCTTTACAGGCTTCCTCAGGAAAGATGGGCAGGTGTCAATCTTCCCTAGTTTACTGGTCTTTGTAGAAGGAAATCTTGTTTCACTGGCCAAAATGGCGCGCTGAATTGGCAAGGCCCTCGCATGCAGGTCAGCAAGCGAAGGTTGGCTGGCTTTATTTGGGCAGCGTAGGAAAGCTACTTTGGCAAAGTGAATTGGCATAACACCTACCCGCTGGTCAGCAGATAGGGGCATTTGAAACACAACACACTGGCAGTCGCCAGCACAAATGGCATAGCATGACTTGGCCCCCTTGTGCACACATGCAGGTGGAGGTTCCTGAATCTCGCTGTAGCCTTTGCAGTCTGGATTATGGTACACACAGGCAAGGCTTACCGTCCCTAACCATGCCAAGAAAATGGCATGGAAACTGCATATACCGACTACCGCATACGGATATTTTTCTACGGATGCAGCAATCAACAAAAAGGATTTTTTATGAGTTTTTGAGCTAGATGATCTGTTCCCAAGGTGTTCCCCGCCTGAGTACAAATTATGGTCCATGAGACGGAATTGTACATTGTCTCGGAGATCCAAAAAAAAGGCAATTGCAGAAAGGATTTGAACAACTGTACAAACCCCCAGGTTTGTAAATGGCACATCCTGTAAGGCTTTTTTTGTTTCTGGTGTATGTCAATCTTCCATTTCTTCCTCAGCTGGACTGCGCGATCTCTTAGGCGGTGCCTGCAACAAGGAGCGCAATTCTCCAAGTGTGCTGTTGAGCTGCACGGATTGCTGTTGGATGCCTTTCTGAAAAGAATTATCTAACTCATTTTTAACCGTCATGATAGCTTGCTGTACTTGTGCTTGTGCTTGCTGTTCACGCACCTGGACCTGCTGAAACTCATGCTGTGTGTCCTTTTGTAGCTTTGTGAGTGCGTGTTCAATTTGCTGCAGCTTGGTCTCTTGCTCATTGAGCTTGTTTGCATGCTCTTGGAATCTCGCTTCAGTGGGACCTGGCACATTGGCTGTACTGGTTGCATTGGCACTGGCATTGGCTGTCTTCAATTGGGCTGCAGCCGCCCATGGATCAAAAAGGCACTGCTTGCATCACCTGCTGCCATCTGCAATGAGTCTCGAGGCGGTAAGTATTTGATGAGCACAGGTCGACTGTTGAAGGTGTGGATACCTTCTGGTGGCATGGACTTGCTTCCAATGAGCCAAGAAGTTGGCCCAACTGCTCGAATGGCTCGAAATTCCCACTGGATCAACTGTGACCATTTGTGAAGCATGTCAGCACTGCATCCGTATGGGAGGCATTGTACCTGAAACAGGTTCTGTGTGTCCATGGCTTGCGGCACAGGTTTGCCTGGGTTCACCAAGTTCCAAGCGGCTTCAAAGTCTTTTTCAGCATATCTCAATCCCAAAGGAGGTCTTAGATTTGACCAGTCCTGCACAACCTTGTGTCTGTGATGCCACCGTGTTGAGATGGGCAAAGTTTCCTTCAATCCACAGAATGCGCCACTTCAAGTCAAGTCGCCCCTTCTCAGTCTTTGGTACGATCCACAAATAGTTGAACCCAGACAAAGCCAGTAAGTCACGCATGTGTTCTGACTTCACTGTGGCATGAAATTGCACCGAAGTGGCATGTTGTGCTGTGGTAGGATTCTTCATGTGACGCAGGGATTTCCCCCATGTGGACTGCAAGATGTCCGGCTGTCCTTGGTTCTTCAAAACCTGTCGGGCAAAGGCAAAAGGATGGTCCACAAGAAATGCCCAATCTTCCGTCTTCCAGTCTGATTTCCACATAGTGATCGAGATTGTACACGTCTCATCTTCAACGATGGCAGGGTGTTTCCCAGCTTGTGTTTTCACTTTTTTCTCACCTAATTGCACCAATGTGGCTTTCATGATCACAGGACGGTGAGACATATCCTTGCAAGGTACGTGCGCAATTTCATGTGGGAGTCCGCACTGGAGTTGGTGCTCACCCACAACGGTCATTGCAAGCTCGTCAGAGGAAATGGTCTGTCCTTCACTAACCCATTGCTTGGCCTTGTCCAGCGTCAGCAAAACAACACCAGTGCTTTTGGCACGGATTTCAGGGATTTGTGGCAGCGGCTGATCTGACTGTGACAGGAAAAAACCAGCCTCAATCTGATACTCTGCAGGGCTGATCTGTACAGCTACACGCTTCCGGTGTTGGTGGGCTGCCATCTTTGCAGTAGCAGCTGCATTTTTCACTACCTTCTGCGGTGGCTCCAGTTGGCAATCAGAGCATAGCTGCATGAGGGCATCTAAGCGTTGTTTCCCAGGTGGCAGTTGTGTCACCCAAGTGCACAACTGCATCATGCATCATTGCATAGTGGAGACATGCGTTGAGCGATGGGTCAATGGCAACTGTCTGGGTAGGCACATGAAAGAAGTCCTGCAAAGACTTCGTGGCATGCATCCATCCACCATAACCCCCTGAAAAGGACTCCAAAATATGCAATCGTTCTGGGCAGTCTTCATGGATGGGACACACAAGTGTGTGTCGATCAACTACCCAAGCAACATCATCGGATCTCATGTCACTGTATGCATCCCTCAAATTCCACAACAAGACTTTCTGCTCAGGCAAATTGGTCAACCCTACCTCGCTGAAAAATTTCACTGATGGGTCAATGGTTTCATCTTTGAGGCCCGGAAAAGCACGATTGAGGAACATGGAGGCACTGGATCCTTCAATCTGCACATGCTTCGCAGTGAAAAAATTCTCTTCCAAAGGATCATGCTGCAAGTCGGTCACCAAAAGATTGGTTCTTTCTGAGATCAATTTATGTCCTGGCATTCCGTAACAGTCAAATTCTTTCAGCAAATCGATCATCTTTGCAGAAATGTCATCCATGGCTTTGCGGGGCTCTATTGGTATACACCACTGTACAACAGGCAAACCACGTGTAGGTTAGAGCCAAATGCCCCAGGCGTGGTAAGTGTTTTCAAGCCCCCAAGTCTGACCAGAGAGCTCACCCAAATGCAGAGGATGCAAAGAAGTTGATTGTAAAGATTCTCCTTCTCCTAAAGAGCATTCACTTGATTCTGTTGATCTAGGACTTTGCGTTGCGGAGCAGTGATGTAACACAATCGATGATGCGGCTGATGTCAACTACGGCAAGGATGAACTCCTTCAGTGAAAACGTGCTTCTCCCTGCGCACTCATACCCCGAATAGATTCCTTGGACACCCGATTCCTGTCCTCATTGCTTTTTCATGTCATTCCTGATTAACACCCAATTTCCGGATGTGAGATTCGTGCATTGAGCACATGAAATCCCAAACAATTCCGTGTTTTTTTACTTGCGCGGCTTGTCACTTGTCATTAGCCCGGGCCTGAGGATACCGAGGGGACAATGACCAACCCTCCAGGATTCAAACGCTGTTTCGAGCTGTTACCATACGTTCCTCTTCCGTCCTGCTCCAACCTTTCAGCCCTCGCCTTGGACTGATCCATTTTTTGTTAAAGGGCTTCAAGGCAGCATTCTTGATGGCTGTGACCACCAATGGGGGGATAGGCGCTTCGCTGCCAGGGCCAGGTATGACCTCCAGCAGCGGGCAATTCCATTGATTCATCTTTCTCCTTTGTCAGCATGTCTGAAATATCCCCATGACTCCGGATTCCCCAGTATGCATACATGTATGTTTTCATCTAGTTGTCTTAGAACAGGGAGCACACATGACCGAGGTATCAAACCGGTCTGTAGAAATATGTCTCAAAGCGCCCGCTTTGAGAAATACCTTGTGAATGGCCTGGCTTTAGAACATCTCTTGAAAGCGCTGGCTTTGCAAAAATCTCTTTCACGGGAATTGCTATAGAGAACCTCTCCTAAATACTTTGCGACCCTGGCAGTGCCACAGGTTCCATCCATTTTTTACAAGACCCCAATAACACCCCCATTCCTCCGTCCTCTGCTTCAATATCTTTCAATATACTTCAATTACTATGCAGTATGCACTTAACATGCTTTCACCATGCAAATGGCATTGTCCAGAATGGTGAGCAGCTGCCTGTGCTTTCACAAGGAACAGTGTCCGTGTATTCGGTTTCTTAGACCGGCATACTTGCCTCGGGACTGCAACACCTAGCGTTCAAAGCGGAAAAATTCGAAGCTTGTGCTGTCACGGACGTATGACATGCGGCTCACCTTGTTCGCTCTGGACATACTTCAGATTCAACAAATCCGAGTCATGATGGATTTAGGCTACCTCTGACATCTATGATCTCTATTCACTTCTATACTATTGCATCTAGATGTATCTACTATATCTATGTGCTTCGTGACGAACACAACAGACTCGCAGAATCGAACCTGCCGCTTCTTACGGATCTCAACGTCACATCCTCCTGGCAGCAGACTTCTGCGCCTGTGAGGAGTCGTGGAAAGTGAGCGAAGCTTGGTAGCAGTGCTGGCAACATCAAAGCATCACGATCTTCCATGAATTCTGATGCTGCTTATTATGGCTTGCGCCTTCATGCTTGTAATACTACAACACTGCCTGCTTTCCGGCACAGAAATTCGTGATTTGGATCTGCGTCTGCCTAATTTTGAGGCAGCGGCCGGAGCAGAGACCGAGGCAGTCTGAAACTCAGAATTCTCAGGAAATCCAAACCATCAAGAACCTGGACACAAGAATCTGAATTGAAGGGTCACCGGGCCGAGCATGGCACAGTTCGCAAGCCATTGAGGAAGCGATCAATCTCCTCCTCCAAATCTCCCAGGGATTCTTCACAAGGATCTTCCCTTCACAAGGATCTTCCCTGAATTCAGGCCATTTGGGGATGATTTCCCTTATTAACTATGATTCCAGTGAGGGAGAACAGTGAGGTCGTTATAATTTACCCAGATATATCCATATATATTTATATATATATATCCCATTAATCCACATCAATCCCATGATATCCTATAATATCCAATTGATCATTATCCTTATCCGTTATATACCCTCTGGTAAATTAACATACACCTGAAAAAAAAAAGTTGTGGTTTCACTAATCTTCCAACCCCTATCTGGCAGGGTCTATGTTAATTTACCAGAGGATATCCCATGAAAATAGCATGGTGTTCATCCCCCCGTTGCCCGTTGCACGCTTCGAATTGACCTGGTGATTTTTTCACAAGGCCGGTTTTTCATAACGTCACTCAAGACATTCGGGGCTCCAACATCCTAAATAGCTACACAGAGTAAATACCTGTACCATCTGGTTATTTAACAGTTTGCCATGGAAAATCACATTTTTTAATAGGTGAACCATCTATTTCTATGGCCCATTTTCCATGGCTATGTTAAATAACCAGGGGGTACTTGGATTTGCTTAAGTGCCTGGACTGGGCTCCCAAAAAAATAACATATTCTCTATAGATTCCACACTCATGATGGATTTTCCATTGGGAAAATAAGCCAAATCACCGACTAAACAAACCCAGGTATACTTAGGGATCAGTATCCTTATTATCCTTATTGGTCATTAGATGTCATTGTAGTTATTCCCAAAAAGATGCCCTAAAAATATATCATCAGAGTGTTCTTAAGTTACTTCAATGATATTTCCCTTCGAACGTTCATCACATGTCCCACTTGTCGGGATCGACCTGAGGGTTTGCTAGTAAAAATCACATCATTTCGACCTCAAAAAAATGACCCCGGTCATGGTTAGTTCATGGTGATTATCATTGGGCTTTGGGTTTACCTGGTTTATTACCTCATGAATTTTGTTTGAGATCAACATGATCAAACGAACCACCTTTTTTTTTTGCACAGGGCTGACGAATCAAATTTCAAAACATGTTTAGGGATCATTATCCTTATTGGATCTTATTGGATCTTGTTGGTCATTAGATGTCATTGTAGTCATCCAAAAAAAACACATGATACGTATGCATCACTTTGGCTGGATTGATCCCGAGTGGAACCTCAGCAGTGGTATCTACATCCCTCTATCATTCCATGAAATACCGGCTGGTTGAGAACTGGATTCCCCTATATTGGATTAATGATTATAATCCCCAATATCTATAGGGTGGTATAATCCCACTAATCATCAACCAACCATCATGTAACAATATGTATCAACTATATCAACGAACTAATCCCATATGTTCGATGGTTAAATCCCATATTTCGCCAGTTAAATCATCAACCAACCATCATTTATAAGTTATATTCACTAATATCTCCATATTTTCATGCTTAAAATCCCATGTAAATACTATAATTAGACTATACCATCTGGTTATTTAACATAGCCATGGAAAATCACCAGTTTTAATAGGTAAACCATCTATAAATGGGCCATGGCTTCCATGGCTATGTTAAATAACCAGATGGTAATCATCAACCACCAGGGGTTTTGATCCACCCCCCAAGGATACCCAAGGCACATTGGCGCAGATCGGTATGTGTCTCTCCGCGGCTTCGGGATTGAAGTAGCGCCCGCAGTGCCGGCACATGATCTCAGCGGCGGAAACGGCACTCGGCACGGTCCCGGCTGGAATGGAGCTGTTTGTTCGGAGATCACTTGGAATATCAGTGGGAATACAATTGAGAATTTATCATGTTTATATTCTAGATGATCATGGGATATACATATATATACATACAATTATATACATAATTATATATCCGATATACATCATTAAAATCAGTCACCATATAGCAAGTTCATGAATCTCCACGGTAGGTCAGCATCACTGCCTCTCTGTTAATGAGATGTCACCATTCTAACGTCGGCAAAGCTGGTTGACCCAGACTTTCTCCTGAGATGGGGTTTTTCCATCGCCATAAAAGGCTCAAGATGGCAGTGTGTCAAAACCAATAGTACCCCTGTAGTTCACATCAAAATAGCTGGGATTTATGGATGTTCATCCCACTAAAAATGGTATTAATAGGTATTGATCCATACCCAGATAACTAGTGGTTTACGGATTTTTTTTTGAACGAAGCATCTTCCGTATTCCCCCCCAGATAACTACCCTCTGGTAAACATACAAAAAGCTATTGAAAATGGCCATTGAAATCGTTGATTTACCCATTTAAAAAATGGTGATGTTCCATAGCTATGTGAACGTTTACCAGAGAACTACCCTCCAATCAAAGCTATTGAAAATCCTCCATTTACTTCGATGATTTTTCAGCCTTGATGACACCAGTTGCGGCAATATCCCATTATATTCCCATTCGCATATTCCCATCAATATTGAATCATGAAAAATATCCCCATGATTATATATACTTAGTTTACTTATATCAAATTATATCACCAATAATATCCACATGATATCCCCGGTAAAGTCCCTATTGGATCTGTTCAATGTGGAGTCTCGCGGCCCGATACGGGCCCGATTTGGCCCCGGGCCATGCCAGAGTGATCCGACTTCCGGGTCGGCTGGGGAACCTTCAGAACGGTGGCTGCAAAGGTGGGTTCAATCAATGGATTGGTTTAGTCGGGAACATCTTAACCGGAAACCATCGCCCGACTAAACCAATCCATTGATTCAACCAGAAAAAGTGGATCTTACACCAACAAAATGCAAGGCTTGGCTATTTTTGTTTGAACTACTTTAACTATTTCCAGTCAGAATTTACCTGATTCATCCAACAAATAGAAGGCTGCCATAGAGGAATTAGAATGGTGACTCTAACCATAAAAACAATGTGCCAGTTACTAGATTTTGCACAACATCTTGGGTGATTTCCAACTGAATGTCAATGGTCAGGCAATCAGGGCTTCGCAGGGTCCAATTCCTAAACCCGCTGAATTTCTTGCTGGTTGACCTTCTTGCTTTTGACATACATTTACTTAAATCCCACCCAGTTTTTGCCGCGACATCAAAAATGCTATACTTGAAGATGTCATGATTGATTCAATTGTTTCCCCAAGTTCAGAGAGTATTCAATTCATATCCACATCTTTCAGACCCACTCCCGTGAAATTTCGATCCCCGACCTCTTCCCCGCGTCCAGCGCGACACGCACTGACAAATTCTTCCTTGAGGGGTCAGCAGCTTTGTTTCAGTGACAAGCCAATCTGGTGGTTTCTTTCGCTGGGGATTTCAAGGGGATTAATCCATGCAATAATAATTCATGGGATAAAGCAACTTTGGGATGTTATCCTCTTAGTGGGGAGCTCAATCTATCATCGGACAAGAAGAGATGTTGGATTGCTCCAATGTGGCCCCCAAGTTTCACCCCATATAGTTGTAAGTATCATAAACCGTAGTTATTGGAGTCATAAACACGCACCAACTCAGATATCTCTTGGGAGTCCCACTTTGTAGCTTTGGTATTGCAAGAGTTTGTGGTCGAGCCGGCAGAGCCGATGGCCAAAAATCAAGTCCAGAAATGGCGGATGGGGATGGTTGCAACAAAAAGCCGACCCTCAACTTTCCAAAAAGCCTGGAAGATTGCGTCTAAAAACCCTTGGGCATTTCAGGAAAGGATAAACCGTAGGAATCGTAGTTTTCCCGTTCTCCCAATCGCACTTGGAGGTTCGTACGTGTGACTTCCAACAATCTTTCCATGGTGAACTCAAGCAAAGTCTAAGGACTGAGGGCCCTCGGCCATTGATCCAGACCAAAACATCCATATCCCACCCACAAAAACCGGGACTTTCCCATCCCTGTCTTCCAAGATTCATGTTGTCTCCGCCAAGACCTCAAAAAACGCCCCAGAAATCTCTGCTGCACCCACAGATTTAATTTGCTGATCCCTTTGGTGGTAAACCATCTTTGATCTCCCCACCATTGCTGCTTCCCCTCGCTAAGTAGGGAAAAAACATGTCAGGGTCCCCAGTTTCCTATCAGGTTGAGGTTCAGTTGCGCCTGGCGTGCATGTTCTATTGAACATCTCAGAAAAATGTGGAATCTCTTCACATCCTGAATTAATGTCATGGGTCAGGGGGGATCAGGGGTGCACGGCCAACAAGCCTGAGAACGGAACATCTCATTTTTGTTTGCAGAATCATGTAGCCTTTTTTGCATGAAGAGGATCAAAGATGGGCCTGTGTCAAAAATCGGGGACCATGGGCCATGGACCCATAGAATTTGTCATTTTTGTCTTAAACCCATCTAGAATATTGGGGATATCCGGCATGCACATCGTCGACCCATGCCCAATGTTCGCTCCAAAAACTACCTGAGGATACCTGAGACATATCTGTGAAAAGTGGGTGCAGATAGACCAAGTTATACCAAGATGCCTGGAGGCTATGGTTGATTTGCTCCAAGGGGGCCGTTTAAAAAAGAGTTCCCATGTTCCCATTAGATTCCCCCAAAGCGCGCGCCCATTGGTAGATTGACCCAAAGCGGAAAATGGGAACTAACATCAATGGATTGACCCATTTAAGGATTACCCTCTGGTTATGACTAACATAGCCATGGAAAATGGCCCATTTATAGATGGTTTACCTATTGTTACCTATTAAAAATGGTGATTGTCCATGGCTATGTTAAATAACCAGATGGTATTATGATTCCATAAATCCAGCAATACCAACGGGTCAATCCTTAAGATATAGTATCAACCCATCTATCAGAAAATGGAAAAAAAAGCCTTAAGATAGAAACAACATGGCTGATTTATGGGTGTTCATCCCCCCAAAAAAATATGGGAGAAACACCGGGCTTCACCGTTAAGACAAATATACCCCAATCCCATCTCATGAAATACTTCTTGGTTGATAGGTTTCCCTACTATGGGATATAAAAAGCCCCTAATAACATCTCTCTATATATAGTATATTTTCTTATTTTATCATTATTATTTTCATTATTATTATCATTATTATTACTATGTTTTATTACTATATATATATAGGTAGTATAACTCCCCGTAACGAATCAACAATGGTATTTGGAGTGGCTTAGGTAACTTCATCCATCCCCCCTCCAGAATTTATATATAGATAGATTTATATATGGGTTTAATATATCCATTGCCAATTGTGATACAAGTTATTTTTCTTCCCGCAACTATTGATTAAATAAACATGCATGGAAATATCATGGAATATGATTGATAGATGATTTCCCCATTGATATCCCCATTAATATCCCATCATTACTAAGTAACTTCTTGAAATGATCAAACACTTAGCTAAAATTGGTACAAATAACAGAAATAACTAGGTAAAATCTATGGTTTATGGTTAATATCTGTGGTTAATAACCATGGTTTATGGCGTAGTATAGAATCTATAGATATCTATAGTATTCATATGTATTCATGGGGGTTATAAACCAACCAACATCAACTTGGTTTAACTCATGGGTTTGATATCTATGGAACACCATGGAATATTATTTATCTTCTATAGTTCTATACATAACCATCATGGGTTTGTTTTGTTTTTTTTCTGGGTAAATCAACTATAAATGGCCATTTGTCATAGCTATGTTAAATTACTGGAGGGTATACCATAAACCATAGTTATCAAACCAACCGAAGTATTTGTGGGGTTTATAAACCAACCAAGCATCACTATATGAGTCGTATTAAAAACCCGGTTTGAAAATGCTGATCCCAACCACAAATCATCGTAATTCCATGCGGCGGTCTTCATGTTTACAATAGGACCTCCACATTTCCAGATTATATATTAATATTGCCAGACGGAATCTTGGATGCTTTTGAGATACGGAGAAATAGAACAATGAATGGTTGTTTTGTATTGTGTACAGAAAATGGAGACATCTACGATATAAAAGGGTCATATATGTTTATATTAGGCTATGTGAAGGATAATTACCTAAGCCCAAATGAGAAAAGAAAACCAAAACGGGTCAAATGGGTCTATGATCACCTGGGACGACTTTGGATGTCGTTCAGATGTCGTTCAGATGTCGTTTCGGATGTCGTTCAGATCGCCGGTGGGATTCAAAAATTTGACATATTGCTCTGTGACCGATCTAAGCACTCAGACACAAGCGGTCGCACAGGGTTATGAAAGCTAAAAATGGCTCATGTGGGATGGACATGGAAGACTAAACAAAATAGAATGTGGTTTTCACAGACTCCCATATATGTCTATGTATGATTTGGATGTCGTTTCAGATGTCGTTCCAGATGTCGTTCCCCACCTAAATGGACTACCCTCAAAACAGTTTAAAGCCAGAATTAGGTGCGGCGGTGCGGCGAACTATGGACCAAGGATCACCGAATACATAGCTGAGTATTACCGGGTTTTTAATACAGCTCATATGGGGATGGGTCAAAACCCTGGTACCTAGTGAACCCCAAGTCATAGCTGGGATTTATGGATGTTCATCCCACTAAAAATGGTATCTATAGGTATTGACCCATAGCCACACCGTTATCCCATTATTACCCATTATTATCCCTATTCAACACCATATAAACCCATTAAACCATTAAACCCTAATATAAACCCATTATCCCATTCCAATAAGAACTCACATCTTGCTAAAACCCATCAACGACTCCGACGCAGCGTCGAGGGGCGACTTCTTCTGCGCCTGTTCGCGCGCTCGTTTGAGTTCTCTCTCCTGGAGGATGGAACATGGAGGAACTGGATGGCGAAGTGAAACGGGGTGTTTAAAAAAACAATAGTGGGGAGGGTAGAATGGAAAATATATGATAAAATATGATAATATCATCCACTAATATCATGGGAATATCATGGTATTTATTATATAATATATGATAAGATATGATAATATCATCCAAGAATATGATTGGGAATATTGGGTATCATGGAAGATGTGCATGGGAATATCATGGGATTATATTCTAACAATCATGGCGGTACGACCAATACTAATGGGAGAACCATGATAACAAATACTGTGAATGGGATACTGTAATAGATTTAATGGGGGTACAACTCGTCAGCTAAGTAGTTGTTTGATTTGTAACTTATCTGCGTAAATTGTAATATTTCACTCACCTGAATAGTTCGGCCATTTGGGGATGATTTCCCTTAATTACTAACCATGATTCCAGGGTTTGGTCGTACCGTGAGGTCGTGATCAAATTTACCCAGACTTATACTTATATATAATATACCACATGATATTCCCATTATATCCCAATAATCCAATACATCACATATTTACCCCTATATTTACTACGGGTTTATGGCAACTATAACACGGGTTTATGGCAACTATAACATCTTAAAACATCTTAAAACTACGTATAAATGGGGATGGATATGGCCTAATGGGCTGTCTACGATAGCTTTCACAGGGAACCCCCGCAGCTTTTATGGCTTTCGTCTGGAAAATATGCTCTCTACCCTCTGGTAAACTAACATAGCTATTGAAATTGCCATTTTTAGTTGATTTAGCCATTCAAAATGGTGATTTTCCATAGTTATGTTAGTTTACCAGAGGGCAATTTTCGATTGTTTAAAGTCTCATCTTCCCATTAAAATGACCATATTATGAATATACATGGGGGGTATAGAAAATGTAACCAACTCAACAACCACTCATGCCCACTTACATCCACTTACATACTTGAGACCTAGGATAGTTGTATTAATTGAGATGTGACAATGACTATTAGATAATATTATTATATTATTATAATTATATTATTATATTATTATATTATTATATTATTGTATTATTATATTATTATACGGTGACTACATTTAAATATACGGATTTTTAAATATACGAACAGGTATTTTAGACTTCCTCCGGGAAGGTTTTCCTTGGCCCGCCCAGCCATTTAAACATACGGAATCCAATTCATTTAAACATACTGCAACTACATTTAAATATACGAACTGGTATTTCATACTACCTCCGTGGCCTTGCGGCCTGGCCCGCCCTCCACATATTTATATAAATGTTGTTACCGTACTATTATCATTACTAATTGTTGTTATTATTATTACGCTTATTGAATGAATTTTTGGGACTTACAGCCCCATCCCGGCCCATCTGGTAGCAAGGCCCTTTATTGTAGCGAAGGGAATTAACGTACTCGTGGTTTTGGCGACATTTTGCGGGTGATAACGATGAGGCTGAAACACTCCAGATGTAGCCACGTTCAATTCATCGTGCGAAGAGTTCGATTATTAGATTTCATTGGTTGACATCTTGGGATACCCATATGCTCCATGTATGGAATATTTACCAATATTTGCCTTAAAAATCACCCAAACGTAGGTAAATATTTCATACATGGAGCATCTGGGATAAGCTATCTGCGAAGGCCACCAGGTCCAGACTCTGCCTCCTCCTCTTCTTTTCTTCGATACGCCTCCGGCGACACCTCAGATGCCAGGATGCCCTTTGGTAATCCTGGCGATGAATGCAAGTTGCAGATAGCGGGTGGATTTTTCCAAGGGAATTCTCGGGTTTGAACGGTTTGAACCCTTTATTGCTCAAGGGTTTCAAGGTCAAAACATGTCCAAACCCTCCAAACATGCAGTTTTGGAAAGTGGCTTCGTCTAAAAATACCCCGAATCCAATGGTCCACTGGTTCCAATCGACCAAACCAATAGTTGTGAAATGTTGTGAAATCAACTATTCATCTTATAGTCATCATCAACTCTAAAGCCCACCATCCACATCAAAATCAATCAAAATAAGTGAAGTCACCCTTAATTTCTCGCTATGTCATCAAAAACATCGACGAGGAAATCAACAAAATCAACTCAAAATCCATCAAAAGCAACTAATGTGGGTAAAACAATGCCATAAACCATCCCCCGAGTCATGACAAATTTTGCATGTGGTATGTTTTCCATTCCCAGTCATGGGTGGTTTATGACATTGTTTTACCCACATCAGTATAAGATAGCCCCAATAATGCCCAATAAGTCCCATGAAACTAGAATATATAGCCTATATAGGTAGTATAATGCCCAAATATCTATAATAGGTATAGTATAATGCCCAAAAACCTATCAAAAATTCTATCAATCCCACATCAATCCCATTTCAGGTCCAACGAGCCCAAGGCGCAAAGGAGGGGCCGCTGCCGGTGCGTTGGGCCTTGGCATTGAAGACCTTGGCACCTGGACAAGCGTGAAAAAAGATGGATTGAATGGGAAAAATCGGGAATTCTATGGAAATCTTATGGAAATCTTATGGAAAATCCCGATTTTTATGGATCTTCCACAATTTTATGGCAAAGAAAATGGAAAATCTATGGAAATCTTATGGAAATTGTGGATTTGATTGGATTTAACCAGCCATCCAGTTGCGATTGCACCATGTTCAAAATGATTTGACTTGATCTAACCCCCCAAAAAAGTGGAGATTAAGAGGATTGAGCAAACAAAATTCTGGATTGAATGGGATTTCACCTGGAAATTGTTGGTTGTAAATGGTTACAGCATCCAGCTAATCAGCTAATCGTTCGACCCTCAGAATGATAGGGGAAGGTAGTATTCTACCCATCCCAAACAATATTCATCCTTCGCTGCTCTAGATCCTCATCTTCGCTGCTGATTCCCGAAAAAATCACCACCTGAGTTTCTTCAATATGCTCAATTTGCGTCTTAACGTTGACCTTGAAGACAGAGTGGGATTCAATGTTGAAGATGTTGGGGTAAACTTAAGTGGGAATCGTTTTTGGATGTCTCCTAAGTCATGGGGGTACCCCCAGTTCTCATCCATCCACTTCATCCAACATATGAGATGAAGACCTATAGCAGTACCCAAAAAAAAAGATAGGAAACATTAGGAAACTACAAATATTCAAAATCCTAGTAAATCCTAGTAAAAATAAATAAAAATAATGGTAAATGACTTGTCCATCTTTTTCTACACCAGTGCAACAGTGTGAACTGACCCAGTTCCCAGCGCCTGTCTGCGTTTGCTCACCATCCACGCCCTTCGGTCTCGCACGCTTCAGGCTACCGCAGATGCTCTGGGCGGAGCAGTGGCACGGTGGCAGGGTGGGGTATCTGTGTGGTTCAGCTCAGGCGTATGTGGATTAGCTTACCCCAATTGCTGGACTAAAGCGACTTGCCCTACTGAATTGCTTCCTGCTTAGTAAATGGGGTTGTACCTCCAGTTGGATATGGAATATCCCTACTCATGGGACTATATGGCTCAAAGATTACAAACCACGGATCCCAAGTGGGATGCATCACTGTCTTTACTTACTGGGGTGAACCACCCAGTAGCTCCAACTGATGATATGTACCAAGCCAGTTAATGATTTCCAAGCCAGTAACTATTATATCAATTATAGTTATATACACATATGATTTACCGTCAAAGTTGGGGATTGGTCATTATTTCCCGAAATATAAACATCAAATTAGTGGTCGATACTATGATAAATCATCTGGCTGAATCGTAATAATTCACAAACTTCAAAATAGCTTGTGAAAAGTAACGATGGCCCTCCTAATACAAGTCAGCTGATAATACAATCCACCTTTATTTTCCAAATCATTGGCCATTTGGGGATGATTTTTTCCGTTCACATTCTTCCAGTGACGGGGGATCATGTGATACACATCATCCCAAGGGTTTAGAAAGTTACCATGAAAAATCCCATGGTAAAATCCATCACCCATTTACATCCAATGAAATCCATGAAATTCCCATGAAAATCCCATAATTCTTGGGTATACCTCATCAATGAACTAACAAATCTCTGTTCCAATCTCCCCATCCCATCCCCATCCGCCCCATCGCCTGATGTTTCTCGATGCGTTCGTCGCTGAAGAAACGCCCGCAGTAGACGCAGCGCATTCGTCCGTCTTCGAGAACTTCGGGGTCCTCGGTGAAATGACGCATTTCGCAGGTAAAACGTGAGGTGGCTAGCCGGTTGGTTCGATGGGAATTCCAGGATCCTAAAATGGAGGTGCTGTATCACATAAGGCCATATTTTGGGGGTATATCCAATTAGATAGCCCTAAAAAATTGGCCTTATATATATATATATATATATCTGGTTGGTGGTTTCAACCCCTCTGAAAAATATGAAAGTCAGTTGGGATGATGACATTCCCAAGATATGGAAAAATAATCCAAATGTTCCAAACCACCAACCAGATTAACTATGGGATTCGATGGTTTCCTAAGTCAAGGGGTATCCCCAGTTCTCATCCATTTGAGATTGGGATTTTCCATTGTAAACCATCCATTTTGGGGTACCCCCATGGCCGGAAACCTCCATATTTAAGCAATCAAGAACTGAGTTATAGGGTGTATAATCTGCGATATAAGCTGACATGGGAGAATCATAGGATTACCTTCAAAACTATCTGATATAACCAGCAAAATGGGAATATCCTATATTTTAATAGGATTTAATAGGATATAACGGGATGATAATGAGTAGCGTGACGCAAGGTGAGGCCCCCCGTTTACGATAAGTTGGTGAACATTACTCCGATAACTATGAGCTATGATGCTTACAACTATAGTCACTGGGGTTTACAGGCCAACTTATAACAGGAGGGCCCCACAGTATGGGATAACAATGAGATTTCATGGGATATAGTGATGATATGTGATGATATAATCGGGCAAAGATGGGATAATCACAATTGGGATACCCTCTGGTAAACCTACAAAAAACTATGGAAAGATCCACCATTTTTCATCAGAAAATCCACTATAACTATGGCCATGTTCAATAGCAAACTGTTGACATAACCAGAGGGATATGATCTTTTGGTCATCAAACATGGCCGCTGGGAAATCCGTGAACTAGCCATGGAAAACTTAAAGAATTGACAAATCATTCATGGGGAAGTGTACAGCTAGCCATGTTTGATGACAAGGGGGGTATGCATGTTATGTTTTATGATGTTTTATGATGTTTTATGCCACTTAGAATCAGGTTTTTTTTTTGAATCATGTTACATCATGTTATGTAGATCCGTTTGATGGGGGATATAACCAGCACAATGAGAATACAATAGGATTTAATGGGATAATGAATGGGAATGAATGGGAATGATGGGATTCAATGATTAAACAATGATTTATATAATATGCCCTCTCGTAAACTAACATAGCTGTTGAAAATCACCATTTTTAGTTGGTAAATGAACTATAAATGGTCATTTTCAACAGCTATGTTAAATTACCAGAGGGTAATGAGTCTCTTACAACTGGGGATTGCATCCACAAGCATCTACAAACTGTTATGTTTGTAGTGTATGATGGCCACTTCAATAGGGAAAATGAGCTTCTGAACCATTGGAATTGGGCCGAAGATAGCCGAAGCGCAGCCTTTCCGAGCTTGCGAGCTTGAAGACTGCACCAAGATTCTCCCAGGTTATAACACCCGGGACCCATTGGAATCCCATTGGACAGTGAAGCCCAAAGGAGTCCCGTGGCCATCCCAGGCCACAAAGATGTCACCCAAAAAGGGACCAACCCCCTTCGCAAGCCAAGCCAACCTAGTCTCAAACATGAGATTTTTTTAAAGAAAACAGACAACATCAGACAACCATTATATAATTAGGTGATAACCAAATATTTAGATGATGTGATATGTGTTGTTTACATCACCACTCTAAATTTGGTCGCCCAGTTTTTGTTGAGCAAATCCTGGTTGGTATCCAGTAGCAATCCACCATCACGCAGGGGGATCTGGAAGCACAGCACGCCATGTTTGGCAAAGAGTCAACTCTTACCCTCTGGTAAACTAACGTAACTATGGAAAATGACCATTTTTTATGGGAAAACTCACTATAAATGGCCATTTTCAATAGCTATGTTAAATTACCAGAGGGTAGTGCACCCATCACTCAAATTGGGGAAATCAAGAACTGGTTTCGATATTTCACCACGGTTTCAAGTGATGTTGAATTAGTTCAACCCAAACTGTGGCCCCTGGGAGCCCTCATATGGACATTGAAAGGGGAACCCAAAATATGGATTTGGGTGCTGGGCCATGAATAGCCATGGTCATTTCGGTGCACACCAAAAGAAAACTGGGAAAAGATCTGGGAAACTCAAAAAAAAACATGTTATCCTCTGGTAAACGTTCACATAACTACAGTATAGAAAATCACCATTATTCATGGGTAAATCCACTATTTCGACTCGGCCATTTTCAATAGCTATGTGTATGTTTACCAGAGGCTACCTGGATATCTTGGAGGGTCAGCCGGGTCAGCCCAGTCGTAACACGCCAAAACAGGTCGGGTCAACGCACGAAATGGGCACCCTCCATTTTTACCCTCTGTTAATAGTGGATGTTCCCATGAAAAATGGTGATTTGCCATAGCTATGTTAGTTTACCAGAGGGTAAGTTGGGCTCTATAACTTGTGCACGATGTATCCACCATAAATCCATCCGCTATTGATGTTAACTAACTTAGATAACAAACACGTGTACCTTCAATGAATCATTGTAGTTATACACCAACTTACCTATCATTCATTGGCTAAATGTTTGTTCGAACTCATCATATCCTCATTTTATCCCACTTCATGGTGACTTACCTATCATTTGGGGGATCCTTATCAATTATCCCTACTCCCCACCATTTTTTCGCATAAAAATCCCATATCTAGTTGGTTTCATCCCCATTTACCCACCCTCCAGCCATCGATTTCGCTGAAGCGTCGTACTGCCCAGCTCCCGAGGGTGCCGGTCGACCCGAGGGACCACCAGAGGGACGCCTGGCAGCAGACCCAGCATGTGAAATCCAGGGTTTCATCAGGGTGAGATCCATTGGCCTTACCCTCTGGTTGGACCTAACATTGGACCTAAATTGGAGGTAGCTACCATCTTTTTTTAGGGGAATATACCCACAAATTATGGCCTTTATGATCTTTATTGGCCTTACAAACTGGTTGGTGGTATACCTACCCCTCTGAAAAATATGAGTTCGTCAATGGGAAGGATGACATCCCATATATGAAATGGAAAATGAAAAATGTTTGAAACCACCAACCAGCCCGAACGGTTTCATGAGAATTTGGCAGGAAAATTAGGGTTGTCACTTGTCACTATGAGTTGAGGTGAAGTTTGTGTGGCAAACCCGAGTTCTTCAATTTGTGGGTCCTGTAAATTGTTTTGGCATGTTTTGGCCAAAAACATCACGACCCCAGAATCTTCTCCAGCCAAAAAGTCAAATCATCCCAAATCATCTTACAGGCCAACATTGATGGGGATGGGGATGGGGGATGGGCTGCATGCTTGGATCTGATCATTCAAGTTCCCGACTCTACATGGTAATGATTATTGATATTGGAATCCTTAGGGATGTGACTATTATCATCCTTTTCAGTTGGGGATAGACTATAAAATCCCCTAAAAATGGAAAATCCTACAAAAATTGATGATTGGAGGGTACCCCCATGACTTAGGAAACCTCCATATGTGCCATGGTCAAAGCATTGGTCTACTGGGGCATCATCCCACCATCACTAGGGCTTCCTTGTAAAGGCTATGTAAATACAAACTGGTTGGTGGTATACCTACCCCTCTGAAAAATGATGGACTGAAACCCAGTTGGGATGATTATTCCATTCCCAACTGAATGGAAAGTCATGTCATCCATTCATGTTCCACCAACCAGAAACCCCCATATTATCCCCAAAGGTCGCGAATCCCGCCACTCGGATGTTGCCTGACTCCCGCGTCACCGCCATTGCCGCCGTTGCCGCCGCCGCCGCCGGAGGTGCCAGGTTCTGAGATGGACGGCGATCCGATTTTTCCACACTTTGGGGATGGTTGGTGACGAGGAGTTTCATGGATTTACAGATAAGTCACTAGAGTCACTAGGATCATCCATGATGTATTTAACATGACACTATTTACAGATCAGATAAGTCACTAGGATTCACTTATTAAAACACTATCTATCACTAGGATAATTTCTGGGAAAAACTGAAAAACGATGAAAAAAGTGATAGATGATGATAGTCCACGTGATGATGGCAAGTGGCTCCTGCATCTTCATCCAATGGACATATCAGGTGCACCAAATGGTGTTCATGTTGCCCCATGATGGGGATCATGTGAAAGAAATGGGAGACCTCAGGGTTACAAGATCAAACTTATAGGGCCAGTTTCCAATGCCTCCGAGGACAGATTCTTCCCAAACAGGGATGGAAATGGGTGTCCTTCTTTTCTAAAAAAAACCACCGAAGAGTATAAAGTCAGACCTTTGTTGAGAAACCCAAATCACCCGCAGATTGCGAACAAAAACTAAAGGCTCAGAGGCCAGTAGTATCTGTGTCCAAAAGTGGCGGACTTGGATTATGATGATCCCCAACGGGGCCATCAACCATCAAATTTGTCACCCAGGGTTGCTCTCCCAACACTCCAGATACAACGGGGGGAACCAGGGTCACTAAGCAAAATGTCCCATGTCCCATCATTTAGCCCCAAGTTGGTTGGAGCAACCTCAAATATCCGAAATAGGTGGTTACATCATGTTACATCCCCAGAATATTTGAATTATTGTTGGCTTTATAGCTCCATATATGGTTCATCTACCCCATACGATCTGGTTGGTGGTTGAGCCACCCCTCTGAAAAATGATGGAGTTCGTCAGTTGATCTTATTATTCGCAACTGAATGGAAAAATCATCCATTCATGTTCCAAACCACCAAGCAGCGATTAATCTCTATGTCAACGTCATTCCTAGTGGATTATTTTTCTCCCCCAAACCCCCCGATTTCTCCGCCACACCGGCGGGTTTTTGCTGCCAGCTTACTCTTGCACTGCGGACAATTCCTTAGTCGCCAAGCTGCTAGACAGCTCAGCCGTGGACCTAAATTGGAGGTACCTACCATCTTTTTTAGGGGAATATACCCCTGGTTGGTGGTTTTAACCATCCTGAAAAATATGAAAGTCAATGGGCATGATGACATCCCATATATGAAATGGAAAATAAAATTCATGATTGAAACCACCAACCAGACCCACAAATTATGGCCTTTTATTGGCCTTACAAAAACTCTGGTACAGACAGTACCTTCAATTTAATAATTTAGGGTCCTGAAATTCACACTGAGCTTGTAGCAACCCACCACTTGGAATTGACGGGCGAGGAGTAAACGCATCCATTTTGGGGGCTACCAGCCACTTTCGAAACAGAACCAACAGCAAGTTCCCCAAAAAAAACGGGGAAAAACATGTTCCAAGCCATCAGATTTACCCTCTGGTAAATTAACATAGCTATGGAAAATCACCATTTTTAATGGGCAAATCAACTATAAATGGCCATTTTCAATAGCAAACTGTTAAATTACCAGAGGGTAGGGCTGTTCCCCAAGATCTTCAGACTTCAAGCCACAAATCCCGTGGTCCGAGGCCATGAGCTCATCCCCGATGATGGGAATGTTGACGTGATACATCGGCATCTAAATCTCATACGTTTCGCTTAAAAACCCTCAAATAATCATTATAAGAATCATAATCGTTAAAAAACATATATAGATCATCCCTAAATCATCCATAAATCATCCAGAAACCATCCATAAATCATCCATAAATCATCCATAAATCGCACATGTTTCTGGGATTTCTGAGTTCAACATCCCCGGTTTTCTTTCCGCCACCACGGCGTGCGATGTGCTCGGGGAGCTTCAGCTGGCTCACCTCGATCTTGCAGTAGGGGCAGTTCACTATCCTCACGCTTCGGCGAAACAAATGGGCACTTGACCTCTGAACAAATGGGGATGTCACATGAAAACCAATGTCCAGCCAATACATATCTTAGATTATCTTAGTCTCCGCGAGGTTTGACGCTTGCTCATATCAAAACCTAAGGATTTTTAGATGGATTTAATATGATTTAATAGAGTTTGACCGTCAAGAAGAAGGATTCTGGCCGTGAGTAGTGGATTGTTTGGCGATTCTTAGGTGGTAAACATAGTCATGGGGTCTATCCGATTGGATATATTCAGTACATGGGGGTATCGAGAGTAAAGGTTGCGGACTTCACCAAAACTCCGGATTGAAACTGCAGAAACCATCCCAAGATTGACCAGAAACAGTAGATTACACATAATAAAGGGACCCATTTAGGGGTGCTTCATATTGGTGTTGTGTCCGAGGTCAGGGAAATCCAAGTCACATCATAAGCATCGAGGGCAGAACTAGGTTTATCGTCGATGTAGATCGATTTTCATGGATTTTCATGTCAGCAAAAAACGAGTACTTGGTCAGAATGCCATGCCCCATTTAAAAAAAACAAAAACAGCAAAAAACAAACTCGATCTATGGCTTATCACTAATATAAGCTATGAGTCCAAACCCTTTTCCCCTAACATCAAAATAGCTGGGATTTATGGATGTTCATCCCCTAACAAAGTATCTATAGGTATTGATTCATAGCCAAATGATATATGATTTGTTTACTTCCTGACAAACCCTCTCAGTATACCTTGTATCCCGTGGTCAGACTTCCCAAATCATCCATCTCAATCTTCTCCCAAGCCTTGTAGCTCGCTTCTTTTCACATTGCTTCTGATGAAACTTCAAAGAAGCCTCGCTTGGGCGACCAAGGGTTTGGGATCCATAGGGATTTTCCATGATTTTCCTACAACCTGTGGCCATCTTCATGTGGACATAATGAAGTTTTAACATGGTCCAAATGAGGGGATTGTAAGGATACCACATGTTCAGGAGAAAAACCAACTGGTTTGAGTCATCTGGGGGTTTCCATAAATGGGGGATCCCCAAAATGGATGGTTTATAATGGAAAATCCCAATCTAAAATGGATGAGAACTGGGGGTACCCCCATGACTTAGGAAACCTCCATCTAGGCCCCTAACCCCCCAAGAACAATTCGGACCGCAACGTCGGACTCCTGGAGCAAGGGGATTGCCGGAGGTCCACTTTTTCTGACAAATCTATCATAGAATTGGATGACGGGAAAATTTACAGGAAACCCCTATATTTGATGGTAAAAACCATGGTTTCCTGTAGATTTTCCCTTAAACCAATCCATTGAATCTACGCCATATTTTGGTCACTTAAAAACCTGTGATGTCATGTCATCCTGTAGCAGCTCCAAGGCCTAGAAAACGGCCTAGAGTTCGGTTGGCTAAAAGGCCCTGGATACCACATTTTTGTGTCTATTGAAATGGGATGGGAACCTGGGAAACATAACAATGATTTGATGATGCATGGATTTTCCTGGATTTTCCGGTATCCCCTATTTTCAGACCAAACTAAAATTTCAGGGAAGGCTGAAGGGCACATTGATCGGAACGCCCTACAATGTTTTTGCCGCCCTGTGCCCCCAAAAAGTTAGAGTGGAAAAATGGGTGTAAGAAACCAACGTAATCTAACGAACTGGGGCACCATTTTTGAGAGTCAAGTCCTTATTGTTGATGATATCCCTTCTTAATGAAATAAAAATCATCATGTTTGATGATATCTCCACATGTTCCTGAAAATCTTGCATCCTTGATGGTTCGTGGTGTTCCACATGATCCCCATGATTTCTCAATGAGTTTCCAATTAATAACTCCCCTGACCCAAAACTTCCATCGGTTTTCCCCCCCTGTTCTCCAGGTGCCCAGGCCGGAAAGAACTTCTCGTTACAGAGCGGGCACGGCACGGCGCGCGCTTCAGGACCAGGCATGGCTCGTGCGAAGCGTTGCGATGCGGTGCGTTGGGGGTTGACTACGGCTGGGCTGTCGGATGCTGTCGGCTGAAGCTTCAACGGTTCTTTCATTTGGGGAGGCCACCATAAGAAAAAGATGCAGAAAAAGTATACGATGTGATTCCAATTGGGAAGGGTAACTTATGATCTTTTTGGCCGACAAAATTGTGGGGGTACTATGGAATGGTTATCCTTGAATTATGGCAATGACGTTTCTTAAGCACCAAAATCGATGCGCAAAAACTTGGTGGTGCTTCAAGCTTTATGGGCCCAGGGGGGACCCCAAAATAATAAAATAGTGATCCCACACGTGTATCCAAATCTCCCCAAAAATAGGGTAAAGAAATATTGAACATATGAATACATATCGGCTAAAACGTGCTAAAACACCATCTTTGTCGGTAATTGGAGAGTCTAGAGATGTCTAGAGTCTAGGTGGATGTTTTATTCGGATTGACACCCAAAAGGCGCAACATGGCGCAACTGTTTCACCGGCCATCTGTGGTGTCTTCATACCGTTCATCCATGCACGTTTCGCTGCTCCATGACGAGTCTCAGCCATGCAACATGGATTGCATGGATCTTGTCTGTGCAACTGACACCTTGACCCAAAATGGCCCAGTCAGAACATTGGCTCACCAAAGAAATGAGTCAATATTGGAAACAAATTTCAGTTTTGGGGAATGCCATCTTCCAAGCTTGATATCAAATGCTGTGTCTTTTTCCCGAATGCGGAGCGAAGGGTTCCCGTTTAACTGTGGGGGTCTGGGGGCCGGGGGTGTGTTCACCCGCTGTTTCGGCCCACGTCCGCGCGAGGACTCTATGGCAGGGCCGCTGGGGAACGGTGCCGAAGGGGGTCCGGGGGGGGAAGAAGGGCGGAGAGGTGCCGAAGCGGGTAGGGGGGGGAGACGGGGGGAGGGGGAGGGGGGGGGTGTGATTTATTTTGTTTTACGTGTCTCCACAATGCATTCGTGCATGTTGACATGTACACCTAATTCATATCTTTCATGCGCACTCCGCGTGGCTCAAGACTAGCAGCAATTCCGCAGCATAGAAAAAGAGTGCAGCAGCCACTTCTTGTCCGCAGGTGTTGTATACTAGTTTCCAGGGCTCCCCTAACAGAGGGATTGCTACCTCAAAGTGGTAGCGGAGCCTGTGCCTTCGCCAAGTCTAGATCCGTGTGCCGAACTGCCGTTCTCTGCATACATTCCGTATATCGGACTTGCGGAGGCAACCTGTAGGTCAAGTTAGAGTAGCTGCCATGGTCTTAATCCACAACATGGATTCAGATGAAGAACAACTCCAGATTGTCTCTTATGAAGAGCCTGAAGCATATGCCGCCACCAGTCATTCCGAAAACCGGATGGGCATCAAAATGACACCGAAGGTTCCACCCCAATTTGATGGCCAATCAAGCTGGTTTGAATATGAAGATTTAATTGATGACTGGTTAGGGATCACAACATTGGATGCAGATAAACACGGACCATCATTAAAGAATGCCCTCATTGGTTCCGCTTCTTTTTATAAGTCGATGCTCGATAATGCCCTACTCCGAGATCCGGATCGTGGCCTCGCTCATTTCAAGGACACATTGAGACCATACTTCGTGAAGGGAGTAAATCATGTGTTCCTTTGGCGATTCCTCCAGATGTTTCGCACATATCGAGGCCAGAGCGAATTCGTGCACTGGATAGGGCGATTTGAGATCGCGCAGAAGCGTTTGTTGGCTTCTTGGTCCGATCTGCTGGACATATCCGATCTTCCCGAAGCAGGCACTCAGGCATTTACGGCAGCACTCACAGATGAGCAAAGACTGCACTATAATGGAATAGTAACAGATGAAGATAAGCTAGCTTATCAACAAGAATTGAGAGAACAGACCATAACCAACAGAAGGACCAGACATGCACAGCAGTTTCCGTTGTCAGACAATTTGATGTCACTGATTTTTCTAGTGCAAGCAGACCTCAACGAGCAACAACGAGAGCGTTTTGTCTCGTCCATGAACATCCGTCAGATCGCAATGCCTCAATACACCTATCTCCAAGTGAAACAGCTGTTCTTAGAACTTTTTGCCGTTTCCCGCACAGGTGTTGCAGACCCAAATATCACGCACCGCAAGCGGTCCAACTTCTACGTCATCGACGAGGGCGAGACCGAAGAAGGTGAGTACGGATTTTGGGTTTCGATGAAGAGACGGGTGAAGAAGGTTTCACAGGTCTGTACACCGAGAACGAGTTCTGGGTTCTCAGCGCCAAGGGTTCATACTCTAAGCGCCGCATCTACGGCAGGTCCTTCAAGAAAGGTAGACCAAAAGGTTATGGCAAGAAAGGAGGAAAGAAATCAAGACCCGGCTTCCGCTCGAGGTCAAAAGGCAAAGGTTTTGCAGCATGGGAAGATGACCAGCAAGACACAGCTTTCTGGGGAAAAGGCAAGGGCAAAGGAAAAGGTAAAAAGGGCAAGAAAGGAATGATGAAAGGAAAGGATTCTTTCAAAGGAATGCCTTCATGGAAAGGAAAAGGAAAAGGTGATGCGAAGAACAAAGGAGGAACTAATCCATTTTTGTCACAACCTCCACAAGCTAATGTAGCACAGGCTGCATCATCCAGTGCATCACAAGCCCCTGAAAAACAAGAAACAGCCCATGCCGAAGAAAGCTGGAGTTACGACTATGACACCTACTGGACAGATGACTGGTCAGGTTATGAATCCTACTATGGATATGACGGAGATTACTCCCAAGGTGATTGGTACAATTGGTCGTATTTTGTTTCCGCTGAGGAACTGACCGACTCCGAGGACAAGCATTCAGACGTCAATTTCGAGGACGGACAGACCGACAAGATCAACCGGTTCTGTTTTTCAGGCATCCGCTTGTTCCGATTGTTCGGACACGAACTTGTAGAGGCCCTCACATTCGTGCTTCTGTTCGTGTCTGTGATGTACCAGTGCTTTTCTGATTTGAACAGGTCCCTATTGAAGAGCATCCGCCAAGTTGAGAAGAGTGTTTCTACCGGAAACGGTGATCTGCATTCGTTTCAGCCGCGCACAAGCCCGCTCGATTCCGTCTCAACGGAAGAGTGTGTATTCCGAAATTATGATCATGGTGCCCAACAAGCATTGCTTTGTGAATATGTAGATCTAAGTTCTCATCCGACTTATGTCATTCTTGATTCAGGTTGCACTCGAGCCATGGGATCCCGCTTTGCCATTGATCGCCTTGTACAGGCTTGCCAACAACATCCCAAGCGTGATCATATATGGTTTTCCAAGCAACCGTGTTCAAGTAAGTTTTCATTTGCCAATGGAGAACAATCTACTGTCAAAGAAAGGTTAGTGATTCATTTTCGCAATGATCGTGCACAAACGGGTTGGATTACAACATGCGTTGACATCCTGGACAAAGGTAAGGTTCCTATCCTCTTTTCAGTTGAACAAATGAGGAATCTTCGCATGAACATTGAGAGGAGTGAGTTCATGACTTGTCCACTGTTTGGAATGCAACGCACCGCATTGGCCGTCAGTACATCCAACCATCCAGTCCTTGACATTATGGCTCTTGCTACTTCCAGTTGGAAACCGATGTACAGCTTTCAGTCCGAAGACATCACATGCCCAGCATGCAATGGTAAACATCGACCACACACCAACAAAGAAGGTTGCAAGAGATTCAAGGGATCAGAACCTAAGCCAGCAGAGGTGCCGAAACCGGCCAAGCCTGATTCCAAGAAGATTGTCAAGAAAACAATTCAGCCTGATAGTAAGTTAGAAGTACCAGCTCAACCTTTTGATCCCGATGAAGAGCCAATGGTGGCCTCTGGGCCAAGTTCCGGTTCGAAGGACGGTATCCCGAGACGTCGGGAACCTCAGATTGAAGAAGAAACTGAAGTCAAACCGGAATCCAAGGTTGAAGTAAAACTTGAAGAGAAAAAGGAACCATCACCTAAGGGAACTTTGTCACTTGCACTTCAGAGAATTCATGACAAGCTTCAATCACCCACAGAACTTCTAAAGTTGCATCTGAAGCATTATCATATGACTACTGAACAATTCAAGAGAAGAACATCAGCTCTGAAGTTGCCGAAAGAAATTTATGACAAATTTGATCAGATTACAAAATCATGTGACACATGTTCCACTGCCAGGATTGCACCATCGAGAGCTAAGGTTTCAGGAATCCGAAGTGAAGTCTTTGGTGAACTTACCTTCATTGATCATGGAGAAGTTCCGATCAATCAACAGTCAAAACTTCAATTCCTACTTATGTATGACGGTGCAACCTCTTTGACTACTGCTTTTGTAGTTCAAAACAGATCTGATCCGGTGACGATTTCTCATCTTCAAGAATACTTTGAAACTTATCAGCTGAATCCAAAATACATTGTTGCCGATCAAGCTTTTATGGGCACTGAGATGGAGAGTTACTACAACCGGCACAGCATCAGGCCAATCTCTCTAGGACCAGGAACACCATGGCCAAATCGAGCTGAGGCAGCCATTCGCATGTTTAAGAAACAGGTCTCATTAATGCTAATTTCCTTGAAAGATGATCCATTGCTTGCTAACATTACTTATCAACAGTTGTTGAGACAAGCCTGCATTTCAAGGAACACCATGGTAACACTCGGTGGTGTCACTCCTATTGAATTAGCATTTGGCAGAAGACCTGCCGATCTTACGGCGATTGAGCTCATGAATCCAGCACAGCTCACGACTGAGGCCCCTGCTCCTGAGAGACAGATTGAAGCACTACAGTCACTGGCGATGCGAAAGTTTCTAGAGGCAAAACAATCTGATGACCTTCGAAGAGATATTGCGAGTAAACTTCAACTTAGTGATGGACCATTCTTTCCTGGAGATAAGGTTTACTATTGGACCGAAGACAAATCAAAAATCAAATCAGACGGTTCACATGGAGGAAAATGGATAAAAGGAAAGTTGGTTTCCGTAGATGGCAGTATGGTTGGAGTTGATTTAGGAACCAGAATCGTGAAGGTTAACATCAGTAAAATAAGAAAAGACCATAATCCTATTGAGGATATTGACATTCCTTTAGAACCAATTGCACTTGCCAGTGCCGACTTTTCGGCCAAAGCTGCCGCCGGTGCCGAATCTTCGGCCAAGGGCGCCTGTACAGCAGTGAAGTCCACTTGCCGCTCAGATGACCATGCAAATAACATCATAGAACACGATGCCATTCAGTCAGGTCCTGAAGGTATTACATATGGTTGTTTTACATGGGAGCCAGCTATGACCGGAAAATTAGATTTCCTTGAGCTGTTTAGCGGCTCTGCCAAGCTTAGTCAAGCGGCAGCAATGCAAGGGCTTCGAGTCGGCGCTCCAATAGACCTCCGCACAGGTTACGACTTGCTCACTGCCGAAGGCCGGCGAAAGGCAATGGAAGTCACTGAGCGACAACAGCCAAAAATCATCCACATGGCACCTGTTTGTGGACCATGGAGTCAAATGCAGAATATTAATGATCCTGCCGATACTTATCAGAAAAGGAAAAGGTATCTCCCCATGGTAGAATTTTGTGCAAAAGTCGCTCTTTATCAGATTGAACATGGCAGATTTTTCATCATTGAAAATCCTGCGACTTCCAAGATTTGGTTTACCAAACACTTTCAGCGCCTTCTCATGAAGCATACCGTAACCTATGGAACATTAGATATGTGCGCCTTTGGTATGAGAGACCCAAATGGATACTATTACTACAAACCAACATCCTTACTTCACAATTTTCCTGAGGGAGTCTTGAATCCAGTTTTCAAGAGATGTAATAGTAAGTCCAAAAATGATCCAAAACATTATCATCAACCATTGGAAGGTAGTGCTCCAGGATATGGATCAAGAACGAAGTTGGCACAAGTTTATCCATACCGATTTTGCAGCACTTTGATCAGATGCATCCTTCCATTAGGAAATTCACGGGCTCTCTATCCATCGCAGCTGTCACTTGCAGTAGACCTGCTGGAAGACTTGAATCTCGATGAACTGCGAGGAGTGCAAAATCAGCTTGCCGCTCTTACGGCATCCGAGCATCCGGTGTTGGCAACTGACTTGTACGAACAGGGTCTTCCAGTACGTGACTATTACACGAAACGCCTGCTCAACCGCATTAATGCTCTACCCGCTGGTAATGTTTATCATCCTGTTCAGATCGAAGCACAGCAAGATGTCTCACATGTCAGACAGATGTATCTGAGTACGTCCATGTTTGACAACGCAATCATTTTTCGTGGTAGTTTTCAGTCATTGCGAGTTGAATACCGCCACACACATGGCGTGCTCTTACTTTGGAAGAAGAAAGATACGTCACACGTTTTTCTGCGCGTACATCCTAGGGATATGTCGCAGCTGATTGCTAGCCATTGGTCAGCAATATTGTTTTGGAACAATGATGGAAGTATTCCTACAGATAATACAGATGACATTCCTGAACAACACACCAACATCGACCCTCCACCGGGTCTTCCACCTCAGCAGAACAACGACCAAGATGATCAACATCCGCCTGAACATCTTAACACACCACCTTCATCACCACAACTTCCAGATGTTCCCATGCCTGACGAACCGCACACGCCGCATCCCGGCTTTCCTCCTGATGATGATCAGTTTCACACACCATTTCATTCACCACCAAGACCAAGTGATGATGTGCCCGACGATGAGATGCATTCACCACAAGATGATCCACCAGATTTGCCACCTCATCCATCATCACCACTTGATCATCCTCAACCACCATTTCCTGGAGCCACTGGCATCCCTGTTGCTCCAGATACAATTATTGTGCCCAATACGATCATACCACCAAACATTGATGACACACCAATGACACAGAGCACAAAGCGTCCACCAGGTGATCCACCGATACCACCTGCAACTAAGGCTCGACCATCTAGACAAATGCCTCCTGCGTCTTCAACCCCCTTCAGCCTAGTAACCATTTGGGGGGTGATACACAGCCATCAGTCACACCAAACGCGACCACACAACCCGCTGTAGTCGCTCCAAACGCTTCGAAGCCGAAGAAACCCAAGCATGATCCCGTGCCTGATGACTTTGATGATGACGAGCCTGATCCAGATGCCGCACCATCCGGACACAATGGACCGCCGATACTTCCGCTAGACGGAGATGAACCTTTTAATCCATCGCCAATGCCAGAGAATGATCCTCAACCAGACACTCAAGATCAGCAAGAGCCACAAGAAGAAGAAGAAGAGGAACCTGAAGAGGACACAGATGAAACAATTCCTTATGGTTCAACAGATACAGATGAGACTCTTGACTATAATGATCTTGTTATTGATGATTCAAAATGGTGTTTCCTGTCACAGGAACAAAAATTGTGCAGTAATACTGCTTCATTCTCTGTGCCTAGATTGATTGATGGTTCACCAGTAGCTCTGAGCAGTGTCGAATCTTCTAATTCTATTGGTATGTCTTATTCCGTTGTCTCGGAGAGACAACGCACCAGATGCCGTAAGACTAGATCTGATATCATTGAAGAATATCACGGCATTAATGAAGAAGACAAGGCTTTTATGACATTGTATTCCATGACTGACAAATTTTCTTATCTTGTTGGCAAGAAGAGAAAGGAAGCCACTCAACAAGAGAAGAGACAACTTGCCAAACAGTTTTTAGATGCAAAGAAGGCTGAATGCCAATCATGGATTGATAATGAAGTTTTTGATCTTGTTGACATGAGAAAAACCAGAGTTCGGAATTTCGTTGCCGGAAGATGGGTTCTTACCGTAAAGAAAGACAAAGACGGTAACTTCCAGAAATGTAAGGCAAGATGGGTCCTCAAGGGTTTTCAAGACAAACAGAAGAACACCCAGCAAACTGATAGTCCAGCAGCTTCACGAGCAGGTTTCCGATGTGCAACACAGCTGGCTGCGAACTATCACTGGGACTTGTACCATATGGACCTAAAGACCGCTTTCCTCCAAGGTGAAGCCTATGATGAAACAAGAGACATCATTTGTCAGATTCCACCTGAGTATGGTTATCCACCATACATTGGTGCTAGGCTTAAGAAACCTGGTTACGGTCTTAATGATGCGCCACGCCGCTGGTGGCAGATCATTGATAAAGCCTTACTTGACTGCGGACTTGTTCCCACACGCGCAGACAGATGTACTTATGTTTTGTATGACAGTACTTCTAAGACAAGGACCTACCAACCACCTCGTAGTGTAACCACTGAACAGGTAACCATCTCGGAGGCAATTGACCATCTTATGGATCCGGTAGCCCGAAACAATGCTCAGGGACGCCGACCGCATGGTTTTATTTGTCTTCATGTCGACGACCTGTTCATGGCAGGCGACAAGGTGTTTGAGTCCAAGGTCTTGTCCAGTCTGCGTAAGAACTTTGCTGTAGGTTCAGAAGATAAAAATGACATTATGTTTGTAGGACAACGCATCAAATGGAAAACACATGACAAGTATGGACCATATATTTCTGTTGACCAGAAACTTGCTGTCGATGCAGTTGAAGAAGTCAAGATTGATAAGTCCTTGAAGGATAACATTCAGTGTAATCCACAACTTCACACAGCTTATCGATCAGTTCTTGGACAGCTCAATTGGTTACAGAGTAGGACACAGGTCCACATCTGTTACAAGTTTTCGCGTTGTGCCTCAGCCGCTGCTAGTCCGACCATAGGTGATGTCAGGGAAATCAACAAGGTTGTTCGAACCCTCAAGAGTCAATATGTGGATGGTAGATTCTGGCCTCTGAAGGGTTCTCAGCGTATCCTTGGCATGCCTGATGCATCCTACCGTAACAACAGTGATAAGTCTAGTCAGCGTGCTCATGTCATTTTCCTAGCCGAAGATCGCAAATTGCCTTCCAAGGGAACATACCGCAATTCCGGTTACGACACGCAAACACACCGTATAGACGGTTCCAACTCTGCAACTCGTGGATCGATTATTGACTATGAGAGTCATAAGATAACCACTACAACACAATCCACAACCGTTGCCGAATTGAATGCCTTAATGAAATGTTTTGGAACCTGTTTGTTTTTGCGTGCACTTTGGGCCGACATCAGTGGTGAGATCGTCCCCATACACATCCGAACCGACGCAAACAACTTAGTCACCACCGCTCAGACAACACACCTACCTGAACAGAAGGAGACCCATCATTTAATACAAATGTTAAGACATGAGAGTAACACCGGACACTTGGATGACCTGAGCCACATTGCAAGTGAATACTGTCTGGCTGATCCACTTACTAAGTCAACAGCGAAACCAGACCAGTTAGTGTCATCCATAACCACTGGCAAACTTGAGAATGTTGATACGCACCCGCCATTCCGATCGTTACTCAAACATAAAGCATTTTTAACTACATGGGTCATTGAAACGTTGTCAGAGCCGCACAATGTGTTAACATTTTTCAATGAAGATATTTCTGATTATGTTTTTGCCATGCTATACTTCGAGGAGTAAATTTTCGTCTCAAGAAAATTTGTGTCTGCAATCTCTCGGCTCACAGGGTTCCTATTGTTTTTCTTTTTCGCGACGCCCGGACTCACGTCCCTTGGCACTGTTCTTGAACCCGGAAGCCAATTCTTGGAGACACCTCGAAGATCTTGTTTGAAGATCGATTTCTCAAAGGTCGCATCAAAAGGTGACCAACTCATTTCCTTTTATGCCTCCAAAGTTCTCAAAGCATGGCCGCACAGATCATTCCGCCTCTGCGGATTACACACCACGTGGCTTTCGTAGTCCTCGTGGCAACCGTCCACATCACACACCGCGTGGCGGTAATCCAGACAGAAGGCAATCGCGCGACACCCGGACTTATGAATCTCGTAGCAGGGTCATAGACGATGCATTCGGCGCGCCTCTTGACTCTGTGCAGTCGAACAGCCGCATTTTTGCTGAGTGCATTTCTCAGGTCCTCAGAAAGCAATCCGGTATCAAGACCAAAGAGGACCATGATTCCGCATTAGCGGATAGCCATTTTGAGACCATGTCACGTCACTTGTCTTATATCTTTCGGCATACGAAGTTAATGCATCGTGACGGATCATTGTCCTTACATGAGCTTATTAGCCATCCTGGCACAGCCCGAAAAATTCGCACTTTGTACCGTGAAGGACAAAAATTTTTGCAAGATTTTGATCCTAATGAGCTTTCAATGCAGGTCAGACGTAGAGAAAACATTGTTACTTTCCTTATGCCCTTGGCCCACGTAATCTGCGACTCTAATAAAGCCAGGGCCATGATCGGCTATGTAACCACTGAAGATTTCCAACCAGGCATTGTTCCGATACCGGACACGTGGTTTAAGCCGGCAGACTTCGATGATGAGGTCAACAGGGAAGGCCAAGCAGACCTGCTTGATGGTCTCGACATTGCGAGCATTTTTATCCGCTTTGAGAGTGGCCATTCCACTGAGGTCGAAATTCAGCATTGCCCATTTAAGCCTGATGTTTTTCCGCTAAGGTACCTCATCCATGGAGCGAACGAGAAGAATCTTGAATCCATCCGAAGACTAGGTTTGCTCCCAGGAGGCACCCGTGGTGGAAGGAACCATGTGCATTTCACTCTTGATTCTGCACTCAGTACGATCAGAGACGTATTACGTCCCGAATCAGACTGCATCCTAATTGCCAGACCTGGTGCCGTTGCCGGCCTTGGTCCAGTGATCACTCACAACCGATATGTCCTCACCGATCAGACAGTGCCGTTCAATCGCTTCTGCGGTGTTTGGTCCTTCGTCGATCGATCCTGGCTTGTTGCACCGGAACCGGCCGAGCTAAGGCGAATGAATGATTATACATCCAATATTGACCTTGCCATGCATGTCTGCCACCACCAACTTTACTGGGAGAAGAAGAACGAAAATGAACAAGATGGTTTCACATGGTCACGTTCTGAATATGTGGAGTATGTGGCAGAAGAAATCGAGAAACTCCCAGTTGTAAAGAAGTTTTTGGAAAGTTTTCGTAGTACCGATTCCGGTCCGGCCAGGCCTCTGCGAACCGACGCAACTCCGAACGACCAAGAGCTTGGCCCACCTGAGACCGAGGCAGACAAGAGAGTAAAAACACTCAAGGCAGAAATTTCCGAGCGATTTAAGAAACATCTCGCCAAAGAGCGAAACAAGGAGCAGTCTTCCGCCTCGGAGAGTGAAGCTCCCAAAGGACCTGTTAAGGCTAAGCCTATGCCAAGGAAACCGAAGGATGCCGCCGCTGCGGCTAGCTCTGATCCTGCATCCGGCAACATTGACCCTGACACTGAAGTTGATCTGCATGCCGCATCTCCCTGGGGCGGCCGCCGACAGGTTGTAAAGACAAAAAGACGCCGCGAGATGAACGCCCAGGCAAAGGATTTGTTCCGCGATGCGGACGCAGCCCAAAAGTTTTTCACCAAGTTTAAAAAGGATACAGATGAAATTCAATGGTTTCCTCGCCCTGCGGGTCCTCAATGCTGTAAGAATTTTGAAGACTGTGGAAATTCAGAGGCAATGTTCTGGTGCCACCCTTGTGGCTTTGCCTACTGCTTGGAATGCCGCACCTGCGGCTTATCTTGCAAACATAATATTGTTAATTTTTCTTCTGAGTTGTCCTCCGATTTTATTCCCGACAGCATCGGCTCAGCCAATTCGCCTTTCGACATCGAAGACCTGGTTGACGCTGTTCTTGCTGAATCTTCGTATTTCGGAGCCACACGCCGAGAGCATGCTCAAAATCGCCAAGAAAAATTCTCGGAACTGATCACGCATCTGCGTGAGGGCCGCTCAATTGGAAACACTTACCTTCAATCTTTTGCTCGTCATGGAATTGAAGATTTTGATTATACAGAATTCATTTATGAAATGCCATTTGGATGTCGAATTCCGACTCTCCAGGAGCACTTTGTTGATGCCCAGGACCAGACGCCTCTTCCGATCTGGCGACCTGAGGCCTTCTTCAAGTACCCTGATGGCGGTGACCTTAAGTCAGAGGAGATTCTCCGTTTATTGGAGCTCTTCAGATCGTGCCTTCTCGGTAAGAGAGCAATCCTTGGTGTTACCAAGCGCACTAAGGAGAACATCCACGAGTTTCAGAAGGACACGTATCAGCTTGGTATTTTGACTTTGAACCTTGGTCACATCAACCGTCTTCCGTATATCGGAGGTTGCGCCAAATTTCCAAAATGGGTACGAACTGATATCAACCACCGTGCATTGCCACATTTAGTGTTCCGTAATGCGGCCCATATTGTGTGCCTGTGCGAGGCTTCCGACGAGTACGGAGGAATTGCCGTCCATCGAGAGCTTGCTGAAGAGTACGGGATGATTGGCATGGTAGTGCACCCGCACATCCAGTCACAATCCCTTGCAATTTTTCTCCGTGGCTCACATGATACTGGCTCATTTATTGAACTTTTGTGTCAACACCAAATTGAAACTTCCACCAAAGATGCACCTTTCTGGATTTTGCATGGCGCCATTTTCCGCCTTTGCCATGGCATGAACACGTCAGGAGAATTTGTTGATCCTTCTACTGGCGCTCGTGTTCCGAAACCGGACATCGAGAAAAATGCCGAATCTACGGTTTGGCAGCATGATCGCCCACTTGCATCCTCACTCGATTTTCTTGATCACTCGATCTGTGAGATCGACGGAGACGATGACCTTGCCGTCTCCGGCGTGGAAGCTTGTGAAGTGAATCTTGGAGCTGACACTCATGACGTTCGACGTCTCATGTTAGCTGAATGCCGTATTGCGGTTTTTCATATCTCCTCATATGCATGGAGTAGTGCCTATAAAGAAACGTGCCAGAAATGGCTCCAATTTGTCGCAAGCTGTATCGAACATCAGTGTGACTTTTTGTCCGGTGACGGGAATCTTTTCGCACAGCGAAGCTTTAAGGCAGATGATCATTCCGACTACCGGACATGCATTTTAATCGACATTTTGGAGCGTTTCCTTCAGCAGATTAATCTTCACCGCAGTCCGATAAACCGTATTACGTATAACGTAGTTTCTTCGACCACTGCAGCCAATTACATCCGAAGCATGCGTGGAGATGATGCTGATTGTGATTCAATGCTTTAATTTCTCTTTGTTACGGTAAGCAGATCGCCGTCACGGAAGCACGTGCAAAAGAAGAATCAGCCTCTGCAGATGGATTCGCAGGATCTGCCTTCTCCGACGAAGTTATGCTGAACGATGCTGAACAGCTAAAACATTTGATGGCATACGACCTTGGTTTGGCAGAAAAGGACTGTGCATGGCACTCACCTCTCCTTGCCTACGCCCAGTTGAAGGCACTGAAAAATATGCGCATCCGATCCAAGGAATCTGAAGATAAAAGACGTGAAAAATGGATGCAGCGAACTCAAGGATATCTCGAAAAACGAGAAGAAAGGAGAGATAGTGTTCCGCCACTGCGGACTGACTCACACCGAAATGTTGGGCGCACTCGAAGTCGATCGGTCAGCAGGACCAGAACATATCGACCCAGAGCTGAAACACCAGCACCGCCTCCGGCACCTGTGCGAGGTCCAGCAGCAAAGGCCAGACCAGTGGAACCTGTGAAATATAAAGCTGCACCGAGATCCTTAAAAGAATCACCAGCACCGACGTCATCAGGATCTTCCTCTAGTGCTAGGCCGCCTGTAAAGGCTCCTCCAGTTCCGGTTCCCGGACGAACACTAGGTTCACAGCAGCCAAGAACGCCTCCTGATCCACCAGGACCACCGAAGACTCCACCGCCGTGGAGAGAGAGAGAGAGAGATCACAGCAGGCTGAGCAGAGGCAAACGACCAGAAAAAGGCCAATCAACGTACCTGAGCCTCCTGCGCCTCCATCCCGAATGTCGGGTACGCAATGGCTTGACCAAGGAACAGCTTCCAGCTCTTCCGGACACCGTAATTACGGTTACAGCTTTGATCAGCCGTCGTACTATAGAGTGAATCCCAACACCACTCAAGTAGAATACGTCCCAGGGTACCAAGTACCCAGACAGCGTTGGGTCCAGAAATACGACGGATCGTGGCTTGACATGATCCCACAAACACCGGATCAGTCTATTTTCTTTCATCAGACAGGTGAACACCGTAGGCAAAACGAGTTGAGTTTTTACGGTTACTATTTCACTATGGGCTTGTAGCCCCAGAAAAATTGCAATGTTCCGCATTTGCGGTCGCTTTCCATCATCAGAGAACACCGCTTTCCAACAGCGGAGAGTAGCTTTTTGTACAGTTTTGTTTTTGTCTTCGGACCGTCTCACAGCAGATCACAGGCTGAGCGCTACCTGTGAAACAGACTTGCATGTTCCGACACGAAGAAAATTTGTGTCTGTTTGTGATTTATTTTGTTTTACGTGTCTCCACAATGCATTCATGCATGTTGACATGTACACCTAATTCATATCTTTCATGCGCACTCCGCATGGCTCAAGACTAGCAGCAATTCCGCAGCATAGAAAAAGAGTGCAGCAGCCACTTCTTGTCCGCAGGTGTTGTATACTAGTTTCCAGGGCTCCCCCAACAGAGGGATTGCTACCTCAGGGGGTGGGGGTGGCGGGGGCATTCGGGTTCGCGGATTGTCTTGTTTAATGTAGCCAATGTAGCCTCTATTTTTTCTCGCTTCATCATCCTGACATGAAGAACGTGACTCGGCCTTGAGATGAAAACCACGATGGCCGAGGTGAGGAGGGAAGGGGTTTTCGGTCGGATTCACATGTGGAATCATTTAGAAAAATTTGAATTTAAGTGTCCATCAATTTAAATAGACTTAAGATATAGTAAGTTGCAGTTAGTTGTATCAATTTATCATGATTTACAGATTTACAACAGAAAGAGATCTCTGCTCAGCGGATCAACCACTTCAAGGTCCCCCCCTTTCTTTTCCGACTCCGCTTCGACTCGCCACCGATGCTGCTGAGAGATCTGGTGCCATTGTGGTTCGATCCGTTCTTGCGATGGCAAACGCTTGGTGGTTCGACATCACACCCGGGCCCGGGATTTCTGTGCCTAGACGATCGACACCTTGAGCGTCGTTGGGAAAACTGCGCCCGGATCTGAAACTTCAAACAGCGCCGAATCTTACCATAGGGTTTTTTTCACCTCCAAATTTTGAGAGTCCGATATATTCTGGTGAACGTTCACAGAAAACTATGGAAAGATCCACCATTCTTAATGGGAAAACTCACTATAAATGGGATGTTTAACAATAAATTCTCTGCTTGGTGGTTGACCTACCCCTCTGAAAAATGATGGAGTGAAAGTCAGTTCGTCACTGGGGTGATGACATTCCCAACTGAATGGAACAGTCATAATCCATTCATGTTCCAGTCACCACCAAGCAGTTATGAATGTTCGTGTCCTGAATGGGGATGCCATGGGGTTACCCCATAAAATGGCTGGTTTAGAAATTGATGTCATTTCATTGTTACCCATTTTGTTATATATTGTTATAATATATAAAGATTCAGAGTCTTTTCCTGCAGATTCTCCCCTCCAAGATCTCCTTCCGTTGATTTTCTTGTTTTGAGACATGGCACTGGGGGATGGCTGCAGTACCAGCCAAGAAATGATATGGATGAGCTTAAAACTTGCAAACATGGAAACGGAATTGGAACCAGCTTTGGTGTTTGCATGTTCTTTCCCATGTCTTGTTGCTGGTAGACAATCTATGACAACATGGACTGCACCAACCAGTCAAAACCAGTTATATTATGTTGTCACATTGATTGCATCCCCAGGATCATGAAATCATGTTTAATCCCCATGTTTCATCATGTTCGTCCCCTTTTTTCATGACGCTTCAATCCGAAGCCTTCTAACAATTTGGAGGTTTCCTATTAAATGGGGCCCCATGCCCATAGGATCCATGGTGCTGGTATATATATGCTAACATTGGGGATATATTGATGGTAAATGTTACCATATATAGCATACATGGATCCTATGGGATTTGTATCATTTTGTGAGAGTTAGAAATCACCAAGAGATTTCTTAACTGGCGGCGACATCTCAGATCCCACTGGCGCGCCTTTATTTATGCGCCGCTGAGTTTACTCAGCGGCGCCAGATGCGAGCGCGACGTGGTCTTGGCCCAAGGTTGAAGAAAATCCAAAAAAATGAATGTTTTAATGGGAAAATCATCTATAAATATCTATAAATGATGGATCTTCCATTGCTAGGTGTGTGACATTGAAGAACAAGAACATATGGATTGAACTATAGCAACAATGTTTGAGTTTGGCCATTGAAAAAGGGAATCTGGAGAGTGAACATCATATTACATGCCCAAACATGATTTAAGGCCATGAAATTCATGGGCATCACTCATAAGTTCCTTTGAGGTTGTTGCAATCAAATTGTCCAAAATGCGGATCAAAGCTCAAAACATGCAAGATGGTACCCCAGTTCCATAGCTGAGTTGGTTTAGTTAGAAAAAATCCATGTGGATATATCGAAAGAGTTTTCGGTGAAACTACACCAACCCAAACATCACTGTGGGGCCACCACCTTGATTGTGGGGAGATCCAACACATAGCCGGTTATGAACTGCAGCTGCAATCCCCTTAGTGTCCCTTCGAATATCCTGACCATCAGTAGTCTTTCTGGCTAAGAATTCTCGACTGCGGTAAATGATTCCTGCAAGTACCATTCATTCCGAACCCCCTTTTCAACATAATTGATGATGTACTGGCAATTCTTCTTACAACCATTTACAACCACCAACCCACTCCTCAGAGTACTCCATCAATGATCTCTTCACGACGTCCGCGAGTCTCGTTCCTTCTTCAAAAACACGACCAGCAACGACCACGGCCCGCGATCGCACACGAATTCAAGGGCCTTCCATCAATCCTCTAGGGATCCACTCTCAAAATCAGCATTTACGCAGGAAATTTTCGGGAATGATCCCACTAAATCACTAGTTTCATGTCATCATCCCAGCAACCCCCAGCAACCCATTCATTCCCTACGTAAAACGCACGCACCAGTAAGCAGATAGTTGGATTCAACTCACAAATGGGGGAGTTCATGGACTATGTCAGGCCAGGCACGCAGGGTAGAAATGATGAACCAGTATTACCCTCTAATAATTTGTTACATAGCTATTGAACATGGCCATAGAAATAGTGGATTTACCCATTGAAAATGGTGGATCTTTCCATAGTTATGTAAACGTTTACCAGAGGGTAACCTTTGTAATCACCATTATTAACCAAATTGGGTTGCCATGAAGTGTTCACTCTACCGGTGGTGTTATTCATCACTTAAACAATATTAAACAATGGTGAGTCATCGCCCTGCATCCAGCAGATGACTATCACTCTGGGCAATTTTAGATGCTATCCATAAGTATTTGCTTGCCGTTTATAGCCTATGTTCTCATGTTACGGCCCAAAAAAGTGGTCCTGGGAGTCCTGAACTTTTCATTGTTGACTCAACTCAGATTATTCCCATAGTTTTTTACGGTTTGCACCAGAAATCTCATGGTTTAACTAACATCTTTGATGGTAAAACCACCATGAAATTCATAGGTTTTCAGCAGGTTTCAGCACTTGGAAAACGTCAAATCCCTAGCTTGGAAAACGTCATGCTGCATGGTGAAATCTGTGGGATTCTCACGACTTGGCGATTCGTTGTCGGATTTCTATCTGGACAGTTTAACCCCAACACCTATAGGAATCATATATATATATATAATACATATCTACATATATACATATATACATATATATATATATCCTAGGAAATATCTATTTATCTGTTGTCTATCCATCTAGTCTAATCTATAATCTAATCTATCATGTTCCATTCATTCTCAGTATATCCCCGATCGGATCTTCCAGATTTGTCCTTGGATCCAGCATTTGGCTTCTTTTTTCGCCGACCATTTCAACTGCCTCCGGTGAAATATCATTTTACTACGGAAAATGCCCATATCTTCAACATTGATCAACATTTCATAGATGATTTAGCTATGAAAAAGTGATGTATAACTGTAGAATCATTTAGTTCGATGAATTACCTATTCAAAAAATGGCGACTTTTCCATAGCAAAGTTTTAGCTTACTGGAGGCTATGCTGCCGCACAATGGTACCCCTAAGAAATCGGCAGGTGAACCAATGAACCCCTCATGGCAGAACGGAACTTTTTCATGGCAGCCATCAACAATAGTTCATAATCTCATACTAATAAGGGATCATTTTTGGGCCTACAATGTGGGGCCCCCCAGTGATGTTAGTTGGTTAACAAAAACCCCATTAACTATATATATAGTTATTTGCGTACCATAAACCATAGTTATTGGAGTTATGTTCACCAACTGAACGCGAGCTCGAACGGGGGCCCCACATTGTATGAACTCTGTAGAGTCCTCGAGCTCGGCTCGGCGTCATGGGTTTCGTGTTGGTTGATGAATCCCAAAAAAATATTAATTTTTGGTATCCCGGAAAGCAAAAAAATCAACCAAGCATTCAATTTGTTCAACTATATGCTAACTAGATCTTAATTTTTTGATGGTCAAAATCCCTATGAATGATGGTTATATAATCCCTACTTAAATGATTAAACCCCTATTAATCATTAATCATGGTTAGACCCCTATTAAATCCCTATGAATGATGTGGTTAAATCACCATCAGAGACGACGCTCCTCGTTTCACCACGCAGCACATCGAAAAACCATCGCTGCCGGCACCATCACAGCGCCGCCATGCACCACCCACGGATGGCAAGGGGCCGAGTTCACTTTGGGGGCGCAGGTTGATGGATAGGAAATCCACAAAAGATCCATTTTTAATGGGACAATCCACTATTTCTATGGCCATTTTCAATAGCTATTTGATGCTATTTCTATGTTTACCAGAGGGTATATATATAACAGGTCTATTTCATTGGACTTTATTGGATGGGTTTAACAAAAAATCTTCACCGGAAACCATGGTTTTTCAAAAATGAAAATCATGGGAGTTTCCTGTAAGTTCTTGAAACCAACCCAATGAATTCGTTGGCCTTTAAAGGCCCTTCTATGACTTGGCCTTACAAAGCTGCTCCAAAACAACACATTAAATTGTTGGTTAAACCGTCAAACTTTGAATGTTCTCATGTACAACTTTGCAACCTCAACTCAAAACCCCCCACCATCCGCAGAAAAAACAGTTCTTGGTCCGCAAAGTTTGGACCCCACCGCTGTGCGGTTTGGAAAAAAACGGCGCACCCAGCGAGGCCACTGCTGTAATCGAATCTCAAGGCTCTGCTTCGGAGCGACCCGCCTCATCCTGGCAGAAAAAAATGAATCCAGGGACTAAGTTGACATTTTCTGACTTAGGATTAGTTAAGTGGTTAGCGACTGGCTAAACAATGGATTCTCACCCAGTTGCCAACTAAGTTCATTTACCAGAGATTCATGGCAAAAACATGTAAAAATTACAGGGTCAAAAGACGTGCCTCCTCTCAAGTCACCACAAATTCCTCCCGAGATCCCTTTATAAAGTGCTCAACGACGCCGCGGTAACAGGTCCAGTTTTGCACCGGGTCAATATCGCTTTATGATGTATGAGGGAACATCTGGTTATGACTAACAGTTTGCCATGGAAAATCACCATGTTTTTATAGGTAAACCAATCTTAACCAGAAATCATGGTTCCTACATGTGATTTCTAACCATGAAATATAGAGATGTCCTGTGGTTGGTTTCCCTTGAAAGAATTCAATGAAACATGCATCGTGAGCCCTACAAAGAGCTGTTGTTGTCAAATCGCATGGACCCAAGAATATGTGTCACTTGCGATCATTTCCATGTAGACGTCCTATCGCCCATTGTCAATGCATGTGCCTTAACTATAGCAATATCACGTAAAACGTAAACTTATATGCATATGACTGTACAGATACAGGACACATTCACAAAAAAAATGTACAATGTAGACAGATAGACCTATAGAATCCAATAGATATCAACATGAACATCCATGCTTCTATACTAAGATGCATCATATACATGTCATATACTGTAGTTACTAGTTCCATGTAAGCAAAAAGTCACCATCCGTGGTCCGCCCACCTCTTTGTGATGAATGTCTCCTGCCAAGTCCCAGGATTTTTCTGTAATTCTTGGGACATACCCGGCCTGGTAAACTAACATAACTATGGAAAATAACCATTCTTAATGGGTAAATCAACTATAAATGGTCATTTTCAATAGCTATGTTAAATTACCGGAGGGTACCCTCTGGTAAACATACAAAAAGCTATTGAAAATGGCTCCTTTATAGTTGATTTACCTATTAAAATTATTAAAGATGTGATTTTCCATAGTTATGTGAACGTTTACCAGAGGGTATGTCATGAAAAAATCATGAAATATCCCACAGGGAGTATCACTTTCTATGATTTCTATGTATGACTTTCTATAGCCACAAATTAGGCAGAACATGGGATACCTACATGGTTGCTGAACAGCTTTCCCATGTTGCAAGACTCCTCAACAAACCAGGTAATACGGGTGAATCATCCGGCAAACATAGAACCAATCGACCGGGATACCCTCCGGAAATCAAAGGTGGCGTGCTGGAAAACCTCCCATTTCGATGATTCTCCCAAACCTCCATGAAATGTGGTGAAGCTGGTGAAGCTCCGGAAAACGGTTGATGTGAAACTTCCGGTGCAGTCGTATGCAGCTACAAAAAAAATCACCCAAAATAAGGCCCAGGAATCCAGAATCGGAACTCTAGGGATGAAACGCTTAACTGCTGACTGCAACCCCCAAAAGGATGTCGAGAAAGAATCGTAAAGCATGGGATGATCATGTTTTTTTTCTCCCGATACATTCCGCATGTCCAACTTTACATTACCACTGTATCTTCTGCGAGGTTGCCTCTGGATGTCATCAATTCGATTTTTCTGCTACCTCGTGGTCAAAAATTGGTCTTAGAAGTTCCACACAGCCATGGTTCATCCGAATTTTCCCCACAAAGCCATGGTCCCCTTTCGGGAGACTTCCCGACTTCCCAGCGATGAACCTAGAGTTCCAATTTGCTGCCAGTAAGAATCCCCATTTCCATCGAAGCTAGTGGCTAAACAACTGTTGTTCATCTCTTCCAGCTTACATGATGATATGATGGGAGTTTTCTCCCACTTGAAAGGGCAAACTTCGCCGCATCCCCATAAATAAACATAAGGCTTCATGTTTGGGGCTGCAACGACCAGCAAGGACCCTGGGACCCTGTCCTGTTTGCACGGTGCCTTGACTGGTGTAGCCTCAGGGCGGCTCTCAGACGACCTGGACCTACATTTAAAAAAGGTGAAATCACAGGTAGTTCCTCCCAACGTCAAGGGATAAATGGATATATAGTACTCTCCAGTAAATTAACATAGACCCTGGCAGATAGGGGTTGGAAGATTAGTGAAACTACTAAAAATTTGTGATTTTCAGGGTCAACAAGTTCATTTACCAGAGGGTAAATGGTATATTACAGTGCCTGAAGACATTAGGGTGAGAAACCATGGAAAAACCCAATGAAATCCATTCGATGATCATCATTTCTTGTTCGCCGCAATTTTGGCATTTTTTGCCGAAATATTGCACTGGTTGGTAGTGCAATAACCATCTTGAAAAATATGAAAGTCAATGGGAATCATGACATCCCATATATGAAATGGAAAATAATCCAAATGTTTGAAACCACCAACCAGTGCAGTTTGATGAGGAAAAAAAGACTGAGAAACCAGCAAGTACCATTGGATTTTTGTTGGGAGATCCCATTTTTGGACAAGCCGATGATATCGATGATCGTTACTACAGCATCTCTCAGACCTGCAAGAACTGTCTCTCTTAAGGAGACGCCCGATGGCACTACCCCGAACCAATCATCAACCAACAATTCAAATTTATTAACTATCTCCCAGTTATATCTCCATCTTTTGATGGTTAAAATCCCAATCATGGTTAATCCCTACTTAAATGATGATTCAACCCCTATGAAAAATCATGGTTTTTCACCCCTATGGAAAATCCCTATGAATGATATACCCTCCGGTTTTTGATCAGCTCCATGGCGTGCTGGAAACAACTCCACCACTTATATAGTTCGGTGATTTCCTGGCGGCCCGCCATGTTTGATTCTCTTATGACTTATGATATTCCCATAAAAAAATAAGCAAACTATGGGATTTAATGGGATTTAATGGGATTTAATGGTGCTTAATGGTGTTTAATGGTGTTTAATGGGATTTAATGGGATTTAATGGGATTTACCCTCTGGTTATTTAACATAGCCATGGAAGCCATGACCCATAGAAATAGATGATTTTCCCAGCTAGAAACCTCCATTTATTTTAAGGATTTTCCATGGCTATGTTAAATAACCAGAGGGTAAATCCCATGATATTTCATTCGTATCCCATGATCTGTCCATGATCTTTCCATTATCTTCCCTTTATCTTCCCATTAAATTCCATTACAGCCCATTAAAACACAATTCTTCTCATGATATGTGTTTTTCTCTCATTACATTCCCATTCAATGCCCTTTCAATCCACCATTTTTCTCATGACACCAGGTTCCATCACGCTGCCGAGACCGCCTAAAGTTTGGTGCTCAATTTGATCACTTGCCAAACATGGATGTGTTCACAAGAAGTACGTACATCAGTAAATAACTTTGTATACTAAAATAAATAGTCAAATATAATAAGATAAGATGTTATATATATATATATATGAATGATAACAACACTGAAATAATTATACTAAACTTAACAACGATAATAGCAATAGTCATAACAGTAATCACATGTATTTGCATATAGATGTACTGAATGTATAGAGCGGTAAAGAGGATAACTTTGATAGTCATACTGTAACCAATTTTGAAGGTTAGACATTTATCCGATAGTCATAACCACATTTTAAGGGTCAGGGGTCATAGAATCCTCCAGCAAACCCCGCCCGGCAGGGCATATTCGACCAAGCTGCTGGTATATGATGTGCCTGGGCTCAAGCGGCTTTGACTTCTTCTGCCCATGCTTGCTCCTGTGGTCGCAAGGCCATTGGGCCGCATAAAATGAAGGCTTTAACCATCAAGAAAAGAGCGAAACGGTAAAGTTCCGTGGATTTAGAGTTGATTGATGGTAACTGGTTGGTGGTTTCAACCTACCCCGAAAAATGAGTTAGTCAGTTGGGATGATGAAATTCCCAATATATGGAAAAATCATCCAAATGTTCCAAACCACCAACCAGGTAAGGTTCGTTTATTTCATTGGCTTAGTTGTTGTTTGATTTGTGGTGAAAGAACTATAGTTGGTGGTTTTAACCATCTTGAAAAATATTCGTCAATGGGAAGTATTATCCCACATATGAAATGGAAAATAACAAAATGTTCCAAACCATCAACCAGGAACTATAGTTGGATGGGTCATCAACAAACAGAACTAGAAGACACCACCGTATCCGGGGTATTCCTAGCTATGGGAGATTCGCCAGCTCCGGATGCAGTGGAGGGCGCCTGGACCCGAACACATGCCAGAGAGAATGCCAGAATCTATGCCAGAAAGTATGTCAGAATAGATGCCAGATACACAATGCCAGAAAGAATGTCAGATAGAATGTCAGAATATATATATATAATTATATATATATACGCCATATATATACTTTCAAATGGTATGTCAGAAACTATGTCAAAATAGTGTGTCAGGGTGGGGATCACTCAAAGTAAAGTAATTTCAAAAGGGGAGCCACGGGAGCCATCGTAGCTTTTCTGTGGCGGCATGGTCGGCCTTTGCAAATTCTCATCATTTGTGGAATCTGTACTTCATAGATGCTGGTTGAGCCCTACCATTGGTTGGTAATATACTATTAATATTAATGGTTAATATTAATGGTTAATCTATGGTTGATATATGGTTAATATATCTGGTTGGTGGTTTCAATCAACCCCTCTGAAAAATGATGGAGTGAGTTCGTCAGTTGGGATGATTTTCCATTCCCAATATGATGTGAAAAATAATCCATTCATGTTCCAAACCACCAACCAGATATAGTTCAGCTCGAGTTTTTTAAAGCAACAACTTCGAAAATTCGAAACTGGGGGCACAACCTTTCAACTTCCGTTTAACTGTTGATATATGGAGGTTTCCTACAATAGGGCTACCCCAAGTTCTCATCCATTTCATATTGCGATTTTCCATGAAATAAACCATCCAGCTATTGGGATACCTCCATTTCAGGAAGTCCCTATATATCGATATACATATACATATACATATACATATACATATACATATACATATACATATTCTACGTGTATATATATATATATTATATACGTGTATATATATATATATATATATATATCCATTTGACTGGGATTTTCCATGAAACAAAGCATCGAGCTATTGGGATACCTACAGCCTCTGAAAAAATCGTCCCTCTCGCCTCGAAGGGCCGCCAAGCCTGCAGCCTCCTGGCTGGAAGTGGGTGAAGATCTCAACCACTTCTTTTCTGTCTAAAAAAAAACAGGTTTTTACATCTCAAAAACCACCATTTGGATACTAGTGGTCATGTTTTTATAAGTCTGGGAAAAAACCACTCGTAAATCTTGTTTTTTTGACGTCTTAAAAACCATCTTTAAAACCACGGGTGGTGGACGTTTTGATGTCTATCAAATCCATCGATAATCAGCTCCCAGGTGTTCCCCTTCAACCCAACATGCTGGAGGAGGCTGGGCTCCCGCCATTCAGAAACCGGCAGAAAGTGATGGTCAAACTTCCCAACCAAAATGAGATGTTGAAAAACCGAATACCGGTATTAAAAAAAGGGGAAAATCAATGGAAAATCAATGGAAAATCCACCATGTGTGGATCATGTTCCGAATGGGAGAGCCATGTCTACACGCCTGGGAGCTCCAGTCTTCAAACTAGAATGGGAGCTCAAATGAGGAATGATGATATGAGCCCAATTGTAATTTAATGTACTATGAAATCATCAGGAATATGAAGATTTATATGATGATTTATATGATGATTCTGATGAGATTTTGCGAATATGAGCTCATTTTTGGATGATGATTATTTTGCTTATTGATGCTTATTGTATCTTATTGTAATTTGCAACCATTAACCCGGGAACATATGGGAACATTACTTAGATGGGCCATAGGCCCCATGTTTTAGCCCATCTGAGCACGAGAATTTGTCGTGGTTTGTCTGAAAATCGTGTACCCCAAATCCGTTAGCCACCATTTTCCCGGTTCAAAGAGCCGTTTGCCGAGAAAAAAAAGAAATGTCCAGACAAATGGCATCAAATGGCCATATGGCTGTTTCCTAAAATGGAGATACCCCAAAATATCCCAAAATGGATGGCTTATCATGGAAAAACCTACTAAAATATTGGATGATTTAAGGCTACCCATTTCCACACAAACCTCCATATCAACATACGCAGCTGATTCCCCATGGAACGTTTGCCATGGCCGCTCCTCATGATCCACCTGTGCCGGGCGAAACTCGTGGGTTTTTTCTGATGAGGAATGGGTCAAAATTGAAGACCTGGGGGACCACAGATTGACAGTCGATTTTTTGTATTAACCATCTAAAAAAGGGGTACCCAGTTTTGATATGTCAACAGTATGAAGTTGGGGTGATGGGGATATACCGATATAACCTCTGGCAATGTCCAGGTTTAACAAGTAAATCACGGAACTAAATGGGCCATGTTCCTAGCCAGAGGGCTGACCATTTATAGATGATTTACCTGTTTAAAATAGTGTGTTTCCCATGTTTTTTTTCCATTGCTACGTTGTTGTTTACCGCATGGTACGGCATCTGGGTATGGGTGAAACAAGTTAGACCCAGCAAGCACTATCATCAGCTCCAGGGATTCTCCAGCCAACTGGAAGAAGTTACCACCTTACCAGCTGGCAGGATTTCTTGAAGGGGTGTTTTTCATAGGGGGAAGCGACTATTGTTGGTTTATTGGTGTATATTCCAAAAAAAATATGATGGTCATTTGTGCTCTCAGTATTTGGCCACCAATTCTGGTTGCTGTGACCCCGCTGCTCTCTATTGTTCATGATTGCGTGGCTAGAGTATAGTAATCCCCAAAAAATAGATCACTAGTTTAATGGGATTTTACTTGTCTATCTTTTTGGGAGTTGCTACAATGTGAGGCCCCCCAGTTATAAATTGGTTTATAAGCCCCAGTAACTATAGTTATAAGTACCATAAACTATAGTTATTGAAGTTATAAACCAACTTAGGTATCTTGGGGGCCTCACATTGTAGCTTACTATAGTCGTTCGTAGACCGAAACTGAAATTGCTTACCCCAGTCATCAACTTACGATTATTCTGCGTTGGATTGGCATCCAAGACTGGCCACAGTAGCTCCAGTAGCATTTCATGTTTTGGATCATTTCTCAGAAAATCCTTGGAAGGTCGGGTCAGTCATGAGGTGGATTGGCCACCGGCATGTTTGAGTACTCGAAGGTTGTCAGTTGTCATTTGAAGATAGTTTTTTAGAGTGTCCAAAACCATGTGTCTTCCCCAAACATACTGAATATTACTGAATATTACTGAATATTACTGAATATTACGGAATATTACTGAATATTACTGAATATTACTGAATATCACTGAATATTACTGAATACTGGTTAGTTGAGAGCAGGGTTCGCGGTCGGATTGCCCATCAATTACAAATTCTATAACCCCAGCATACCCCAGTCCGAATCGACAAACCATAATTTGGGGATATCTGGGGATATCCTTACCTGTACCAACTGCAAATCAATGGTGTCAATGGAAAAACCATGAAAAACCATTCATTTCCAGTCCCATGACGGATCCATGGTGCTGGTATATATGGTGTGCCATGGATCCCATCAATATACCCCAAATGTTAGCATATATACCAGCACCATGGATCCTATGGGATTCATTTCCAGTTGATTTTCCCGTTCAAACCCTTCATTTCCAGTCATTGGAGCCCCATCTGACACCAAATGCTGCAAGTTTGCTAAGTCAAAAAAACTTCCCGGAGGTGAACATGTCATGTTTTAGCCATCGAATTGTTAAGGTGGATATATGGCAGTGTGTCAAAACCTTGTACCCCTGGTGAACATCAAAATAGCTGGTAAATGGATGTTCATCCCCTAAAAATGGTATGTATAGGTATTGATCCATAGCCATATCAGTTTATGAGGCTTAGCCAAGAAACATAACTGGATACTGGCAAGGCTGCAAAGTGGGTGAACGACTCAAATTGGCCACTTAACTCAGATGTCATGTTTTTTCCCGAATTTGACATACCCTTGGGTAATCAAACATGCAATGGAAAATCCCTATAAATGGGGGAAAAGTTGTCTTTGCCATGCTTGATTCCCGGAGGGTCCAGTGACCTACGGTTCACCGACCGCTGGACATATGAAAAAAAAGTCCTGACAAGGTGGTATCTAGACCATAAATCCACTTGTTAACCTAGTTAATAAACAGACTTAGCTAACATGATAGAATATGATATGGAAAGTTACCCAGTTATATATGATTATCCCATATGAGCACAAATTGAAAGTTGGATTTTTTCAGCTCGTTACTTGGTGAAATCACCTTTTCTATACCACTGAGTCCTAGTCAACCTAATTACTGCAACCTGCCAACCAATTTGGCTACGGGGCACCACTTTCTATCACCCCTATCGGCCCTGTCCACCCCTCTGGCGCCTCAATGCTGTCCACGGTCTTGTCGAAAGTCTCAGCAGAGCACCAAAAATAGGGTACCCTCAAAAAAAAAAACATGGGGGAAGGCCCACTTTGTCCAAATCATTTCGCTGCTTTTGATAGTTAAACAATGTTAACGACTTTATACCCTGACGGGCGCAACTTCTGACGGGCACAACTTCTAACTGACGGGCATGACAAAATCATGGACCGTTGCCAAGTACCGAGAGTACATGACACCAAAACAACAGTTCATCATCATCATCATCTTCCCAGCAATAAATTGACATTAAAATTTGGAGCCATCAATAGCCCCAAGATCAACTCCGAAATCCAAGAAATCCATGGTCAGGAGCCACCACAAGCATCAAAATCCACCAAACAATTCCAATATCTATGCCCAAATCCATCCAATTTCAGCATGTTTTTCCAATATGATTCAATATGATCCAACATTTCTCCCCTTAATCTGGGTAAATCATAATATTTCACTCTATAACCTGATGTTTTTTTGCCATTTGAGGATGGGTCAATACCTATAGATACATTTTCAGTGGGATGAACATCCATTTACCAGCTATTTTGATGTTCACCAGGGGTACAAGGTTTTGACCCACTGCCATTTGAGGATGATTTCCCTTATAAAAACCAAGGTTAACCAGGGCTGGGTCGAACAGGCTTCGGTCTTTCCAAGGTGCCACCGTCGGGGTCCGCAGCAGGCGCCGGGCCGTAGGCGTCTTCGCTTCTTTGGAGTGCTCTGGCGTGGCCTGGAAGGCTAAAAACATTTGAAACCCATGGATTTCTTGGGTGATTTTCATAGGTTGAAACCAACAGTTGGGATGGTTTTTGTTGGATGTTCATAGGTTTTCATAGGTTGAAAACACCAGTTGGGATGGTTTTCATAGGTTGAAACCAGACAGTTTGGTGATTTTCATAGGTTGAAAGTTGGGAGAATGTTTGATTGAACTGTGGATTGGCTATGAACAACGGACCAATAAAAAGGTCATAACATAGTTAGAACTATGGTTGATTGCGATGGATTTGTTTGGCTTTAGTAACTGTTGATTGGTAAATGAACTGTTATGATGGATGGGTAAATGAGGCTGATGGGTGAAAACTATGATAAGATTGGTTGACTGTAGTAAATGAGTGTTCATCATGATTGTTCAATTAGTAGCAACTATAGTTGGTGGGTGAAAACAAACAGTTTTTCATGGTCAATCTTTGATAGTCCACCAAAAAAACCTTGTTTGCTGGTTATGGTTATTTTCTGTTTATAGCAAACAACTAAAGGATTAAAGTACCCATCCAAGGTTGGGCATGTGTTTACTTGCAATTTGCTACGGATAACAGTGGTTCTTGATTGTGAAACCATATGACTGGTCCAGTTAATTGCCCATTCGTAGTGAAAAGTTCACATGTTTCATTTTTCCAGTCACTAGTTCTGGATATTGGCTATGGGTCAAAACCCTGGTACCTCGTGAAGCCCAAAAAAAAATAGCTGGATTAGTTGGATGTTCATCCCACGCAAATTGATAATAATAGGTACCCTCTGGTAAACGTTTACAAAAAACTATGGAAAGATCCACCATTTTTAATGGGAAAATCCACTATTTCTATGGCCATTTTCCATAGCTATGTTAGTTTACCAGAGGGTCACTTGACCCACCCATGTCAATTCACTTCCCAATGAGCCCAGAGATTGAAAAACTCTCGACTCTCAGCTTCTATCAGTGAAGATGTTACTCCAAAACTCGGGACCCTGTAAACTAACATCAATGTGGAAAATCATCGTTTTCCATGGGTAAATCATCTGGAAAATCCTCTAGAAATGGGTCATGTTTTCATTCATTTTCCACACCTTTGTTAGGTGCAGGCTACATCCCACTATCCCGATGATCCTCCCATTACTACTGGGTATACACCCATGATTCGCAGGATATCCGCAGTTACATAGCTTTAGAAGGCCATATCAAATTGGTAAACCATGGTAAACCCATGGTAAACCCCATGCCATGGTTACCATCCCATTCACTAAAAAAATCACTGGGTCAGTCATTTTACATTGGGGATGGTTTAATTATAGTTGTAATCCCATAATTATCCATCAACATCCCACTATTATCATCTACCCTCTGGTTATGACTAACATAGCCATGGTATAGATAGCCCATTTATAGATGGTTTACCTATTAAAAATGGTGATTTTCCATGGCTATATTAAATAACCAGATGGTATTATTGTATTCAATCCATTTCTTAGTGGTGTCAGAAGCCAAAAATGGGATGGTAACCATGGCATTATCTTTACCTCACTCCAAGTTTTAGCTACCCAAAGTGTGCGCACCATTGCGTCACTTCACCATGAAGCCGGTACTCCCTTCATCGATTCCCCAGTCGTAGTAAATTTCCTAATGGAAAAATAAACATCATTTTCAGCGAATCAACGAAAATCAGTATTAAAAAAAGTAAAACTTAACTGCTTGGTGGTTTCAAGCTACCCCTCTGAAAAATATGAGTTCGTCAATGGGAAGGATGACATCCCATATATGAAATGGAAAATAGAAAATATTTGAAACCACCAACCAGTAATAATGATCATATAAACGGATGTTAATACTATTGAAAAAATCTAAAATGGCTAAAATATGCAGATTGGGCAAGTCAAATTTCAACCCATTACAAAAACAAAAAACACATTGAAACCATCAGTAGATATTGGCCAGCTGCTCTGAACATTTAGGGGAAACCCCCAAATTTGACGGTTACAAACTATTTAGATAACGAGATCAATGGATAAATGACGTTGTCTGAACACTTGGGGGAAAACCACCCAAACTTTCATTGTGCAAACATGGGTTATGGACAATTCCATTCTGAATCCCATTTCTATCTCCATCATAATTCTATGTAATTCCATTCATAATCTCCATTATTGGTGGTTTCCCCATGTTACAATGGTCCTATTATAATATCTTTATCATCACAATCCCCATGTCTAATGCCATATTCATCTCCGTGAATTTCCATTTTTTGTTTAACTTATTCAAATTCTAGTATACTGTAGGAATCCCCATATACATCCATAACACACTGTGTAAATCACCAGAAAAAAAAACAGTGTAAATCTCCCATCCCATGAATCTCCGTATAACATCTGGTTATGACTAACATAGCGAACTGGAAAAATCACCATTTATAATAGGTAAATCATCAAAGAACATCTATTTCTATGGGCCATGGCTTCCATGGTCTCTCACCTCCTCTGCCCCGATGGTTTCCAACACGGGCAACTGGCCGTTGGCCAAAAGAGCACCTGAGATTTGGTTAGTTCAAAACCAGTCAAAATCCCATGATTTTGGGGGGATGAAGATCTATTTACCCTCTGGTAAACATACAAAAAACTATGGAAAATCACCATTATTTATGGGTAAATCCACTATAAATGGGCCATTTTCAATTACCCGGCCTGGTAAACATACAAAAAACTATGGAAAGATCCACCATGCTATTAATGGGAAAAACCCACGATTTCAATGGCAATGTTCAATAGCTATGTGAATGTTTACCAGAGGGTACCACCAATTTGAAAAAGTTCACCAAAGGTATAGGCGGTTTTTGGGGGTTTGACCCGTCAGCATGAGTCAGCATATGTTGTTTCTTCCTGACTTTCAAGGTGATTTTTGTATGGTACTAGATATGGGTTTTTCTGATCTTAAAGGGCACATGTTTTTGTTCCTACCAACCGAATCTTCGACAGGGAAATCTCAAGTGGAAATCTTCGGTGGGCCCAAGATGGGGAACGTAAGAAAGCTAAGTAAGCTATGAAACATCGTGCGTTTTGAAGCTGAAGAAACGCCAAACGAAACATAGAAAACACCTACAAAATCCATCAAAATCCCTACAAACATCCCTAAGAATCTCCAATTTGATGGTGTATTCTACCGGGAACTTCGGGTTCTCGGACTCCCTGAGATGTTATCCATGGATATCCATGGTGCGAGACCTTTCCAACTGACAGAAGTGATGATTTTCCAGGTCGAAAGGAGGTCAACAAACTCAGAAAAGTTAGAAACCTGAGAATTTTACACGTAATCTATTCATGTTTAACATCCTGCAAAAAACGGTCGTATCCATCGTTTGGGGCGTTCCTATAACCATCTGCAATCTGAACCTAGCAAGTAACATGAGGCATAACCTGCGGCTTGCAACGTCCAAGGTGTAGGTACTCCTAAGATTCCAGTCTCCTGAAATCATCTGCACTACTTATCCGAACATGGCATGGCCGTGAATGAATATGGTTCAACCATGTTCAACCTACATGAAAATCATATACATGACTTAAAATAAATGCAATCATCTACTATGACCCATCAGCACAATATAACATAGTGATGATTCATATATATATATATATAATGCATGAAAAATCTAATTTCATATATATATATATACACGGTGGATGGAAGAAATCCTACACCACCTTGGATGGTTGAACCCCTATAAGTAATGGGATAAACAACCTATCAACCGGTGAGTCGGATTTCTTTCATCCACAGTATGTCCGTTACATGAGTAAAAAATCATCTGCGGGCCGAGACTCTGAAGCGATTGGTCTTGGGTTCGTTTTGCTTCTTTTTCTTCACCTGACTGCAGCTCCGTGGCTGCAGCCATTGGGCTTGTCCTCCCTAGGTGAAGAATAGGATTCCCACTTGGATGACTGGATGACTCCCATACCCATATTAGCTCACCATGGTGCTGGAATATTTAATGTCAACCCTGGTTATTTTTGTTACATAGCCATGGAAAATCACCATTTTTAATAGGGATATCCCAGAAAATCATCTATATCCATATATAATAATGTCAACCCTGGATTAATGTCAACCCCGTTTAGGCCTGTTTAATTGGGGGGGTACCATAAAAAAGTATTGGATGAAATGACTATTGGAGGAGTACCCGCCTACTTAATAAACCATGGTTTAGTCTCATCCGGGGTTGACATTTCCTACATTTACCCCATTTTGATGGCCCAGTTTTGGTTCGCGAAATCTACAACAGCACCATGGTCTTCGCGACTATTAATGGGATATGAAGGGTAGATGTTCAATGGATTGATGGGGAAAACCATGGAAAGTCACCATGTTTAATAGGTAAACCATCTATTTCAATGGGCTATCTATACCATGGCTATGTTAGTCATAACCAGAGGAGTAAAAGAAAATGGTTTCAATGATTAAGCATCTAATTCATTTAATTATTCTCAATTACAACCCCATCTCATTCTAACCCCATTTTTACCAGTTTCATATGGGGAAGTCGAGGGGATGACAACTCGTCAGTTGGGAGGAAAAAATCAGGAACACGGCTGCGTCCACGTTTTTGACGCAGGAAACAACACGGCTGTGTTGGTCGTTTATGTGACGTGTGTATGCTTTAGTAGGATCTAAACAATTCTATTATGTGATTGGGAAATTTCCAATAGCTCCTTGGCTTCAAATGTTCAAGGTTATTTTGGCAAAATGCTTAAAAAGGGGTTCCTTAGAACGGGCATTTCCGTCCGATGGACCAACGATTTCGCTACTATAAAAAATCATCCCACATGGATGTATATTATAAAGTGAACCAAAAAAATTGGGGAGTGTTATTTTTTTTGGGTCTACCATATTATACCAATATTTACCACATTTCTCTTATTACCAATATAATTGGGGTTTACCCATATTTACCACATGACTCTTCCTAACCAGAACTGTTGACTGATGTCCAAACAAGATTGGAGATGGGCAGTCCAAGTTCCCTCCCAGTTCGGAGGGTGACCGATACCCGAAGAACATACGGAGGGACCATCGGACCATCCAATCGCGCTGGGCTGAATTCACCGAAATTTCAGGTCACTTTGGGCGAGATATGAAGTCTGTAGTTATACATAAATTCCATTCCATTCCATTCCATTACATTACATCACATTACATATATATATATATACTGTATATGACACAGTATATAAATATAAATTTTAAAAAAAAACTGGGAATCAAACGTGGCAGTGGAACAGTCTCTACAAAGGGATCGATGTTTTTTATGGGAAAAATAATCCATCAATGGTGGGATTTTCCAGCAATTCCTGCAGGTATCGTGCCTTATCTTTCTTCAGGGCCGCCTTCCGGAGGCGTTTCACTTTCCTTGGCGAAGCGGGAAGCAAGTTGTGGCTGATTTTCAGGGACCACTATGGTATTTAACGCTATATGTATAATATATATATATATTAATATTAATATTTATTTATATATATATAAATATGTATATGTATAAGTTAGAACTTAGAACATGAGCCTCACAAAATCACTTCGTCTTGCAGGTCATGGCCCCTTTTCCTCCAAAACAACAATTCTAGGTCTCAAAAAATTGACCAAACACGATGATGTTGAGACAATGTCTGATTGTTTGGTTGCCGAGTTGGACTTGGATTCCGAAGGTAAACATGCCCACATGTCTCATGATGATGGTCCGTTTTTTTTTGGAATTCTCTAGGCTTAGATGATGGTATTGGAAATGAGAATCCCTTTCATAGAGGTTGCCAGATCCAAAACCATCAACCCTTTGGAAGGTACCTCAACAACTGGGAAAATAGTCCAAGCGCTTTATACTTTTTACCGATCCTGCAATTCGTGGGAGGCTTCTCTACTATGCCCTTGTTGAATCCCCATATTCGTTGGAAATACACATCACCTTTGGTGTTCAATGAGTTCAATGTTCCCATTCTTATTGGTTCGAACATCGCGAATCTTGCTTCATTCAATGAACAATTTTAGCTGATTTGCACAAATACATAAGCTGATGAATACACTTACATCGCGCATCAACATTTGTAAAAGTTAACCAACCAACCCACGCGCCCACCGCTCACGATTCACTTTCAATCGAAAATCTGCCTGTTTGACCCTGGTGTTGATGCCAGCTCAATGCTTTACCCTCCGGTAATCCAGTATGGTGTGTAAAATTCCTCAAATAAAGTTACCCTCTGGTTATTTAACATAGCCATGGAAAGATCCACCATGTTTAATAGGTAAACCATCTATTTCTATGGGCTATCTATACCATGGCTATGTTAGTCATAACCAGAGGGTACAGTTCACTGATTCGAAAATTTTCCCAGCTATGCCCAGCGCCATGGCCGCCAAGGATCCAAGTTGGAACTGCCTCCATATGCGAATCGGAGCCTCCCGTTCGAATGACTGGAGCTGGAAGGATAGGGAAGGACTGGGAAATGGGACAACCTAGAGATTTTTGAGCCAAGCAAAATTTCTACCAAAAATGGGAATGTAACATGATTTAAGCAAGAAATCATAAGAAATCAAAACAATTGATATCATGGTAATGCTGTGTGCCACCCCTTCTTGCAACCCCCCTCAGACTGCTTGGTGGCACCAAAAATTATTAGCAGGTTATTAAAGTTGTCTGTTCCAAAGTGGAGGCGCGCAATGGAGACACAGCGCGCAAATAATCACAGGCATGTGTTGGTTTTATATATACCCCCAAACATACCATTGGTGGGGTTGGGGCGGTTGGGGTTTCACATGTTGTAGACACATTTCTGAAAAACACCAAAGCGGCCTCTACAAAACCACAAACGAGCATTTGAACAGGGTACCTGGGGCATCCGGCGCTACTAAATGCGAATCATGGAAATCAAACCCGCTATATGTAGGCATTAAAAACTTGGTTCAAATCAATGATCCTGCAAAAATCATCTCAGGAAAAACTGTTTTTTTGTGGAGACACCTCTGTTTGGAGCCTAAAAACCGACAAAACAACAATTGGATTTTGTAGAGGCCCCCCTACTTCCCCGTAATGGCGAAGCGGCAAACCCGGCAAACGAAGACCCCAGCGATGCTTGGGGCCCAAAAGCGGCAAACAAAGGATTAAAAAAGGGATCCCCGTCGGGGTTTAAAGATTAAAAAAGGCAAGCAAATGCTTAAAAGAGAGGTCTTAGTGGGGGTTGGTGCCAAACAACGGGAAACAAAGACTTAAAATTGGTTTGAGTGGGGGGTTCGGGAAAAAAACGCAAATGTAGACTAAAAAAGGGACCCAGTGGAGTTAAGGCTTAGGGCGCGGCTATCTATATATATATTATATATATATATATAATTATATGTATATATATATATGTTTAAGAAGCGTCTGTCAAGCAAGGTTTTGCCTGTGGCGGCAACCTGTGTTGTCGGACCCTAATGCCAATGGAGCATGTATGCAAGACACTTGGGTACCCTACTGGGTTGAAAGTGAAACCTGCTCTGGCGCCTGAAAATGAGTAACCAATGAGTAACTAATGCGTGTCTGGGCGCTGGATTGGTGCATCTGTCTCGTGGTTTCATGAGTTCGACTCTGCATCTGTGCAGCTCTCTCCATGCATCTGTCTGCATCTCTAGCTCTGTCCGTATCTTCTGTCCTTTCAGAATCCTTTCGGAATTCTTTCCATATCTACTCTTTTTTGGTGGTGATTTTTGCATCTTTTTCCGTGGCCTTTAACCATGACATGGTATCATGGGTCCACAGTGAACCGATGAGGGTCACAATGACGTTCCCATGTTTTGATATGGGATATATATTCATTTTTATTCATTTTTCATGAACAGTAACTCTACCAATAAGTTTTGAGATTTGGGATACCCTCTGGTAATTTAACGTAGCTATTGAAAATGGCCATAGAAATAGTGAGTTTTCCCATTAAAAATTGTGATTTTCCATGGCTACGTTAGTTTACCAGAGGGTAATCTATTGCTCCATGTTTTTTCGGCGGGTGACTTTAAGATCCCAACCTCCCCAACTCCGCCTGTGCGACAGCCGTCGGGCAGGAGATTGCCATGTCCTTTGAAGGTCAGGATGTCGTTGTTGAAGTAGCCTCAACGCAAAGCTGTAACAACGAACGTCGTTTCGGCTTCAACAAACTAGAAGAAAATGGTGGAAAACACCATTTTTTGGAAAATTTTGGAAAACCCAGGTCTTGTCCTCCAGTTAAACGGAATGTTTGTTGGTTTTGTTATGTCTTGTTGACATCTGGTGGGTCAAAATAGGGCGAATGAGCCAAGAATGCTCGCCCAAATCTGTCTCACCTGAAAGGTCAGGAAAACTAAGCCAGCTGAGGAGCTGTAGTGACCACATGACCATTTCAATCCCATATTTTTTTTCATGTGGTCATATACCAATAGTACCAATGATATAGACTGATATAGATACAATATATCTAGGTATAAATACCTGTATATAACCATTAACCATGAACCATGTATCTAGGTATATATACCTACCATTGATCTGTAGCTATTATATATACTATATCTATAAAATTCTATCACCATTAACCATTATTTCTAGGTTCCCGTCTCAATGGACCTGGTTGCTTCGGCTTTGTAAATTGTCTTCATGACGCAAAAAATCCCTGGTCGTCCACCGGTGTGACAACCAGGGTCTATACAGTGGTAAGTGGCAAGTGCTTCACCATTTTTGTGACTCATAAATCACCAAAAACTCAGGAAGTTTTCATGTACATTCATGTACATGTCTTAGATAAGATAATCAGAATTCCCCAAGTACGAAAAAAGGAATGTTCCCTCAAGTACACTCCGAGTCACGCATTGCCATCAGTTGGAACACATAGCCTTGGCAGTGCGAGGTGCACCATGAACACTGGCCATTTCAGGTACATTTCCGTAGGTACCTATCATTTGCAAGGTGTAAGGTGGATATAGCCCCAAAAGATTGTTTTATTTGGTACAATCCCTCCATTTTCGATTCCTAAAAAATTCTCATTGAATCCCAGTGACACTCAAAATACATGAAAAATCACTACAAATATCATTTTTCATTGGTTGTTAATACAGGGGAGTACCTGGTACCTGGGGTACCTGGTACCTGGTTTCGGGATGATCATTCCCTCATTCCATGGGAATTCCGAAAAATCTAACCAGTGATGGGATGGGGTCTTCCAAGCCCTGTGAAAATCTCACCAGGTTTTTCACGAAAATTGCCTCAAGTTGGGACCTCAAATTGATGAATTTACCAGGAAAATTCACCGGGATGACCCAATATGACCCAATAGTTGGATGTGTAGCTGCAGTCGCTACTTGATAAATTCGCTCGAGTTAGGCACATCATCGGGTGACTGTCACTGTAAATATATTGTACCCACATTTATTTGAGTGTCAATCATGAACTGCCTAAAAAATCATTCCCACACAACAAAAAATGCCATGTGGTATCCGGTATCCCTCATTTACATTCATTGGTCCAGATCATTCTCCATTATATATCCATAATATCATTATCCATTATCCATGATATTTCTACATATATCTCCAGAATCTCATCGATGATTATACCACATGGTTTTGGAGTTTGAGATTTTCGCTACCTTTGGTCATTGGTCTGGTGAACTGTGGTCTATCAAAGGTGGAGCTTGTTGGGATTCTATGAGTGGTTTACTGGGGTTTAACGATAAGAACTTCTAATTTGATGGATGATTCATGAGATGTTTGGTTGGGACTCAATGGGCTATTCATGGGGATATGGCTTGGAACTAACTAAGGATTTCATAGGGATTCAATAGGAATAGAACCATATAAGCATCAACAATAGGAACTTGACTGACTCAACCATGGGAAAATTGGATGCTGCTCACTGCTTAATTCCTTCCCCATTCATATTAAATACCCCCTAGAAACCATATGAAACCATAGGGAAGTTACACTTCTGGACCATAACATGGGGGTGTTTCTATGGGGAGATGGGATGAAATGTGGCATTTCTCGCAACGCGGAAATGTCAGGTTTTCCGGCTTCCCTTTCTGGGTTCCCGAGAGAAATGTCATGTTGCCATGGCTTTTCTCGCTGATCTCGTCTTGCGAAGCTCTCTTTGGCGGGATTTAAGGCCAGGTGCTGTGGCCGTTGAAAATCCCTTTGGCCAAGTGCTTCAAACGTTTTAAGTTTGGCACAAATGCCAATTTTCTATGACGATCATGATATAGATATATAACCATCAACCATAGGAATCGACTTCAGTGGCTGAACTGACTTAACTATCCAAAATGGGGATGTTGAGCAATCCCATCTTCCGTTCATATTAAACACCCCTCAGAAAGCATATTGGTTAAGTAAAGTAGGGGATGTATACTTATTTGGCACCATAAAATGGGGGTGTTAAAAAAATAATTGGGGGACGGGATGAAATGTGGCATCTCACGCTACCACTACCGGCTTCGGTGGAGCAGATTTTTTTTCGGCTGTGTCTGAAATTAGGAACCCCAAAGCCATTCAAATCCCATGTCTCATGATATTTTTTCGGATTGAAAAGGCCAATTTGGGGTATCCCTCCAGTTTTGACAAACCCAGAATTCGACGAATCATGGGGGGCCAGGGGTGTCAATGGGGTACCTCACCTGGAAAAAATGACCAATGATTTGAATAATTTGAATGATTTGAATGGGTGCCCCATTTTGGGAAACGTCCATGTACCTGAGTTGTATCCCAATGTTCTCATAAGTTTTATGGCCATTTCTTGGTTATATATATGGTTATTAATTATATATATATTATATAATTATTGTGATTCGAATATAAACCACAATATCCCAAAAATATTTCTGGTGAGACACCCTTGCTCTTCCATTCAAGTCCACTACAGGTAGACGAGCTGACCCTGGACCGCTGTGCTGTCGCCACCACACCAGGGATTACCCCATGTCACCAGGTTTCCATCCCTCAAAATCGCAGCAAAAGCCCACCAATTTGCATGGAGCTGCTGAACGTTGCAAAGCCGATGCCGAACAGCTTGGTACGTAAAATCAAATTCATCTGCCACTGCTTTCACTGTGCCATCAGCCAAAATTGCAGCAAAAGAGGAGCCCGTGGAGCAAACCGTTTGGAAATTCTGCTGGTTTTCAAATCTCATTGCCTTCCAAGAACTTGAGGCATGGCCCCAAGAAACGACTGCTGTATCACCAAAGGTTGCAGCCAAAACATAACGTGAGGCACAAACCTGTTCACCGTTCCTGAGCTGCTTGGGGAGTCGCTTGAACTTGGCCAACGGCTCGTCAGCAATAAAGTGTTGAGAACCCCATGCAACCACTTCGTCATCAGCCAAAATTGCAACAAACGCCTCCGATGTAGCATGGATCTCCCGAACGTTCTTGAGCTTAGCCCGCACTCTGGTGCAGTCACCACCATATGCTCTGTCGCCCCATGTCACCACACTTTCATCTGACAATATCGCAGCAAAAGCACTGTCTGTGGCATAGATCCGCTGAACGTTCCTGAGCTGATCCTGAACTCCGGTGCTCTCACCACCACTCTCTGGATCACCCCATGTCACTACGGTTCCATCTGCCAAAATTGCAGCAAAGGCATTGTCTGTGGCATGGATATACTTGACATGTTGGAGCTGGCCCTGGACAGCTGTGATGTCGCCACCAGACCCTGGATCACCCCATGTCACTACGCTTCCATCTGCCAGAATGGCAGCAAAAGCCCACCAAGTAGCATGAAGCTTGCGAACATTCCGCAGCTGACCTCTTACTGGACTGCAGTCACCACCATACTCGGGATCGCCCCATGTAATCACAGAGCCATCAGCCAACATCGCAGCAAACGCTGAACCTGTGGCACAAACCTGCTGAATGTTCTTTAGCTGATTCTGGACGGCGTTGCTGTCACCACCTGTGTCTGGATCACCCCAGGTGAGAACCTGATATCCTCCCACACACCAGACTGCAAAGGCTGATTTGGTTGCAGCTACTTTTGGCTGCTGGGCAACGGCAGCAATGCAATCTCCATCTTCCAACCCGGCAGCTTGGAGAGATTCCCATGGATTTAGGAGGCATCCATCTGCCGTCAGCGTCAGGAAGGGTTGCCCCAAGGCCTCTTGTGCAGCCACTTTCAGGTCACACACCGTGCCACTGCTGGCGACCCAGACATCTTCACAGCGTCCACTTGGCAGGGACACCTGGGAAGGCAAAAGAATCTCATGGCAAATCCTCCAAATTGATATAAATTGATCACAAAATCCGGAATTGAGTGCCCCAAATTCTCCGAACAAATCCATCTGTTGTTGGTTCAAAATCTTCAAACCCCCATTTTAAGCGGTGGTTTTTGATTCACAATCGCTGCAAGCCCATCCAGTCGCCAGGCCTGGAACTTCACATTCCCCGTGACCAGCGCAGGGTCCTGCCTTCGCCGTTTTTCAGGCTCCATGGGATCAACCGCTTGCGGAAGACAGCCGGCTGCGGAAGCCACACATTTTGCTCGTCGTCAATTTTGGACCAGGGATTCTCCGGCGATTTGGAAATATGGCCATGGCATCATCCATATCCCCATGGTTCATTTCATCCCAAACGGTTGGCTAGCTTACCCCTGAGGATGGGATTAAAAAAACATAAAACCATGGTAATTACTGTTCCCAAGCAACATGAAACATCAAATAGATAACTCCTAAACGTGTTAAGCCATTCATTGAAATCATGCACTCAAACTAGTTCCGGCATGTTGCTTATGATCCAAAACAAATGCAGGAAATTAAGACATATGTAAACCATATATAGATCCAATTGATGGTTCCATCAAACAAACAAACCAAAAAACAAATTGATACAATACACCCTCGGGTAATCAATGCTTGCTGGGAAATCCTCCAGTTTTTTTCGATGATTGTCCTAATCGAAATTGCCCATTTACAGAGGATTTCCCATTGCCATATCCCCCATCAAATGGATAAAAATTCCAAGTCTCTGATTCTAAGTCTCAAAAAAAAACATTGCGAATCTTTGACATCTGCCCCCCAAAAAAAAGCTGGTGAATGTACAGTTTACCATAGCAAGAAATTAAAGTACCAATCCAACCAGTCGGGTCACCCATCTATAGGAAACCCCTGTAGCCTATATGTATTCCCATCTGGTTGGTGGTTGAGCCCTACCCCTCTGAAAAACGATGGACTTCGTCAGTTGGGATCATTAAAAAAAAAACAACTGAACGGAAAGTCATAATATCCATTCATGTTCCAAAGCACCTAAACCAGAATATATTGGATATAGTTATACTATAGTTATACTATAGTTATACTATAGTTATACTATAGTTATACTATAGTTATACTATAGTTATACTATAGTTATACTATAGTTATACTATAGTTATACTATAGTTATACTATAGTTATACTATAGTTATACTATAGTTATACTATAGTTATAGTATAGTTATACTATAGTTATACTATAGTTATACTATAGTTATAGTATAGTTATAGTATAGTTATACTATAGTTATACTATAGTTATACTATAGTTATACTATAGTTATACTATAGTTATACTATAGTTATACTATAGTTATACTATAGTTATACTATAGTTATACTATAGTTATACTATAGTTATACTATAGTTATATATATATATATCCCATGATAACCATAGTTTAATAGATACCACCAACCACCAAACCACCTAGCCATCATCCCATTATCCCCTTGTCTCCAAGCCACTCAAGGCCGCCAAGGGCACCACAGCCCAGAACGTGGCGTCGCTGAAGGAGCCTGGCCGGCGGCTCGAGCAGGCGAAGGTTGGGATTTCATGGCTTTCTATGGGGATTTTTGTGGAATTTCTATGGGATTTCTGTGGAATTTCTTGGGTTTAATTGGTGTTCTATGGAATTTAGTGGGATTTCTATGGGGTTTAATGAGATTCCTATGGGGGTTCATGCGATTTCTATGGGATTTCATGGGATTTCTATGGGCTGTTGTGGGATTCTATAATGTAAACCCTATGCCGAAAATATATCTGAAACTGTTGATCCATAGTGATCCGTGCAAGTAGGTAGAATATGGATGTGTCCAACATACTCCCGTTTTTTGAGGATGTTTTGAAATGTCCGTATTCTATCTACTCCAGGATGATTATGGATTAATAGATATATTATATATATATGTGTGTGTGTATGTAGCTTCATATTTATACAGCTTTCTATCTTGAATTACCCAGGGTCAACGCCTTGGGCCTCTGATGATCAGATACTGATATACAACAAAAACATCCAAAAACAGGTTTAGCTTCCACGGGGAAGATGTTGTAAGATGTTGTAAGCCTTTCTGAGGCTCATACTGTCATACTTCTCATGGCCCAATCTGTAGCTCAGAATGTGGTTCCGTTGTTTCGCATTCCTTGTGGATCCTTATCATCCCTCTTGAGGGATGTATATTGCCGATATTAACAACCGATCATCCATCTTTTCTTGGTCGAAATCCGATTTTGATGGTTTGACCTCTAGGGAATATACTACTATTATAAAGGTCAATCATCCCTATCAGCCCTATCAGTCCCGTTTTGTGTCTAAATATCTTTGGTGAACTCCCCATTTCGGTGAGTGAACTTACCATGTTTCAATGTTTGATCATTACTGGTTGGTGGTTGACCTACCCCTCTGAAAAATGATGGAGTTCGTCAGTTGGGGTTACGACATTCCCAATATATATATATATGCAAAGTCATAATCCAGTCATGTTCCAAACCACCAACCAGATCACCATAATATTCCCATAGTTGTTGGTTTATAGTTTATAGCCTATTAACCACTATTAACCATCACATAATCCAGTCATGTTCCAGTCACCACCAACCAGATCAGGTGAAATCCTCCCCATGTTGCCATGAAATCCATCCTCCATCCATCATCCTCCCACATCGCACGTGTCGCACATCACACGTCGCCTTTGCCGCTCACCGGCACGTCCAAGTTGGCATTGTCCTCAACAGTTGGCTTCTTGGCGGTTCATCCCACGGCTCGTAAGTGGGGTTTCCCAAAACGGACGAACCATACTATACCATACTGTCCTGACTGGGGTTGTAACATGTTATAACCTACTTAGCAAGTGGGATGAGCCACCAAGTCGTGAGGAAAATGTTGACAAAATGGTTGGAGAATCACACAAAAGTCTCATAAATTCGCTGGTTTTGGGCTGGATTGTAGCTAAATTTCTACATCAACAGTTCTCCTTTCATGGTTTTACCCAAATCCAGATCCACATGTATGTTTGGTGGATCTGAATAAACTATGATAAACTATGTCATAATCCCCTCCCCCAGAACCCATGGTAGGAACTAGGGAAATTACATATTTGGAGGGTGGGATGATTGCATCATATTGCACCAACCTGATGGTCAATGGATTGGTTTTGTTGGGAAAATCGAAACTGGTATTTTCATGGTATTTTCATGGTCAATCTTTGACAGTCCATACTATCCATACAAGAAAATTGTCGTCGGTTGCTGGTTTTGTTGTGATGTTCCATTGAAATTGCAAAAAAACTCAAGGATAGTCCACTATTCATCCAGTTGGTCGAAAATGTTGTTACCTCCAAACAGAGCTGACCGCGTTCGTGTTCAAGGCCCAGTTTCGTAGAGGTTGGAAGCGTTCGCAAAGGCAGTGCCAAGGCAATGTCCTCGGGCAACCAAATGTGGTGCCAGTCCCCTGGAAAAGCATGGCAAAATGGGAAGTTCGTCACAAAAAATCGTTAAAATAATGGAACTTGATCCAACAAATGACAAACGAATTGGAATTTGATCCAATGATTTTTCACAAATTCGACGTTGATCAAAAAAATTGCCAAAAACTGGGCTTTGATCCAATAGAATGATGATTTATATAAGCTACCAAAACTTTGGGGATTTCACCAGGGAAAGTCGTGAGGATTTGACACATGCAAACTTTTTCACAGCTATTCGATGGTGAGTTGAAGCGCCAAAATCAACATGTAACTGGTTCAAAATGGATCCTATAGGCATTCATCATCAATTATACACATTATATGTTGGTATCCATATTATATCTTGGTATCAATCCTAGGCACATTCAATTATACAAATCAGATATGAAAAGCTATGGGTTTTATGCACAGAAAATATCTTGGTATATCTTGGTATATCCCACGAGGTTGCTAAATCCCCAGAATCGTCCAGTAAAAATATGGTGATTTTTTCCAGGGCCATGTTTCACTACACAAAAAATATCTTCTGGTCATTGAAAAATGGGGCAGCCATGATTTCGAAAAAAACACTTCTGGCCACACAAAACTCACGCACCGGATTTTGAACTGGTTGGTTTCCAGCTCCCCGCTCCTAGCTTCGTTCCAGGTAATCCATAGTTTCCAGGTGTCCGGCATCCCAAAAGGGGGGTTGCTATATCCCATTAATGATGATATTATATCCCATTTAAATCATATCAAATCCCTAAAAAGTACCATTAAATGACCATTACCCTGTGTTAATCAAACGTTGCAATGGAAAATCGGTTGATTTTCCACTTGATACATGTTACAACCTCTATTTATAGTGGGGGGATGTCCAATTGCTTTGTTTTGTTATGTATGAATTACATCAAATAACCACCTCCAGAAAGCTCAACATCTTTTGGTGAATGCCGCCCAAGTGACCCACCCATGGGCTGAAGGCCGAAGCAAAAGAGGCTAAGGTCAGGCAGATGTAGCCTCGCTTCAGTCATTCAAGATGGTTTTAAGATGTTTTAAGTACAGTTTATGGCCCAGCTAACAGTTAAATGGAATTATAACTCCTATAACTAGGAGTTATATATATCATTGTATATAACCCATTTATAACTGTTAGTTGGGCCATAACTGTAGGATGTTTCATGATTTCTACCCTCGAAACAGTTTGCCAACTGGAAGCCATGGCCATTTAGTTCGATGTGTTACCCCTTAAAACGGTCATTGTCCATAGCTATGTAACAAATTACCAGAGGGTATGGTATATTGTGTATATATATACAATAATATACAACAATATACAATAATATACAATAATATACAATAATATACAATAATATACAATAATATACAATAATATACAATAATATACAATAATATACAATAATATACAATAATATACAATAATATACAATAATGTACAATAATGTACAATAATGTACAATAATGTACAATAATACACAATAATACACAATAATACACAATAATATACAATAATATACAATAATATACAATAATATACAATATCTGTATATGGTATATATATATATACACAATAATATACAATAATATACAATGTGTGTATATGGTATATTGTATATATATATACAATAATATACAATCATATACAATCATATACAATCATATACAATCATATACAATCATATACAATCATATACAATCATATATTAGATGGTTTCTAAGTAGCTTAACTGGCTTGATTTATAACTAGATGAACTGTTGGGTAAACAGGATTACACCTTCGAGGTTTTGGGTTAAAAGGCCAAGCCTGTGAAGTTCCACAAAAAGATACAAGGCGGGCCTGATAGTTAGGTGACTTAGTCTATAACTTGGCCAACTAGCATTAATGGTGGATACATCCATATACATAATATATATATATAATTCCATATATACTTAGATGGGCATTTGGCACTGTCATTCTCTTTCCAAACGTCAGGAAAAGATCCCAACACACCAGCCGACCATAAACGTCAACAAAAACCACGAGAGGTTTGCCCTAAGTGCTCCTCAACCCTCAAAACTTCACATCGCGTTGTGGTCTATGGGTTCATTTGTCAAAGCACATGGTTCACTAACCGGATTGCAGAGCATTTGAAACAACTTCTGTGTGTTTTTTCAGTGCCTTACCGAAACAACCACGTCTCTGACCGTGGTGGTTGATGTTTGTAGCCGAGGCACAGCCCTTCAAGGCGTACCACTTGTTGCCTGGGCAGAGGGAGGGGCTTAACCACCAAAGTTATGGGGATTGCATACACTGCTGGCTTTATGGCCACATACACATATCCATATATAAACATCAGTATCTCTAAATATAACTCTATATATAACTCTATATATATATATAAGATGAACTCCGTTTGGTGGTCCTGAATCCCCTGTTTCTTTGGACTTTCGTCTCAAGTTCAGCTGGCTGAAGTCCCAGTATTTTCCGTACCGTAAAAAACAGGTAAAAACTCCAACAGCCCAGTTGCAAGGGGGTAAATTCACTGAAGAATGAGTAGTATACCTACCCCTCTGAAAAATATGAAAGTCAGTTGGGATGATGACATTCCCAATTTATGGAAAAATCATCCAGTCATGTTCCAGTCACCACCAACCAGGCCATTGTTTATCCATAACTGGTTGGAGCCCTGTGATCTTTTTAATTTTATCCCCTCCACCCGAAAGCCGCCTAGGATGGTCATGATGGAGGACCAGACTGCAGCACCATGTGCCACGTCCACACAGACGGAGAGCAACACGGCGACCACGAAGATGCGAGAGCCTTCGCAACTTCAGCGGCTTCTGGTGGATTTGTTTCTCCAAGTTGTGGTTTAGTGGACTTAGAATTGTTTATTGAACTTAGAATGGTTTACTAGATTATTATATAGATTATATAGACTTAGAATATCTTAGAATTATTGCTAGTTATATCCATGTCTGTTTGATTTTGATGATTTATGATGATTTATTTTCGTAGAATTAAAATTCTTAAATGATGGATACAACATTTCCATCTGATGGGTGATATTACCAGCGATTTCAATTGGGAGATGGGGATGGATCAAAACCTGGTACCCCCGTAGTTCACATCAAAATAGCTGGGATTTATGGATGGTCATCCCAAAAAAATGTTGTTTGTAGGTATTGATCCATCATAGCCATATATAAATGGATATAACATGAGATAGACTGATCACTTCTGCAGAAAATTGGATATGTGTAAATTTTAGGTATAAATGGGGCAATCATTGGGATGTAAAACCATAGTTGTCAAGCAAATTGATGCAAATCGATTAAACCCAAGAAACACATTCAGCGACAAAATGAGATTTATCTGAATTTACCCTCTGGTAAACTAACATAGCTATGGAAAATCACAATTTTTAATGGGAAAACTCACTATAAATGGCCATTTTCAATAGCTTTTTGTATGTTTACCAGAGGGTATCCTCAACAGAAAAATCCACCAGAAACGAGGTGGGATTCAACCGACGAAAAGGGGTGTTTTAAGTCGGACAGAGTTGGGTTGAAAAGATTTCCGGCAGGAAACATGTTGCTGGTAATAAATACATAATTCAAATAATTCAAAAAGTGTTGGGGTGATTTTATTCCAACAATATAAAAATGTAATCTGAATATCCAGTTACTAAATAAGACTTCCAACTATCGACTCTTGACATTTCTTGACTTAGGAATTCCCCCCCCGGATTCCACCGATCAAACGCCGAGGAGCGGAAGTGCAGATTTCCCAGGTCCCACAGAGCCAGCCTCAGCAACGACTTGGCGTTTGAATCTTGGGACTTGACTTGTGGTTACCATCATCATCATCATCATCATCATCCCTCTCTTAGGGCCTTCTTCGATCAAAAAAAATTGGATCCCAAAGCACCGATGGTTAAAATTCATCCGAATTGGAAGAACAGCTGGTGATAATCAGTCAATAGAATGCTGGAACTACCCTCTGGTAAACTAACAGTTTGCTATTGAAAATGGCCATTTATAGTGGATTTTCCCATTAAACATGGTGATGTTCCATAGTTTTTCGTATGTTTACCAGAGGGTAAGGGAAAACTCACCACAATTTCATGGAATTCATGGGTGGTTCAATCGCCATGTCACCATGTCATTTTGCCCATGATTATCCCAGGATCATCCCCCCTATAATCCACCATGTGTGCTATTCTTGTTGCTTGTTCAATCCCAATTTACTCCATTTTTGGTTGGTTAGATCCCAACTTGTCCTCCATATATTTTTGGGGTTGGTTAAATCCACCATTATCCACCATTTTGGTTGGTTACAGCATCTGTTAAATCCCAACTGTTCCTCCATATTTTGGGGGTTCGTTATATAATTCCTTATAAATCCACCATTTTCTGAAGGATTGAAAACGCAAACAAAACCCCAAAAATATGGTTGGGATTTTCTGAAAATATCATCCACCATTTCCTTTGGGGGTTACAAAAATCCCGTTTGTTGCTGCAAAATCTGCTGCACCACCAGGCCACGCGCGCAGCAGTGACCCCGGTGGTAGGAGGCAGGTGAAGTCGCGCATGGCCCATGGACCCCACCGGTTCCTGGACACGGAAGACATCTCCAGCCCCAGTTTCAGGGAGACTTCACCAGGCAACTCTCTGGGGCGAGTTACCCTCTGGTAATGACTAACCTAGCTATTGAAAATGGCCATTTATAGTGGATTTTATCCCAACAATATGAAAATGTAACTTGAATATCCAGTTACCCTCTGGTAATTTGACAGTTTGCGAACTGGAAAATGGCCATTGAAATAGTGGATTTTCCCAGCTAGAAAATGGTGATTTTCCATAGTTATGTTAACGTTTACCTATTGTTAAAGGGGTAAACCTTCAAACCCCTCTATTAATCAACCAACCAATGGGAAAAGGACATCTATGGAAAAAGTGTTTTGGTTCACGCTTGGTGAATTGAACGAAATATGGGATGGATGGTGATGGTAGATATATCGAACTAGTTCACCCCAGTTCAACGAGAAAAAAATGGGTGATTTGGGTTGGGATTTGATGGTAGCAGCAACTTTCCAACGATTTGAACGGGGCCCAGTTTCGGAATCGCTAAGTTGGTTTTGTTCACGGTTCGTGAATTCAAGTTGGTTTATGGTAGGTGTATCGAACGAGTAGATGGGGTGACCCCCTACTCTCTAAGCCATGGGATATACCCTGGAGGATGGTCCCACGAAACCATGGGATACAGCAACCCGGCAGGAACGAACCAGGCTTTCCTAACCCATATAAACTATATATTTCCTCCTAGGAGTTGGGTTGAGTCCGATGAAAATTCCATGGGTTTTCGGGTCAGATTCTATGTGTTCCTGTGTGTTTTCCGGTATTTTCCTGGATATTTTCCCATATGTTCCATGATGTGTCCCTATGTCTTTCCATATTTTCCCACATGTTCATGATGTTTCCCTTGGGTTTCCCTTGGGTTTCCCCATATTTTTCCCACATGTTCATGGGTTTTCCCTACGCTTCCCCATATATTTCTTGGTTTCATCCGCGCGTTGAAAAGCCACGCTGCATCTTCGCGAGCAGCGCGAAGATGGCCGTCAGCATCACCGGGGCCATGAAGCCGGTCTGCAGGGATTCCAGTGATGGGACCATACATGGGTATATAATTATAGACAATATATATATATATATACTTGGTGGCTCATCCCACTTAGTAAGTGGGTTATAACCCCAGTTATAAATGGGATAAGTAGGGTTAATCCACTTATAATTGGGGTTATAACTCACTTACTAAGTGGGATGAACCACCAAGTATATATATATATATATGTTGGTAGGGAGCAACCAATGGCTCTCCTGATCCCGTCCCAGATGAGGTCTCCTGACCCAGAACGCACGGAGGTATCATGTAGTATATATCATATATGTGTGTATTATATATATATATATGTGTATTCTATATGTATGTATGTGTGTATTATATATATATAATGTATGTATTATATATGTGTGTAATGTTTTTCTTTATGAAAACAGTTGATCTGATTGATATGATTGATGTAATGATATATTATATGGGTATATGATTGATAGGTTGATGTATAATGATATATATATATATCTATATATATATGTGGGATCAGCTCATCATAAAGAGCAATTTCATCTCTGAAAAACGACCATTATGATATCATTACGTACAGGATCAGAAACATTATATATAAACTGTATATGCATATAGACATACATAATGACATATTACATGTACCAGGGACAAAACATGGTAATTGGACTTTTTTGTCGGCCCTCCTTCCATTACCGGGAGTCCGAAATTAATGGGTAACTAACCCGTGTTTTGACCGTAGCACATAGGATGGAATCTGATAGTATAAAGTAATAATGACCCATGTAATGGGATTCTAGCTAATATGTAAATGGTCCCATAAATTAGCTCATATCTACTGGGATTAGATAGACATATCCCATGCTATCATATCATGATTATATCTATAATATCTCATATATAGATAGATAATATATCATATTTATCATATCATGATCATATCCCATAATATATCATATATAATATATAGACAATAGATACCCATCAAAACCCGTTTTTTTGTGCCATGGTCAAGTTAATCTGGGATATATCAGCATCAACTTTATACGATGTTCTGCTACAATACCTGGGATTCAAGCTCCTTCAAAGTTGGACATCTCTTTTGCAAAGCTAAAAAAACATATCTCAAACATGGTATATACTTATTCTGCATTTCTATATATATATCCCTATATGTAAATCGACATTAAATACCTGACGGATTTCCTCAATGATAAGCACCTGATAGTTCCTCCCAAAATATCTGAGCAGCGTTCAAAACCCTCTAGTCTTCCATTTTGTATACTGGCTGGTTAAGAATGGGACTCCCCGTTCATGGATTATGATTTTTCCCATCATAATCCCCGAACTAATCATCAACCATCATTTATTCAACTTTATCCCAACTATATCTCCATCTGTTCATGATTAAAATATATTAAAACATATTAAAACATATTAAAGCCATCATTTTTCCCCACTTTTCCCACCTCACACTGCACCGCAACCCACATCTCCCACTGCCCACCAGCAATGCGAAGCCGGCGATTTCTCCAGGCTCGAAGCCATTCAGCGTCCACCAGAGGGTGTAGGTTTGACTGGGATAAGCTGAGAGCCTGGGAGCAAACTGCGTAGAGCGAACTGCGTAGAGCCGGCTGGGTTCTGGGTGACTGTTGGAGGTAGGCTTAGAGTTGGTTGGATGTTGTTGTTGTTGTTGATGATGATGATCATCATCATCATCATCATGAAAAAACATCTCGTAGATTTGTCCAGCAAGCCATGGAGCTGATGACACCAGAGGGTTATTTAAAAGTCCATCAGCGACTTCTCTAACCGTTGAGCGCAGACATGGATCCCAGTGATCCAAGTATCAGTGGGGGACCACCACCCATGACCACCCATGACCACCCATGACCGACCACGATCCACTCTCCGTTCGTGTCTCCGTTCGTATCAACAGAAGGAAAAAAAAAACGTCGCCGACGTACGCGGCCCAGCAACATGTTCAGGAACTCTGCAAAGACCAGCAAGATGAATGATTTGTGAGTCATTCCTTCCTGAGCAAAATCAGGAAGGAGAAATCAAATCCCCAGTTTGGTTGGGGAATAAGCCCCATTAAAATCAGATAAAGCCATATGAAATCATATCAAAACCATGACTACCCTCTGGTAAACGTTCACATAACTATGGAAAGATCCACCACGTTTCAATGGAAAAATCCACTATTTCAATGGGCATTTTCAATAGTTATTTTGACATAACCAGAGGGTCATATGAAATTCAAAAGGTCCATCGACTCCACCGCAGAAAATGTGGCGCCCAAATCTTCCCACTTTCCGAAGCCCTCAGACGACCCAGCATCCAGAATTCCAGTGGACGGCAACACGTACGACCTCGTTCGAGGGGCGCACTATAAAAAGGCTGGGGATAGTGTGGGTTGAAACTAACCCCCTTATGATCTAAACGGGGATATCCCATTTTTTGGACTGGGGTATTATATAGATTAATATTAATATTATTATAGTATAACTTATAACATGTTTATATATATATTATATTGTATATCCACTTGTAAATGGAAGCCCACTTGCAAGTATCAATGCCAATAGCAATGGAGGGTGCAACACTTGGGGGTATGATGTGCGCCTGCAGTCTCAAATGGGCACCCAAAACAAGGACAATCAGCAGCCGAAGGCGGTGCTTCAATGAATCAAATATATTCAAATATGCTAAAATCTTTAGCCTTGATTTCGAGCGGACAGATGTAACCAATTATTTTGCAACTGGATTGAATTTTCTACCAATTTGAAACTCTGATCTACCAAGTATGTTTCAAATGGACATCTACCAATTGGAAACTCTGATTTTCTGACAAAGGGACCAAGTATTTTGCTGACCGATTTCCGATGTATGGATGTGAACAACCTGAAACACTGCCTTGCAGCGGCCTTGACATAGATTGTGAAACTTGGAAACCTGCAAACTATTGCTGGTTGGTGGTATACCAACCCCTCTGAAAAATATGAGTTCGTCAGTTGGGATGAAGAAATTCCCAATATAGTATAGGGAAAAAAAATCCAAATGTCCCAAACCACCAACCAGATTAAGTACTGTTCTATTTGAAAGTTCCCGCAAGGTTCTTTTTGGGAGAAAAGTGATTCTCAGCCATTTTGATTTTGATGGTGATTCAATTTTCGGCCTGTAATCCCTATACAGTGTCCTATGATCAACTATATTTCAATCGACCTCCAATGCGGCAAATGCAAAAGGGCCCCCAAGTGCTAAGTTGGTTTACAATCCAGTCCAACTATATAGATAGATATACCCTCTGGTAATTTGACATAGCTATTGAAAATGGTCATTTATAGTTGATTCACCTATCAAAAATTGGGATTTCCCATAGCTACGCAAACGTTTACCAAAGGGTATCCACCATAAATCCAATCATTTCCCTACTTAGATAAACCGACTTACCCTCAGGTGTCATCAAACACGGCGTGAATAGTTCTTTCGGATTTTCTCAGCGCACTAAACCTCCAGTTAGTTTGGGAATTTTCCCGCCAGCCACGTTTGATGACACCGGAGGGCAATATCCCATCATTATCCCATTGTATTCTCCATGGAATAATCCATGAAGATTCCATAAAACATCCCACAGATTGCCATTCATACATGATATTCTTAAAACTCATCATCCATGAATTATGAATGACTCATGAATAATCCATGAAAATGTTGATAGCTATGAACTATTCTGAACTACTAACTATTAATATGAATATTGCCATTAATAATCCATGAATATCCATTAATTCACACTAATCCCATGATATTGCCACGTTTGGGGCTCCCTTCCCGTGCCAAGGGACGCATAGCACTGGGGTGCCTTGAACAACAGCACGGTGGTGCCCAGGGAAACCACTAAGACCAGGTTGCGGTTGATGAACTCCAAACCTGGAGTATGGATGAGTCTGGGATATAACTTGGGGCCCCATCCGTTAGCTAAGTTGCCTTATAAATGGCGAAAAAACTATGGTTTATGGTAAATATAACAAACAAGTTAATGGGGGTTATAATGGTTTATAAACCAACTGGGGCCCCAGTTCTTTAGCTAAGTTGGTGCAAATAATTATAAAAGGCCTCGATTTATGATGGATATATCGAACTAGTTAGATGGGGTTATAAACCAACTTATAACTAGAGGGGTCCTTCCTGTATGGTTTCTGGACCATTTATGGTCCATATGTATGTATATATATATATATATATATATATGGTCCAATTATGGATGATTGACCTATGATTGCCTTATGTTTCCCAAGATCCCACCAACCAGCTTTTCCAGTTCCGAATCGCTACTGGTAACTGCAAAGTTCAGGTTCGGTGAATTCCATGGTATTTATGGTAGATTCATATCTTCAGATTCTGTGGGTTTAAGCAACACACATAACTTGGGCACCACCTTGTGGAAGTGTTTCATCTCTGGGGATGTCAAGTAGATATGGACTTCGAATGGCTACATCATCGGAAAATAGAGTGCTAAAGATGTGTTTATGATACATGATACATGAAATAATATATCCATTGATTTTTTCGCCGGTGAAAATATACCCAAACACCATTTTTCAATGACATCTGTCATGGAGAAAAAACCATTGGGATTCTCCAAAAAGTCACCAACTACACCAGGATTCAGGGTCTTTTTGAGTGGGTGGCTTTGTGAAAGTTCCAAGAACTCCACTTAGATTAGATGAGCCTTGTAAGCTAAGGATACCCTCTGGTAAACTCACATAGCTATGGAAAATGGATGATTTCTAGTTGATTTACCCATAAAATATGGTGATTTACATCCAATAACTACGTTATAACTCCAATAGACCTTGGTTATATATAGTTATTGGAGATATAAACTAACTATAGTTAGGTTATTTACCATAGACAATAGATATATAATAACTGGTTGGTGGTATACCTACCCTCTGAAAAATATGAAAGTCAGTTGGGATTATTCTTCCAATATATGGAAAAAATAAAAAATGTTCCAAGCCACCAACCAGTAAGGATACATCTACCATACATCTTGGTTACTTTATACAGAAACTCCAATAAGTAAGGTTTATGGTAGATATATCGAATTCATTGATGGGGTTTATATACCGGCAAAAAAATCACTTGGGGGCCTTAAGTCCAATTGCCTATCACTTCAGAAGCACTACATATTATTTATGAAATGTCCACTACAGATTACTCCCCAGGAATTTGACATAGAACCCCATGTCATATCCATTTAAAGTAAGAACCTCATCCTCCAAAGTCATCGTTTGATGGGTTTTCTCTCAGTTTTCAGGTGAGAGGTGGTCACACATGGTGATACCCCCCGGAAATTTTGGACATACCCTCTGGTAACTTGAGAGGGAAGGGTGAAAGATCGAAAGGTAGGCGTGGGTTGGAACAGGAGAAGAGAGCAAGGGAACGAGGCATATCCGCTGCGGACGGACGTGGGTGGAGTTGGGGCGGATATCGAAAAAAGTCTTCTGGGCTTGGACTCGAGGGCGGGTACCAAAAAGGTAGGTTTCAGGGAGGGGGGACACGACACACACACACAGACACAGACATATATATATATATAAATACATACATATAGTTAGATATATGTATAAATATCAGGTTATGGGGTTTGCGAGGCAACGTGTAAATGGGGGCAGCACATTGTTGCAACGCGGATGGGGTTGATTCTGGTGTGTACATGTGTAGAACAGTGTGGGATTCACAAACGTGGTGTTTTGACCCCAGCATGTACCCAAAGCAACTGACTTAGGGCTATCCTGGTGCTGGAATCTTGGTGCAAAAAGTGGGCCCGCGGGGTGACTTCTTGCAAACGCGGCTTTAGAGGCGGACCTTGGGGGAATCGAGGGGGGGGGTTCAATATAGTTGTGATAATTATGTTCTAGTTATTATAGTAATTCTAGTCATTATAGGTGTTCTAGTTATTATACATGATAACTATATATATACGAATATACATATATATGAAACATATTGAAATGTCATTAGCGAAGTCTTTTGGTTGAAGAGAATATCTTGGAGGAACCCTTGCGGAAAATCCACCAAATGATCTAGATATGCTGAGCAAGGGGCAGCGATTATGCTTCGGCAACCACTAGCCAAAGCGCAATATCCCACAATTGCTGGGTAGAGTATGCATGCATATATATATATATACGAATCTATATGTATATTGAAATTATTTAGTATATATATATATATCATGGAATTATTATGTGTATATATATATAAATATATATATAGATACATATCTTTAACTATATTGTCGAAGGAAGTTGAGAAGCTAAACTTCCGACAATATGGACAGATGAAAAGCAGAGCAGGGCAGAGGCAGAGAGAAGAGAAAGTTCAGAAGAGAAAGAGTCAGAAGAAAGAAGATGCAGATGCGCAAAAAGGTAGGAAAGTCGCGATTCACTGCGTTTTTCCAATGATTTGTGGTTCCGGAGGGTCGAAAGTAGGCTCGCTAAAGCGGCGGGTGCGGAGACATATGGGGAGATGAGACATGAAAAATTGCACGCCGTTGTGGCGCGAAGCACATTTCCAAGTCAAAATGCACAAAACACCAGAGGATCGGACCACTTTTGGCGCTTCAGATGTCGAAAAAGGGCACGCCGTTGTGGCGCGAAGCACATCCCCAAGTCAAAATGTACAAAACACACCAGGGTCTGACCACTTTTGGAAGTTGCGATGTCGAAAAAGTGCACACCGTTGTGGCGCGAAGCACATGTCCAAGTCAAAATGTAGAAAACACACCAAGTGCGGACCACTTTTGGCACTTAAGATGTCGAAAAAGTGCACGCCGTTGTAGCGCGAAGCACATTTCCAAGTCAAAATGTTAAAAACACTAGGGGTTCGGACCACTTTTGGAGGCTCAGAGGTCGAGTTTCGAAAAAGTGCACGCCGTTGTGGCACGAAGCACATTTCGAAGTCAAAATGTGCAAAACACCAGGGGTTCGAACCACTTTTGGAGGCTCAGAGGTCGAGTTTCGAAAAAGTGCACGCCGCTGTGGCGCAAAGCACATTTCGAAGTCAAAATGTACAAACCACACCATGTTCGGACCACTTTTGGAGGCTGAGATGTCGAGTTTCGAAAAAGTGCACGCCGTTGTGGCGCGAAGCAGATTTGGAAGTTAACATGTTAAAAACACTAGGGTTTCGGACCACTTTTGGCGGTTCAGATGTTGCTTCGCTTAGCTCGACTACACTACATGACACTACACTTTGCTGCACTACACTACATTACACTACATTACATTACACTACACTTCACAACACTACAGGTTACAACTACAACTACACAACTACAGTCCACTACACTAAATTACACTGCACTACACTCTCTACACTACACTTCACTACATTACACTACACTACACTCCACTACACTACAAATACAACTACACCTACCCAACTACACTCCACTACACTCCACTACACAACATTAAACTACACTACACTACCCTACACTACACTACACTCCACAACACTACAACTAAAACTACACAACTACACTCCACTACACTACACTACCTTACACTACACTACATTACACTACACTAGACTCCACTACACTACACTACATTACACTACACTACACTACCTGCCGCTACACTTCACGACGCTACTCTACACTCCACTACCACCTACAACTACAACTACACTCCACTACATTACACTACATTACACTACACTACATAACGCTGAATGACACTGCACAAAAGATAGACAGGTAGACAGCTAGACAGCTAGATAGATAAGATAGATAGATAGATAGATAGATAGATAGGTAGATAGATAGATAGATAGATGGATAGATGGATAGATGGATAGATGGATAGATGGATAGATGGATAGATAGATAGATAGATAGATAGATAGATAGATGGGTAGGATAGGATAGATATGATAGATATGATAGATATGATAGATATGATAGATATGATAGATAGATAGATAGATAGATAGATAGATAGATAGATAGATAGATAGATAGATAGATAGATAGATAGATAGATAGATAGATAGATAGATTAGATAGACAGAGAGATAGATAGATAGATAGATAGAGGGAGAAATAGATGGATAGATGGATAGATGGATAGATGGATAGATGGATAGATGGATAGATGGATAGATGGATAGATGGATAGATGGATAGATGGATAGATGGATAGATGGATAGATGGATAGATGGATAGCTGGATAGATGGATAGATGGATAGATGGATAGATGGATAGATGGATAGATGGATAGATGGATAGATGGATAGATGGATAGATGGATAGATGGTTAGATGGATAGATGGATAGATGGATAGATGGATAGATGGATAGATGGATAGATGGATAGATGGATGGATAGATGGATAGATAGATGGATAGATAGATAGATAGATATAGATAGATAGATAGATAGATATGATAGATAGATAGACAGGTAGACAAGAGTGAGAGAGATCAATCGCCTTTCAGTCCAGCAGTGGCTTCGCTCTGCCATCTCTGATTCACAACAACCAATCTCTCCTATAGGTTTCCTATTTTTGAAACTTCCGCCACCGCCTTGTGCGGTACTACTGGTATATCATGTACGATTTTTGAGACTACTGCAACGCAGTCCGTCGCAACGTTCTTGCTACGACATTGTTCATCGCGGTTGTTAGGGTGAACGAAACAAAGTTCTTGAGCAATCTGACATTGTCGAATTTCAGTGCGGGTCTTGACTTCGGTTGGGGTGGGGATGTATGTAAACGTGGTGGATGAAAGTGCATGTGCGGCTGTTGGCGTTTCCTTGTAGTCCGCCTATGTTGCAAACCCGGCTTTAGAGGCGGACCTGGGGGGAATCGAAGGGTGGGGGGGGGGCCCCCCCCCCCTTGAAAGGCGGACCGAGACATAACCGGCCCAAACTCTTGCACTTGCACCGCTCGCCCCCTAATACTTGCTACGCAAGGGGGAACTCAGGTAGCTCACCGCTACCTTTCGAGATATGAACCCAAAAACCCAGAGGTTTTTCGGGATGACATATGAGCCAAAACCACATCATGTAAGGACCATCGAATGCGACTCTTGAACAGGATGAGTTTACTAATCAATATTAACCATCAATGGCCATCAATAACCATTAAGCCGTTCATAGCCATCAACTACTAAGAGTTCAACTAGGCCTTAAAGGCGAGTGGGAAAAAACAACTCCAACTCCTCCACCACTATATCAAGCCATATCAAGCCATATCAAGCCATATGCGGCATCCGATTCTCCACCATTTCTCCTAAAATCCCTCCATTTTGACGTCCACGCCTGTTGTGGCAGCTCCACGTGTGAAGTAACGGCGACATCTTCCATCTGTACACCGATCATGGAGCCGTCCCCCAAAAAACGATACAACGATGTCACACTGAACGGTCATCAAATACTTCTGGTTTCATTGGCGTTTCGCTACGAAAAACCCAAAAAAACATCGAGAGGTCCTAGGTTTGGAAACTGTCACCTGGACGCTGCGATCGGAGGTTGCTCCTTAGCTTTCGGAAAACCAGCTTTTCGCAACGACTCTGGAGCGATTCAGCAACGACTCAGCCCGCCAGAAAGACGTCACCAATGTTTTTGTGTGTGTGTTTCCGGATTTTCCAAACTGAGGTTTAAACAATGGAACATGTCAAGATCTTCGGACCGTAAATTGTGCGATCAGGATCCACCATCACCTATATCAAATGATCCATCCCCAAATATACCAGCAAATTATGGGTGATATTCTTTAAAAACATATTCAAACATCAATCGATAGATTCAGATAGATTAATTATCCATCCCCAAATAGATAGAAAACATATATTGAAACATCCATCAACATCAATCCATCAGGATCTGGGTGACTTTGCTGAAGTCCTGAGGCCTCCACGAGGTCGCACAGCTTTGCTGGCGGGCACACCCTCTGCCTCCTGGTCCAGCTATGACATCAATATCTGGGATAGCAATGTCTTGAAAAGTTGGCAGTGAGCCTGAAAATTGCCACTTCAAATAATGATCATCGGCCAATGAGTTGATAGTCCCTTGCTGGCCTTTCTGTGCGATTGATAGCTGGAATAATACGTCGACAAACTGGAGAGAAATGTGATATAACTTGTAGAACATAAACAACTACCATCCATTTCCGATATGGATTTATTCCCAGATACTTGAAAACATTTAGATGATAACTATAATTCATGGGACATTCCACCATAAATCGCACTTTTGCACCTCCATTCCTTGCTGTGGCACTTCCCTTCTAAGGCTACGTGTCTAGTTTAAGTGAAAGGCGGACCCTTCGACCCAAAGTGAAAAGATCATCATCACCACCATCATCATCATCATGTCAAACAATCACTATAGTATTGCTACCCTGATAATAACTATACTACTTATTCTCAAAAATTCCACTTTCGGGAGTATAACCATGTACAACCATCTTCTGTCAACTCCACTGGCTGTTGATTCCTTTGAACAGCTTGATTCAACCGAGCCCACCTCCACTTCTTTCTTTGCCTGCAAAACTTCTGCTTGAAGAAAACATAGCAGACCTCTTACAGCAAGTATAAAGGTTCATCTAATCTAATCACCCAGTCAAACATCAAACGATTACGGATTCAATCCTCAATTTCCTGCAAATCCCCATTTGTTGCTTGGTGTCTTATCATATTTTACTAGCCTCAATTCCAGCCTTTCGGGGATGATTTCCCTTGCAAACCATGGCCAACCGCCGCCCAGGCGTCAATGCCTGCAAAGTCTCCAAACGTACTTTGGTCTTTTCGAATAGCTCATCGAAACTCCTCAGACTCATCGGTCATGACCGTTCAAAAACAAATCAGACACCAGTCCACATATATATATATATAATTATATAAGTATGTAGACTATGTTGAAATATTTATATATATATATATTTATATATATATATAAGTATGTAAACTATGCTGAAATATCAAATACGAAATTCTACAAATTTGAATCCTTTTCAATCTAATTTAACCTCTCGCGATAGCAACCGCTTCTGTTTTCCACTGGTCCCGTGAGGAGCAACGGCTGCGAAACGCGCGCCGCGGTCCTCTTCTTTGTGTCTGCTAGGACAGTCTGCACAAGCAGAGTGAGGGGGAGTCAGACAGTGACGATTGGGTGTGTCTGAAAAATAGGGTAGAACTGTTCCAGAGGATTTCTACTAGTCAAGATACCCTGGCAAGACAACCAATATCAATCACTCACAATATCCCAAGATAACTGGTTGCATTTGCCCCAAATCCCATAACAACTACCACCGCACATCTGAAACGAGGCCTAACAGTGCATCACTGTCTCTAGCAACCCTTTAACTATCCCCTGGCCTCACTTCCAGTCACAGGTGCAGGCGACAACCCTTCGGTGTCATCCACAGCCAAACGGCAGGCTTCACCTAAGCCGACACTAGGCTCCAGCAGGACACTTCGAATACTTGAACGTGTCAAACCCTGCAAGAAGAATAGAACCTTCCATTCTTCACACTGAAACGTTCACCCTCTCCAACAAAAACGAAACATCAAGCACCTTGCTTTCAGCACAATCCAATTCTGCGTTCACTCTCCCCCACTGAGGTCTCAACCACCAAGACTCTTCCGGTCTTTCCCAGCTGACCTTCCAGACGGAGAAAATCTGAGACTAGAGACATCTGTGTTCAATCCATGAATGGTGAGTGGTGATGGTGTTGTCGTTATATTATTGTTGGTGTGAACTTCTCATTGTATTATTTAGTTTGATCTTATCACCCCCTTATTATTCGTGTTATAAGTAACATTACCATTCTCATAGTTTCTATTACCTCATTTTCCGATGGATATTCACGGATATTGTGAGGTATGCAATATCTGAATACAATGACATATACATATAAAAATATATACATATATACATTAATACATAGATACATATATACATATATACATATATACATATACATATGTAGATATATAGATATATAGATATATAGATATATAGATATATAGATATATACATCTATTATATACACATATACATATATGCATATATATACATATATACATATGTACATGGATACATATATACATAGATACATAGCTACATAGATACATAGCTACATAAATACATATACACATATATACATATAAACATATATACATATATACCTATAAACATATATACATATACACATATACACATATACATATACATACACATATACATACACATATATATATATACATACACAGATATATATATATATGTATACATATCACCCAAAATAACTTTCGACAAACCATTGAGATCCAGGCATCATCAATTATACACAGCATTCCTCAAAACCTTCCTTCCAACTAGAGCTTTATTACGTGCATACCCCATTTTGATCAAAAGAACTCCTGAACTGTGGCTAGTCCCCTCTGTGCTGCCGGACGCATCCGCAACCGAGTCCGTCTTCGCCTTAAATCCGAGGCATCCGGAATTGCGAGTCTACAATAGAATAACCAGCCTAACAGTAATCTAAACCACCATACCGTATTATGTATATGTATATATATGTGTGTATGTGTTGTACGATCAGAACTAATAATAGTGATGGTGAAGAGGATAATGATAATGAGGATAAGGATGCAGTCCTCAACTGTTTCAATCTTCTAACCAGCCACGGTGCAGGAGGTGGCCGCAAAATAGGAGGGGGGAACGCCGGCGGCTTTGGCCCCTGGCAGAAAAGCTAAATAAAAGATATCGTGTTAAGACTGCTACATCAAGAAACCTTCAAATAGACTAAGCTGCGGAACAACAACAGGATCCCTGCCTTTGAACTTAATGCTGCCGTCGTCACTGCGGACGCCTCTCAACTCTATGCATTTATTTTTCCTAACTAGAGCCCTGGTGTCAAGGATGTCGCTTTTACAGAGTGTGGAATTTTTTTGCTGTCGGTTATACTCTGTGAATCTACTGAATTGAAAATCATCCACAGTCATAAAATAATTCACCATCCAAGCGAATCCCAAAACACTTCAACCACTACACGCACCAGCCTTCCCCGTCAGTGGCAACGTCGGCGGCTTCTTTGTCGATCCCTCCTGAAGCTACGACAAGATTGCAGAGGAACCCCGTAAATAACTAGTAACACAAGTATTGCAATCGTTGACAGACGTTACAAAGTATTACATTACAGTATTCTGTACATTATAATACATGGCATTACATACATACACAACATCCTTCTGCTCCTTCTTCGCTTTCTTAATTGTCTTCTTAACAAGCAGCAGAAAGTTCTCCTGAAAGCAGGTTTCGTCCGCAATTACAACATTATCAAAATATTAACACATGCCTAGAACATGACCAATGCACAACTAACGTCTAGCCCCCAAAGATCCCCCACAGTAATACAACCAACAAGAAGCACAGCGCTGGTATTACACATACTGACTGGCTTACTACTGAGCCTTGTCGCCGCCGCTGCCGCTAGAAGTCGTCACCCCTTCCGCATCCCATCTCACCTGTGCAAAGTTTTTTTTTCACCGTGGACACACACACATACATACATACATACATACATACAGACAGACATACATACATACCTACGTACATACATACATACATACCTACGTACATACATGCATACATACAGACATACATACATATATACATACAGACGTACATACATACATACATACATACAGGCATACAGACGTACATACATACATACGTACATACATACATACATACGTACATACATACATACATACATACACACGTACATACATACACACGTACATACATACATACATACATACATACATACATACATACATACATACATACATACATACGTGCGTACATACATGAAGCCGTGCATGCATACGTGCATACATGTATACATGCATACATCATACATGCATACATGCACACATGCATCCATGCAAACATGCATATATGCATGCATAACTGCATACATACTTACATACTTACATACTTACATACCTACATTCCTACATACCTACATACTTACCTAGATACCCACCTACCTACCTACCTACCTACATACATACACACGCATACACATACAGATCTCACACACATACACGTGCACATACACATACACACATACATATACATATACATGTACAGTATCTGTACATATACATAGATATATGTATACATATACATATACGTATACGTACAGATATACATATACACACAATCCCATACAACCCAGCCTCAGCTGCCGCCTTCGAAGCTCCTGCATCCTCCTGCACAAATGCTTCGGGATGAACCCATGATGACACACAATACTCACGCGATATTCATGGAAGATTACTGCATGGCGGCTCATTATTAGCGTGAGCCTCTATGACCACGACTTTGGACCAACAAGCTTCCTTTTCCTCGGCCAACAAAAATCAACAGTGAAAAAGTTCAGCAGCATATCAATAGATGGGATATCAACAGAGTAGGCTGCTAGTCAAGCCGAGGGTTGAGCAGACGGCTTCTCGACCTGCTTCAACGACATCGCCTGCAGGCAACAACCATTGATAGTGCTTGGTATATGCTTCATCTTTGCATAGTCTTCCCGAAATGGAACTACAATGTCCACGTCAAAAAACCATGCCAGAAGTACCTGATCATCTCGAGCCTTTAAATGGACCAGTTTCACCTCTTTGCTGTTGCCTCAAGACAATTTGAATGCTTCTTTGCGCTGCATTGTAAACACCCACGTGTCACATCTGTTATGAGGCCCTGGCACCACGGAACTTTCATAGCTGCTATATGCGTTGAGCCAGCTCGAGCCAAACATTCAAGGCATCATGCCCAGAGATTTAGGGAAGTGAATATGGGTTCTGAGCATGTCCTCGTTTTTGCAGCTCCCAAATTTAAAATGACCAGAGTCATCCGTAAGTTGGTTGATACTACGACTCAGTGTCATGTGTCGACTATACAGTGTGGAGTGTAAAGTGTCACGTGTAGTGAAACTTGTCGAGTGTAAGCTGCGGAGTGTGGAGTGTCAAGTGTGGGTGTCAAGTGTAGAGTGTGGAGTGAATGTAACGTGTAGCACGGTGCCCGTACGAATTCTTTCTCTGTGTGACTTATCTCTTGCATAAATATCAAACACAACAGTTGCGACCAATTCGATAACACCGAGGTAAACAAAGTGATAGGTTTTATGTCCACATGTGTCCAGCTACCATAGCATGAATCAAAATGGTGTCAGCCATATGCAAGTTCTACCTCCCAAGGTTTGAACGATGCTCGAAAACGGTGTTCGAATTGGTCTTTGGAGTGGATTTCGAGCATCATTATTCTATAGCTGAAACCACAACGCGAGTAACCACACATGGCGGGTGTTTTTTTTAATAAATGTATATGTATCATTGCATAATGTCATGTAGCATCTGTGTACTGCTCTATAGAGATACTATCATGTAAAAGTATTATGTTACAAAAAGCTATTGAAAATGGCCATTTAGTTCGTTGATTTACCCATTAAAAATGGTCATGTTCCATATAAATCACCATTTTCGCATGCTTTTCCCATGGGTTTTACCATAAGTTTACCAATATGGCCGATAAATTGAACGACGATTAAATGTGTACATATATATATATATAATTAATTAAAATTACATATATATTAAAGATATGGTATGATAGGCTCTTCCCATCTCAGGCATAGACTTCAAGTCGATCGACTTAGCGACAGTGACGCCATCTTTGGTGACCTCACGATCAGAGATCAACCATGGAGGTTTTGATTTCCAGGCGGAAGGATTGCTTTATCCCAAGACACGCACCTTGGGCGCTCCAAAAGACTGCTCGATCACCACGTTTCGCCCCTCAAGGCGTTCGTTGTGGACCCAACAAGTTCCTCATTTTTGCTTCATGACATTTTCCATGGGATATTCATGGTGATTTGCTGGGATTTTACGGTGATCACAGGGCAATTTAATGAAAATACTTTGGATATTAATGGTCATTGGATGGGATTTCATGGTGATTTTGGGATCGAAAAGTCATATAGAGTCATCATTTTGGGGTGGTCACCACCCTCAGCATCCATGAACCACGGCCTTGGGCCCCATGGTCACGGCCACGGCATCGGCCAGTTGGTTGCAACCTCGCCCATGTCTCACATCATGTGTTTATCCAGAAAATTCCAGAAAGATCATCCCAGAAAAAATCGCCAGACCCCTCAGAAAAAAAATAAATCTACTGTCAATATATGGTTAATGATAGTTAATACTCATCTGGTTGGGGGTTGACCTACCCCTCTGAAATGATGGAGTTAAAGTCAAGAAATCACCATCAAAACAATAGGTACCCTGAGGTAAACATACAAACAGATGTGGAGTTTACCCATGGTTTCTCTATGAAAATGATTTATTGTAAATGGTGGGTGTTAGGGTGTTCCACATCTACATTAGTTTAAGGGAGTATAAATCATCCACATAAATACATATATATATATATATAAGCCCCGGCTTTCATCGCGAACTGCGCAATTACCGGACAACTGTTTAACCATCACTTATCAACTACATTCCCATATGTTTGATGCTGAAAACCACATTTAAAGAAACAAAAACACACGTTCAAACCCAAAAAAAAACTATAAAACACATCGAACCCCATAAAATCCCATTAAACCCATTAAACCACCATGTCACTGGCGCCCCACAGCCTGATCGCGCTTATCCTCGATCTCTTTGATCAGTGTGTCGACGGCCTCTTGTCTGAAGGAATCTTTGCCCTCCTGGCAGATCCGTGATGTGGCGGAAAATGTGAAAATCCCCTCCGAAAAATATGAAAGTCAGTTGGGGTGATTATTCCCAATATATGGAAAAATAAACGTGTTCCAAACCACCAACCAGATGGGTACTATAATTCCCCAATGAACGGCAAAAAATAGAAACCCATTCAAAAACCCATTGATCCAGCCGAAATGTTAACCCTCAGTCCTGGGTGGTCCAAAGACATAGCGCCTTTTTAGTTCTGCATCCTTGGAGAATTCTTCTCGACTTCTCCTTGAAGGCAGTCAATGAGAAAGATTATCCCATATATGAAATGGAAAATGAAAAATGATCCAAACCAACCAGATAACAACTGGATGGTGGTCTCATATCCTTCCAACCATAACTCTCAAACACGTGAATTCACCAAGCAGTCACTTGTCTCCTGGCTCATGCTAGCCCCAAGAAAACGCCACCCATAGCTACGCACCTTCGTGCGCATAGAGGTCGCATAGGAAGAGGCTCCGTGCCCCCATACGGGTGTCCCAAGCGCGCACCGTGCCATCCTGCAAAAGGAACATCCAAATCACCAACAAAATCAGGTGCCGTTGGTGTCAGAATTATTCAGCATCCTCGTGTTTTTCGATATATGTGTACATATTTGATCATATTTGGATATTGTTTGGACACTCTTTTAAATATCTCTGGTGAATGTTCCAAGAGTTTTGGCCCCTTGTCTTCACGTCTTCACATGGACCCAAATTTGTCCAATTGGAAACAGGAAATCCAAACACCTTTGTTGGGATTTCATGTTGCAATTCGGCTGGAGTCTTTCCCCCCAGAAGAAACCATGACCTGGTGAAAAGAAATAACCTGAAAATCTTTGCAACAAACTTGCGCCTGTGTGAGAATAGACTGCTTCTATAATTAGGTCAACATAGCAAGCAAATAGACAACAAGGACATGTGTGACATCAAATTTGAGGATGTTCTTCAAATTTACATATATACAATATAATGTTATATAATATAATATAATGGAATATAACATAATATAATGTAATATTATATTATATAATGTAATATATAATATAATATAATAAATATAATTATGATATAATATTATAGTATATTATATTAAATTATATTACATTATATTATTTAATATAACATAATATAATGTAATATAATGTAATATAACATAATATAATGTAATATAATTTAATAATATAATATAATAATATATATATATAATATAAACTAATATAATATAATATAACATAATATAATGTAATATAATTTAATATAATACAACATAATAATGTAATATAGTATAATATAATATAATATAATGAAAAATCACATAATATAATAAAATATAAAATAACATACTATAATAAAATACAATATAATATAATAAAATATAATATAGTACAATATAATATAATATAATATACTGCATTGTGTCACAACAGGGCCGCTCAAATGCAACCTCGCCCTATCGGGCCGGGGTCCAGGCCATACCACCGGAGAAGAGTTGATCATCTGAGCCCCACACCAAAGACCTCGCCGAGAAAGTCGGCCCATGATCATCCAGATATGAAATTTCAACCAATTTTTTACCTAAAATCGATTGGACAGTTAAACCATGCCCCCAAAAATGCATTGTGAAGAAAGAGCATCTCAAGCTACACTACCAACCTACCAAAAGATTAGACACATCTACCTCACCAGTTTGACTTGACTGGCTTCCCGCCTATTCTTTGACACAATGTTTCAACCAATGTTTACTGGTTAAGCTTTTTTAGGGTTCAAATCTAAACAATTTCCCTATTCAGGGTGACAAGATGTTACAAAATAGGGTATGTAGTCATCCACATCCCGTTGTTGATCAGTTTCTTGTCATTCAGTTTCCTAGCAACATTGTTACATTCTACTGCAGCGAATGTTCAGCCACCGTATCCCTGATTGGTGGTTTCAATCCAATCCAACCAGTAATTTTTACCATAGATATGGATTTTTTTTTGGCCCATTGAGTTCAATGATTTAGTTCAATGATTTCCCTATCATTGTAATTTTCCACTTCGCAAACTGTTGAATTATCTATCAATTCGGATACTGGCGAAATCAATCCCATTTACCACAGCAGTAATATCCATTTTTAATCTGGTTGGTGGTTTCAACCCCCCTGAAACATATTTATCAGATTGGATTATTATCCCAACTATTGGGGAAAATAACAATATAGACACAGGTGTATCATCACCTTCCCCATGTAAAATAACCATTTGGATTTGGGGGTATACCTGTGCCAGTATACTCCATATGACTCCATTTCCTGACAAAACGGATGATGTCATACTGCAAATGACCATTCCTCCAAAACGCTACCAAACAATCTCTATAGATCTATATAAGTAAATTATCATGTTTCGCTAACCTGAATCTTGCGACCATTTAGGGATGATTTCTCTTGTTTACCTAGAACCTGTGACTTAGCCCATCCCCGGCCCATGAAAACCGAGCCTTCTTCAGAGAATAGGCTTCATCCACAAAAAGGACTCCACCAGTGGCTTTGGATGGAAAGTGTGGGATTCAATGGACATTCATGTTGTTTCATATCTGGCTGGTGGTATACCTACCCCTCTGAAAAATATGAGTAAGTCAGTTGGGGTTATTATTCCCAATCTATGGAAAAATAAAAAAACGTTCCAAACCACCAACCAGATATGATTTCATGATTCAATCAGATCGCATGGTGATTTTAGTGGAAGTAATCGGATTTTGGATAGGGTTGATATGGGATTTTCCCAACAAAAAAAGCTGATTTCATTGGATTTCATGACATGTTTCTATGGAAGCCCTGTGTTCGTTTACCCGAGGGTATATTTTAGCAATGCCAAAAAAGATATGTTTTTTGACAATAATCCTACTAGAATAGTGATAATTCAATATCGGCTATCTATGTTGGGTGCTCTCTATATGTCTTCATTTGATTTCACGTGAGTATACGTTAATATAGAATGAGTGTACTATATATATATATATGTGAATATTATATCTAATCATAGTGAGATGTATGATATATCATATGATATGTACAAAACTATACATACTGTATTGTATACAAATACGAGATATCCATAGATATCCCCGGTGGCCCCCAAACGATTTGCCATTTGGTTACCAAATAACTTGGAGTTATGGTGGGTACATCTATAGTCAGATGGGATTATAAATCAACATATAACGGAAGGGGGTCCTGCGTACCTGTAAGCAAGCTATCAATCCAGCCGGTTTACCACGCCCGGTCCACCAAATCTTCTTCCAAAGTGACCACCCGGCCTTTTCCTCTTTCTATGTATAATAATAGGGCCCATATATATATATATACATATATATATAATATCCATACTATTGTAGCAAGCGCCTCGAAAAGGCAAGGTGGGGGGTCAAAGAAACAAGGTGGAAGATCAAAAAATCGAGGTCTAATTTTTCCGGGGTCGGCGGCAGGGGCGGCAGCCCTTAAATATATATATCATATATTCTCTATGTCAATTCTGTGGCAATCTCCAAGGAGTTTGCTTCGCTGCAGTTCCCCAATGTGTCTTTTGGTACCCACCGAGTCTCCTGTCTCAGCACGGCTGCATGCAACAGAACCCAAGAAAAATACGGAAAAGCACCATATGTACAAGAATTTGAGGGGTTCGGCGCCAATGCCAACCTGTATCCAGTTCTTACTGACCTTAAAAAATTGAGGGACCTTCACGTTGAGAGGCTAGCGGCTAGATTCTTAATCCCAAGCCTCTTGAGCTCTGGTCTAATACAAGTAAGAAAGAAAAGGGAAGAACCTGAGCGACCCTCATCTTCTTTGTTCTGAGAGTATCTGCAAATCATGGGCAATTTAGAATTTGCGAGGTCTTGGAATGCTATCTTTCGGATCTTTGTACAGCACTTGAGCTGTATTGAACAATCTTGCTCGGCTCAGGCACCCCAAATCACAAGCTGCAAGGAGAGCCCAAGAGTCTGAGTATCCCTGCTCCGCGACGACTACCTCTCGCGAGTGGTGATTGCCTGCCTTGCCACAGTGGGACCAGATATGTCTGCGCTTCTAGCCACAAGATCCCTTCTGAATTGAGTCAGCAAATAACTGTGCAAATTGGTCAAAGTGATCCCAACCCTAATTCCCCGGCGTGCCATCATCATGTGGTAGCGGCTTTGCCCCGGTGGCACATCGCAGCTGCCCAGAAGCTAGATTCGCCTACAGCCGAATATCCAAGAAACAGATTGTCGTATGTTGTGCAGCCTTGTGCAGCCTTGTGCAGCCACAACTGAGGCATTCACATGCTTCCGTTCGGAGGCACTTAAGGCTCTGAAGTTCCCTGCCATGAGATGCATTCCGAAAAGATCGAAAACTGCCTCGCTGCTGTAAGATAGAGATAGAGTGAACAGCTGAAGCATGCAGTGGCAAAGCAGTGGCAAAGCAGTGGCAATGACTTGTCAGTCCGGGCCTGCATCATACGACCGAGGCCTCCGCGGCTCTCTTTGGCGTCTCGCAACCTCGACCTCAACGCAGTTCTATGATTTCCATGGCACCATGGCACCATGGCACCATGGCTACACGAGCTTCGAGCTGCGCTGGCCATGCTGCCCACTTTGGGTGACAGATCCCAGCAGGCTCGCTCCTCAGCAACGAAAAGCAACCGCACGGTTCAAAAAATGTCTAGACATAGTGTAGACACAGTGTAGACATGTCTAGACTCTAGACAGCCTACATGCCTTTCCCATTCCGTCCTCCTGCATAAGATCCACCTGCCTGAAGCAAGCCGGCACCAACACATTATTCGCTCTCTCAATCCCATGTTTCTTCTCAACAAACTTTGGTTTTTCTCTGCTCTGTGTTGTGAAATCGCCCCCAGCTGCCTAGCACTGCTTCGCGGAGAAAGTGGCAAGGCAATCTGACCGCAGCGATGCGACTCCGATGCTCCGATGCTCCATGACTTGTTTCAAAGGTTCCATGAGTTGTTCCTCCCATACCCTCAGGGTCCTCAGGGTCCTCAGGGTCTCTATGCAACACCATCGAGTCATGCTGGGATCCAAGGGGCCGATTCCACAGACTTGGCGTGCGCGTCGTAGACCAAGTTGCCTTCTCTAGAACCTCGTAAGTGACAGCAGGAACTCTCAATCTTTCGTAGGAAATGATCAATTGTGGGAAAATCATCAATGGATACTGGGTGACATAGGTTGGTCCAAAAAACAACGCTTGCTTCGTTTCATCAACGTGTTGTCCAAGTCGCCATTTCGTCGTTCCAAATTCCTGGCAGGTTTGGGCGTGTAAAAATGAGTTGACAGTTTTGAATCTCGATGCATCCGAGATGATCAGAAGATGGAAATGCAAAAAGAAGCCTAGTTTCCACTTGCCCAGTGTCAAAATATGTAGTCTATGATATGTATATGACCATTTATCAATTATTAATCTAAGATAATATAGTATTCTATCATAGGTATACCGTATACCGTTATACCATTATTATACCACATCAATCCCTATAATATTATAAGAAAATAATTGAAACTATATGATATCATTATTCTAATGTTTGTGCACCATTATTGGTGAATTGTATTCAATAGTGGTTGTGTATAGCACAAATATGTGTTGAAAAATATTTATAAATTCTAAATTATAAATATTTTTCAACACATATTGTGCTATACAATAACCATCAATAACCAAGTTTCCAAAGTTTGTGTCACAGCAGTTTCCGCTCTCCTCGCAGATGTCTCTGTGGTGGCATCCAGCCAGGATGCGGTTGCAGCCGCATGGAGTTCACTACGTCCAGCTTCACCCAGCGAGAGGGGCCTCCACTATTTCAATCTGGGGAATGAAAAATGATGCAAAAATGATGAAAAAATGGCTAGTTTTCATTGAACATGTGATGGAAGCTAATCTAATGGATGATTTTAGCCGCCAGGAAAACCGGGGGCTACTTGAGGTCCCTAGTTTGTAAGCCCTTGACAATCTTGACATTTTGACAGCCTCATAAGCAGCATTTTAAAAAGTCCTTCCTGCCTCGCACTGCCAGTGCCAAAAAGGTCAGAGTAGTTTCGTTCACTTCGCCGCCGGTGGTCATTGATTCGATCCTGCTGTCCAGTTTGAGTTCGGACTAATCAAGAATCAAACCTTTGCTGCCACAAATTCAACTACATCGTTGTCGTCACATACAGTATCACATCGTCTGAACGTCGCAATAGGTCGCACCTCTGATCCAATCATGACCCCCTTGCCCTGGAACATCACTGCCTCTGCATGTCAAAGCACACTCCCAAAGGGGCAAACACAACATGGCAAGATATGGCAAGCATTGGCAGACATTGGCAGACATTGGCAGACATGTTCTTATCGCAGAGTTTTTTGTTTACGCTGGGCCTTGCTATCAACACTCAATGTCTTGAGACATTTGGCACGGAATCGTCACTATCCCCAGGTATTCGTGAGAATTCATGGCCTGGCGTGCATCAGCACTCGCACTGCGAGGCTTCACGTTCTCTTCGCACCTGGGCAGCAATTGCATACTGTCATACGGTATGGCCGTAATTGGCCATATCGTACGTGTAGGAGTGTGCTACGGGGTACCAGTTGGAAACTCCTTCAATATTCTTACATGTACCTACTCCACTGTGGCTGCGTGGCCTCATTGAGAAAAGTCTGCGGCTGGTCTTTTGAGTCGTGGCTCAGAAATTCTGGTCTTTCCGCTGCTTGGAGCAGAGGCCAGTCATTGGATCGATAAAGTGACGGCAACGCCATACTCTGAAGTAAAACTGGCAATGCCTCACCGTGCCCTGAAGGCCAAGCGTGCGCCACATTACTTGAAACGAGTGCAAGTGCTCTTGCCTTGCCTTGTTTCTAAACTTCCAGGCCCTTCGGAACCTGATGGATCTGATGCCGTGTCTCATCGCGACTGTCGCAGTTTCACCAGGACGTCTTGCAGCTCGCTGGGCAATTCAGCCGTCACTTCGAAAGGTGAAGCTGCAAAATCCAAGAAGCGTTGATGCCGGCAGTGCAAAAACATCCGATCACCTTTGCAATGGCCGTTGAAAACATACACAGTGTCTTAACTCTGCTTTCTTCAAACAATGCAGTCCAAATCAAAGGAGTTTGAGCTGAGGATGCCCTGTGTACAGACTTTTGCAAGACTTTTGGAATCGAACACCGAGCCACAGTCAATTGCAGACGGAAACTCCACACCTGAGACAATATAGAGGCTGGTATACAAGAGAAGTGAAAGAAAAAGTGAAAGAAACGTCGGGCCTCAATTCTTGACCAATGGCTATGATAGTATGATGATTAGAACATATTGCATTATATTATATTATATTATATTATATTATATTATACTAATATTACATTGTTTTTATGATATTTTATCTACATTTTATGATGCTCTCCACCGCTGAAATGCGCTCAAGGGACCGTAGATCTCGTCGCCCACAATTGGACGGTTGATGCTGGCAAGGTGGGCTCGAATTTGGTGCATGCGCCCTGCAACACCATTGGTGACACGATGTGACATGACATTAGGTCCTTAGGTGACATGTGACATACATTTACGAAGTAAATCAAAGTGAAGCAACGAGAAAATGCAAGGTGAAACATGGATATCCTACAAATACGTTTTCTCGGTATCATCCTTTTCAGATTTATGGACGAAATCATCCACGCCAAGACATGTCCACATTTCAAGCATGATCCTTGCCTGTTCGCGGATGCACTGAAAGTAGCATCAATTCCGATGGGCCTGGTGGGAATCTGCAGAATCGCAACCCATGGGTTCTTGGCATCCCATGGCCTGCACCAAAGCGCTCGACAACGCGATAGTCAGTAACAGCTTCCCGCCCGAAGGAAGCAACTTCAGTCCTTGACAGGGTTGCGTTATTGTCACTATACAAGGACAAGTGGCACGTGCAAATTATAGATATTGCGTACCATAGGTTCATATGCATACAGTATTACAGCATACATACGTTTTTTACATAAATTACATCCAACATAATTCAACATAATTCAACATAATTCAACATAATTCAACATAATCAACATAATTCAACATAATTCAACATAATTCAACATAATTCAACATAATTCAACATAATCAACATAATTCAACATAATTCAACATAATTCAACATAATTCAACATAATCAACATAATTCAACATAATCAACATAATTCAACATAATCAACATAATTCAACATAATTCAACATAATTCAACATAATTCAACATAATTCAACATAATTCAACATAATTCAACATAATTCAACATAATTCAACATAATTCAACATAATCAACATAATTCAACATAATTCAACATAATTCAACATAATTCAACATAATCAACATAATTCAACATAATTCAACATAATTCAACATAATTCAACATAATTCAACCGTCTTTTTATGTCTTTTTACCCCAGTCCTTCCGACTTCTCCGGGCCAAATCCAAGAACGCAGCGGCTTGTCAATGGTTCCCTCGGCACCTCCAGGGAGATAACCTGCTCTATCCTGCTCTCACTATGTCACGATCCCCGCCTATGTCGCCCAGCGATTTGCCCTCGCAGAGACAAACCTGGCAGTGTGGAAAGATGTGGAATGGGAGCCCATTTGAGGCAAGGTTGGAGTGTCCAAGTCTTATTCTCCTGCAGGCTATTATTAGATCCCTCGGATCTGGTGTACAGAATTCTGCACCATCTGAATTGGCTTGTTTTCTTTTGGCCGAGGAGCATATTCCTTGTACACGAGTCTGGCAGCAAATTGAGCCTGGCATCAAGCCACAAACGCCAGCAGAATAAGAACAAGCTACGAAACTCAGGGCTGCCAATGTACACTCGGAGTCCAACTCATAAGTTTCAACACGATTGCCCTAAAAGTGCGGCCTGCAGCCAGTTCATTGCCTGAAGACTTGTTGCCAAGGGTAGAAGGCCAGAGGTGGGTCTGTCCAGTCGTGAAACCACAAATAGCTCCTGGACAAGATTTTCTGAGGCTGCTGAAGTTGCATGCCGCAGCCGACCGTTTTTGTTGAGCCAGAGAATGTGTCGAATGTTTGTTCCAAGCATCTTTGCATCAAGAAGCACCTACAAAGATTGATTAAGGTTTAAAGCTTCAAACATCAAACTCTTCAGCGAAACAGTATGTCATGGTCTGTCCTCTTGCATCTGCTTGCAGGCTGCATCAACCAGCTTCTCCTCAGAAACAGTGCCAAGTGCTTTGTTTTCAACCTTCACGAGTCTTCAAGTGCGATAGCCAAATCATCGATTCATCACAGGCTCTGTGCGAACGTTTGCAGCCTTGGAGACCACCACAAGTCCCGATGCTTTGCCCAGGATTTCCACACGGCCTGGGCGTTTTTCAACTCGGAACAGTGATGAGATGCCGTGACGCATCGTGAAACATCTTGACACATCGTGACACCTAAGCAGCTCACTCCACAAGAGTCCCGGCAGAGGTCTGCGAGCCTGCCGCATCAATTCGAGTCAACATCTGTCAACATCTGTCAACATCTGTCAACATCAACACTGAACAGACTGAAGTGCAAAGTCCATGAAGTCCACGGCCTCGTGTGGTCCATCTTCCCACAAGTGTCTGGAGCATTTCAGGAAGTCGACCTCAGAAGGATAGAGGTTGCCTCAATGGCTAACCAGGGCCATAAAAATTAAGATTTTCGCCAGGGTGCTGCCGCTTCCTTGCCACGAGCCTTGCGGATGGCACTGGCCACAGCTCCTGCATACATACCTCGCAAGGATTCAACAGGCGGCAAATCATTGCCATGACATCGCTGCTGCCGCTGCCTGATGCACTGACACGCTCTTCGAGCGCCCTTTTGAAGAGCGCCAGGGCCATAGCCCACGCCATGCCATGCTCTGCAGCTCCCAAGGCTGCAGAAAAGGCGCAGCCCCTGTCCCTCGAAGTGCGCGAAGTTTCCCTTGCACCGTGCGCAAATAGAATCCCAATACTTTGGTACTGTTGTCCGTGCTACCACTTTGGAAACATGCAAATGTGCTGAACCATTCTTCCTGCAGCAGAGCTACAAAGTAGGCTGGAGCAGTGCCAGGGCTGTCTGCCACTCTCCGGCCTTCACAAGCAATCAACTGCTATCAAGGAGACATTGTACAGCACGCGTTGGCGATTATTTGATCATAGACTTCTCAGGTCTTGAATCTGTGACATATTTGTGACATATCTGTGACACTGGCGGGTTGATCAGGAATGCCATTGCTTCTTGATATGGACCTTGCCCAAATCTTGGTCCGGACTTGACATGGACTTGACCTGACATGGACGTACATGAATTACATGAACTATGGAAATGATTGGAATCTTGGACTTGACTGGACAATCTGCGATGGATCTGGCAACGATTTGCCGGATCCAGGGGTCATGGAAGGTCGATCAAGGTCCACACGGCACCTTTTCACAGGCACTCATGGCCGCACTGAGCGCCACCGCATCGGCTCGGAGGTGCCTTAGATGCAGCAAGGCCAAGAACCATGTCGAATGGCGGGTTGAAATTATCACAGCTCGGAATTTTGAAGTCGTAAGACCAACGCTACGATGCTGTAAGATCATATAAGGTCTTCATGGAAGTTGAATTGCTGCAAAGTTCTTGACATAGTAGTCGCATGATCATGCCTTTTATGGGGGACCACCGGGATAGACCAAATAGACATAGTAGTGGCATGTCAAAGAGAGCTGTTTGCTCAAGTTTATGGTGGAGGTCGCCTTGCACTCATTCGCCGCAGCAAATGTAGAGCCAACTGCCATTGTCCTCCCTTCTCACATGCGCTGATCGCTGAGCCAAAACTGATGATCTCCTGAGTAACAGCTGTCATCACATATCGTTTCTTCAGAACAAAAAATGTGTCCAGGATGATTGTCATGACAATGCGCGTAATGCGTGTCTGGGTGAGTCGTGCCACACCCAAAAAGCATCCTGGAACCTCTTGCAGACCAGCGGCTGGCACCACTTGAGCCACCTCCATTGAAGCTAAGATCATGAGGCCACGCTCCCATTCGTAGCCTTTTTCACCTCAAAGGCGCACGCAACATGGTGTAACCCGAATGGCATTACAAAACAAAGAAACCCAAGAAGCCTTTGCCACATAGATTGCGGAATTGGATAGAACTGCTATATTTACATATATTTGCGGCATGTCACTCAGAAAATATGTGTGTTTTTGCCCAAATGCTGCACAAGTGACATGCAGCCATGGAAGAATTGAAAGAGATGAGATTGGGTTGCAACGCCAGGACCGGCCTGAGCAGGAACGGGCATTCGATGTTGGCAGAAACCATTCTCTGATTGGCAGGCAACAACCCTTGCTCAAATAACTGTCAACTCATTGGATCTGCGACGTGGCACATAAGGTGCAGGTGTGTCAGGGATTTGCGCCAGCGTCTCGCCCCCGCACATGCAGCACAGCAGGAATTGACAGCCACAAGCGTCCTGAAGAAAAGTAGTCGAGTCAATGAATTGAAAAAAACAAATTTCTGACAGGCGCTTAAAGATCTTAAAGGCATTTCAAAGCATCTAAAGTCTGCGAATATCAGCCCTCCGTTTCAGCATTGTGACGCAGCTGTCGCCCAGTCACCGAGGAACATCCCACATACCTGAGACATCAGGTACGTAGAGTGCGTAGACTGTCCACACTTACATCTCAAGCCAAACATACAGCTGATCTACCCTCCGGTAATCAAACATGGCAGTTGAAGATTCCTTGTAAATGGAAGTTCTAACTTTTCATAGGAAAATCAACTACAAATGATTGCTAGGCGTACGTTTCGGCCAGGCCGAAAAACATTAAGGAATGGTTTGGAATCCACGATATTTGCGAAACTATGCGGCATGACAAAGCGTTCATTCTTTTGCCCGCACATTGCTTGCCGCGTTTGCCATCTCAAGGCGTCCGAAGCACTTTGGAGAAGGCTCTCTGCTGCTCGCCAGTGGTCTGCCTGAAGCTCTGAGAATGAAAGTGTCGGTGCTGCAATCTTTGCCTGACATTCCTGGATAGTATCCAAAATGATCAAAGATGGTGCGCATGATTTTCCAAACCCTGGGGGATTTGGGTGATTTGGGGATTTTTTTGATGACAAAGCCACAAAATTTGTCACATCAAAAGGAAAATGTTGCCTTCGAGCAAGCTCCGATGGTGGCACCAAATGCCACCTGTCCTGGCTGAAGATGCAAGTCCTGAAGAGTAGGACACACCCTCTACACCGTCTCTTCGTCTCTTTGTCTTTGGTATCTAAGCAAGTGCAACAAGTACAAACGAGAAGACATTGCATTCGACTTTCCTAGACTGTCCTAGACTGCAAGAAAATGGGTTGTAGATGTACAGTCTGATGTAAGTCAAGGCCAAGGCTCACAAGTCATCTCCAGTAGGTGAACCGCAAAGTCCCAGTGGTGGCAGGCAGAAATGGCTCCAACGTTCATAAACTCCTTGGAATAAGCGGCACATGGCACAACATCCACCGCCTCAAAGCGAACGGTTTTTTCACTCCCAATAACCCATTCCATTGAAAGATATCTTTAGTGATCTATAGTTTATAGTCTATATATGTATATGTATATATATATTAATTGATACTATGTTTATTGTCATTATTACTATTTGTTATTACAGTACCATCATTATTATAATTATCATTATTATTGTTATTTGTTATTATCATTATAATTATTATTGTTATTATTATTGTTATTCTTATTATCATTACTATTATTGTTGTGATTATTACTAGCATTATAATCATTATTAGTAGTAGCATTATGATTTTGATTGATTATCATCTTTATTAGTTGTGATTATTTATTATTATCATCTATTATTATCTGTTATTGTGTATTATGATCTATTGTTATATAGTATTATCTATTATTATATCTTATTATCTATTAGTATCTATGTTCATCTATTATTATCTATTATTATCAGTCTATTATTATCTATTATTATCTTTCATTGTCTATCATTATTAGAGCGATTGTGAAAACCCTAGGTTCACGGAAAGGACATTCACAAATTTGGGAAGGTCCCATCGCTTACCACACGTTTGTACAATAATGATATATGGTAAACTTGGGGGGTATCGCTTGCAGGAAACTGCTGTATTTATATATATATATGATGATGAACTATGAATAATATGTGATATTTGGGTATCGCTAATGTGGATATTAGAGAAATATGATGACATAACCTTGAAAAGGGGTATCGCTAATTTGGGAAGGTCCCATCGCTTACCTCGTGTTTTTAACAATTTCCATCAATTTCCATAAGCCAATGTCCGTCGAATACATATTTAGTATTGCCGGGGTTTTTACGGTTGCTCTATTATTATCTATCATTCCAATTGTAGGTTAACAATGTTCCCAATCATCTTTTCAATCATAGCATGTCATCAGCAGGGATAGATGGCCAGCGATGTTTCGCCAAGTCTCATTGATTCCGCATCTGTGCGAGCCCTCACTGACAAGGTTCAAGCCCATCGACCATGCTTCGTTCCGTGCACAACTGGATACTGCCTTACTTAGTCGTCCAGTCTTCAGGTGACGAACAAGATCAACGAGAAATAAACAAGCTCAAGCTGCCACAAGGTGCCGCAAGTGCAAGGTGACTGGCCAAGTGACAGAACTAAAGAGAAACTCGTTTGGAGGGATCTCAAGCGTCCGCCCAAGCTGCACCATAGAAATCGATTGCCTCAGTGTGTATACGAATGACTTCTGATTAGTTCGGTTACATAACTCTTCCATTCTTCAATTCCTCATCACTAAAGCATCATAATTTGGCATTTCCTTTCTGAAACCAAACAAGCCGCGCCTCCATTGGTTTTCCAGCTCAAAAGCCCGGCTTGCAGCACCCCAGTGCACTACATCCAGCTGCAGACCTTCAGTTCATTCAGTTCATCCACATCGTAGGTATGGGTCAAGACCCCATTCAACACGATTGAAGGTATAGTCTATATAAGTCTAATTGCCATAATTGCCCAGGCACCCGAATGGAGCAATTTGTCCAACAATCTGCTGACCTCGTTTGCTTCTCCTCGCTTTGCAAGACGGCTCAAGGCGATGGTCGCTATGCCTTAGCTTGACACTGCTATCAGTGCCACGTTCTGGAGTTGGCATTGGCAGAGTGTCAATTCTGCCATGTTGCGAGGGTCGCTGCCCCAATGTCCAACTGTACCTCTCGTGGGATGTAACTGCACAAGGCAGTCACCGGCCACGGAGATCGATTGGAATCCAAGTGGAAAAACGTCCAGCCCCTACACCCAAGGGCCCAAGTTTCCTTACAGAAAATTTATTAAAAATGATCTCGCCTCATCACAGATCGAAGGTTCGTCATCTCAAACCCATCTCAAAATTCTTCCATTTCAACTATTTCTCACACCATTTCTCACACCATTTCTCACCCAGTCGGTCACCTGATTCAGCCATCTCTAGAGACTCAGCGCCAGCATTGAGTCCATCAATGTCCATCGTTTTCTACCGGTGAGTTTCCGGGCAATGCGAAGGTCATGGAGGTTCGAGTAAAACACTCGGAGCGAAGGTGCAACCGCTGGTTGTTGAGATGGCAGACCTTTCAAGTTGTCATAAGTTGTCTGTCTCCAATGACCAAATATAAATCATTGATATCCAACCGTTGTAAATCGTTGCAAATCTGTTTTTGGACAAGTCTGAGCTAAAGCGATGAGGCACAAAATATGCAACAGGTAAACAAAGAAGGAAAGCTACTGAGTGCCAAAAACATCTGTCTTGGTGAAAACTCTGCTCTGGTCAAAGTTTCATGTTTTGTTCCATCCGTAGTTGCTTTGTACAAGCTGGGCTTGAGATCAGAGATCGAATGCTCGAACTGCTCTGAGGGTGACGTTTCTGCTCGTCTTTGCCAACAGATCCAACAGCAACTTCCCAATAATTCCAGCGTCTGCACCATCAAAACAGCATCTACCACCTTTCTTCGTCTCTACTTAAATGTGCCAAAGATCGTCTCTCCCCTGCACTGAGAAAGGTGCCGACTGAACTGGCTTCCAACAGAAGCAGCCAGACTTTCCCACTTCTGCTCGCTTGCATTGAGGGTAGTAATCACAGTAAGGAGCATGCTAGGTAATCCCGTGTGCATCGAAGAAAAAGCAAAGCAGTCACTTTGGTTTATGTCGGTCACCCACTTGATTCACTTACTTTAGATATTAATGGAAGTATTCTCTGGTTCTCTGGGTTGTATGACATCCGACATAACAACGTACTTCGTCCCAGGCCTGTCTGTTTCCGCGAGCACGTCGGTCCTTCAAAGCTGCCTCGCTGCAGTGGTCCTGCAGAGCAAATGTGGAAATATGTGGTTCATCCGCTAAGTCTAATTTTGTAGAATTTTCCACGGCTTTTCAGGTCTCTCAACATTTCGATTGACAGCACTAGCCGCTTTTTGAGCCGCTTCGTCAGCAAACCGACTCCAGCCAAGAAATTGCAGACAACAAGTGTTGAAACTGCCAATGATGCGGACATTGCTGCTGCGCGCTTCAAATCTCAATTGCTCGATTGAAAATGAAGGAGATATTGCCGTGGGTCACCATCTCATCTCAGCAGCTAAGCTTTGCAACCTCATCCTCTCCTTGGCACCGATCTGCAAATAGGTTTGATGTGGTGTGCAAAGTGTTGTGCTTGTCAAAAGTTCAAGTTGCAGCGTTCTGAGCCGAAAGGCCTTTCTCATTCTCCTCGTTCAACTGGTGGTGGCACTTGATGTCGACCTCGACACCAGATAGGTGTTGCTGAAAAAGGCTTACTGCTCTTCAGTTTGCAACATTCACAATGGCTAAGTGGGAGAAGCAAAACAATCAAATATGTCACTCTTGTCTTCATCAAAATGGATATCAGGAACAACGGAACAACACTGGAGACGAGCCGCTTCCTTTTCTAACCCGGCACAGATATGTTTGAAACGGTTGCATGTGGCCGAGCGGAGTCCTGGTATTCTCATGACCACATATGGGCCATGGACAGCCTGTGGCGTTCACTGTGCCCTCAGTGGCCGCCAGCATTCAGGCCACTGCAAGCCTTCATGCCTGGACGGCAGCCTCTCTTCACACAACCAGTGCAGGCAGCGCTCTTGTCGTTGCTGATGCATTGGTTCATGCACTTGTCGCGGGAGCACTCCACCAATTTGGCCATGCAGCTAGCACAACCATCGGAGTAACCCTTTCCCTGCCAAAGGGGTGGTGATGGCCATCCCAGTCAAACATCACCCAACTATCCAACTATATTACATCTCCATCAACCATGCAAAGGTGGTCCAACTCTCCAAAACAAATCAAACAAACGAGATTTTGCCTCCCCTAAAGGCGCTAAAGCCCTGCCTGCATGCAGCTCTTGGTGCAAGCGAAGCCTGCAGCGCAGGAACGGCCGCACTGGTTCAGTGAACCGTCGAAGCTCTTCCTTCCGCTTTTCTTCCAGAAGTTCAGGTCCTTGCTGTTGGTGCATGCGCCACCTTCCACATTGGCTTCCTCATCTTCGTCCTCTTCCATCAAAGCATCATGGTAGTTCACCTCCTTCATGCCACGAAGCTGGTTCAGTTCCAGGCTGCAGTCTCCCCCGGCTGCACATGAATCATCCGCCTCAAGAGCCTCCAAAGTGGAGTCCACTGTCTCAGCTGCCAAGGCCAGGGTCACAAAGGTCAACAGAAACTTCATGGCCATACTGCCACAGGAATGCACTGTTTTCAGAGGGAAAGTTGAGCACTAAGGGCTTACAGCTCGCATGCCCCGAAAAGATTCCATGGTTCAGGCGTGCTGAAACTCTGAATGGACAAAAGACCAGGGTGCAAAAGCAAACTCTCGGATATGTACACCTTAGGATCCTTAGGTACAAACAAACCACAAGAGCAAGGAAGAATGCTCCTACAGCCCAAAACAGTACCATTAGCACAGCTTCCACTAGGTTCAATCTCCCAACATCCCCAAAATTGATGCAACAAACCTGGTCAAAGTCAAACAGTGAAGAGCCGCTTCCTTTTCTAACCCGGCACAGATATGTTTGAAACGGTTGCATGTGGCCAAGAGGAGTCCTGGTATTCTTATGACCAAATGAGCCATGGACAGCCTGTGGCGTTCACTGTGCCCTCAGTGGCCGCCAGCATTCAGGCCACTGCAAGCCTTCATGCCTGGACGGCAGCCTCTCTTCACACAACCAGTGCAGGCAGCGCTCTTGTCGTTGCTGATGCATGAACCAATGCACTTGTCACGGGAGCACTCCACCAATTTGGCCATGCAGCTAGCACAACCATCGGAGTAACCCTTTCCCTGCCAAAGGGGTGGTGATGGCCATCCCAGTCAAACATCACCCAACTATCCAACTATATTGCATCTCCATCAACCATGCAAAGGTGGTCCAACTCTCCAAAACAAATCAAACAAACGAGTTTTTGCCTCCCCTAAAGGCGCTAAAGCCCTGCCTGCATGCAGCTCTTGGTGCAAGCGAAGCCTGCAGCGCAGGAACGGCCGCACTGGTTCAGTGAAGGGTCGAAGCTCTTCCTTCCGCTTTTCTTCCAAAGTTTAGGTCCTTGCTGTTGGTGCATGCGCCACCTTCCACATTGGGTTCTTCATCTTCGTCCTCTTCCATCAAAGCATCATGGTAGTTCACGTCCTTCATGCCACGAAGCTGGTTCAGTTCCAGGGCACATGAATCATCCGCCTCAAGAGCCTCCAAAGTGGAGTCCACTGTCTCAGCTGCCAAGGCCAGGGTCACAAAGGTCAACAGAAACTTCGTGGCCATACTGCCACAGGAATGCACTGTTTTCAGAGGGAAAGTTGAGCACTAAGGGCCAACAGCTCGCATGCCCGAAATGATTCCATGGTTCAGGCGTGCTGAAACTCTGAATGGACAAAAGACCAGTGTGCAAAAGCAAACTCTCGGATATTTACACCTTAGGATCCTTAGGTACAAACAAACCACAAGAGCAAGGAAGAATGCTCCTACAGCCCAAAACAGTACCATTAGCACAGCTTCCACTAGGTTCAATCTCCCAACATCCCCAAAATTGATGCAACAAACCTGGTCAAAGTCAAACAGTGAAGAGCCGCTTCCTTTTCTAACCCGGCACAGATATGTTTGGAACGATTGCATGTGGCCGAGCGGAGTCCTGGTATTCTCATGACCACATATGGGCCATGGACAGCCTGTGGCGTTCACTGTGCCCTCAGTGGCCGCCAGCATTCAGGCCGCTGCAAGCCTTCATGCCTGGACGGCAGCCTCTCTTCACACAACCAGTGCAGGCAGCGCTCTTGTCGTTGCTGATGCATTGGTTCATGCACTTGTCGCGGGAGCACTCCACCAATTTGGCCATGCAGCTAGCACAACCATCGGAGTAACCCTTTCCCTGCCAAAGGGGTGGTGATGGCCATCCCAGTCAAACATCACCCAACTATCCAACTATATTTGTCAAACGTCCACCGCTGGCAAACGATCAAAAGGACATCCGGTTTATCCTGCAGCGTAGCACTATCTCGGGTCAAGGCCTTTCAGCCAAAAGGAGCGACGGCAGTCGCAGCATGAGATTGGCACATGCATGAATCCATGGACAGTTCACAGTCCATCTTCTTCTTTTGTGGATTCATGCCGGCCTTTTGGATGAAAGAAGGTCACAAGAACGGCTGCTGTTGTACCAAACAACGCTTGGGGATTCTGCAAATCCATATAGTTCTCACGATCTTCCAACTTACGCCATTCGCAATGACCGTTCTTAAAGTCCAATCTGGCAAAAGTCGTCCGGTGAGGAAAATCTGTGGCCTCAAACCGGGGAGATGGAGTTCGGAAGCTACTGGCTTTCCTAGCTACATGTACACCATAGCCACTACGTTCATGCCAGCCTGTACATTCGCTCAGGGTTGTCAGGTGAGGCAGTAGGGCATCTTCCGGAGAAACCGGCTCGCCAACAATTGAAGGCTCAGGACAGGTCTCGGCAGAGCGCATCTTGTTCCCTTTGTTAGTCTGCTTGATAAAGGAAGAGGTGTATTTGGCACACCATTCGCACTCATCCAGAATTCGATGCATATGATCTAAGTCCATATCTTTCGTTCCAGCATCAACGAACATGTTTTCCGTTGAGGTCCAACGCAGGCTTGTGTTGGCACGCTGGAGCATTCCACGGATCCAAGCCACCGTGAAGGCCAATGACTTCTGTGATCCATAGCTCGGGGTATCGCTGCTGCCCTTGTCATACACATCCTTCGCATCTGTGACGACAGTCAGCCCAATGGAGTCAGTGCTTGCATCCACATTGCGGCTAAGGAGCGGGTACCCCATGATTGCAGCTATATGGCCACGGACAAATTGTCCAACGTCAAAACCTTCTTTGGTCCCCAGGAGCTCGGCTGCGTATGTCGATCGACATACTCTCGGTAGGCGATGCGAACGCGCATCTAGCACAGCAAAGCCACCACGCTTGCCCTCCATCAAGGATTTCTCAGCCAGCAGCACAAAGTAGCATGACTGTGAGTACAGTCTTTCCAGAGGCTCTTCACCAGGCGATCCATTATTCGCTCGAACATTTCCCAGGGAGGAATCTGTTAAAACCATAACTCCAACATCAGCTAAGTTCAAGGGTTTAAACTTTAGACTGAACCCTGGATTGTCCTTGAAGCGCTTGAGCAAGGCGTTTGCACGCAGCATAGTGCCAACGCACGGCTTCTCACCTTGGAGCACACTGAGGTGATAGCCCATATCCAGACGCACTTGTGCTACCAACCATTGCAAGGAACCCAAAAGAGCTCGCAACTGCTTCAACTCGCCAGCATTCAAAGAACTGTGCACATCCTTCTTGCGCTCGGTGAGGACTTTGATGGGATGTAGATTGGAGTGGTACTCTTCCATCGAAACAGTGATGGTGCCTGTTTGCACATCTTGCTTGATTCTCTTTCCGCAGTATTGAAATTCACCTTCTTCAAGACTACCAAAACCAAGTTCTTTTCCAAGGTCAAGCAAACTCTGTTTTGCCACTGCGTCTCCACCAAACAACAAATCATCAACATGGCGCTGACCAGGTTGCGCTGCCATCCACGTTGAAGCAAGGCTCTATTGAGACGTAGATACCACTGCCTAGGAGCATCAGAAAGTCGAAAAACTCCCTTCAAGATTCGTGCAATGCAACCATCAGGCAATGGCAGCTTGGGTGAATCAGAGGCACCGGCCACATTCTCCAGGTAAATCTCTCGCAGCCCTTCAACATACTTGTCACCTCTCCCATGCTACAAGCAATGAAGGACCGTGCCAACGTCGTAGAGCAAGGATTCGCTTGCCTTGTCGACCTTTATACTTCTGATCACGGTAGAAGTAAACAATGTCGCCAGGCTTTGGTTGTTGAGTCAAAGTTGTTGTCCTTGATCTGGAAAGCTCGGCGCGTCTCAGTCCACGGCTAAAATGGAGCCGGGTCATTGCAAGTTTGGCTGTCTCACGCATGGCAATGGAACGAGCCATGCTGGCATGAGAGGAAACCAGGGAGTGCTCAGCAAGTCGTTGTTGGATTCCACCACGAACATCACCCTGCATACGAGGCTGCCTGCCAGTCACAACTTGCACTGGAGAGAAACCTGAATCTCAAATGTCGCAATTGTAAGCCATCACAGCTTCGCCCAAGGCATCTTTCATCTGTGAACTTCCAATCACAGTATGACCAGCTACGATGGAGCCCAAGATGGCTTTCAGCACGCCACCAGATCGCTCAGCAACACCATTCTTGGAGAACCAATGCCAGTAAAATAGACATAGATCCCAAGGCCAGCGCAAAAGGTCTCAAACTCATGGGAGACAAATTCGCACCCATGGTCAGCAACCAAAACACGTGGTGGACCCATCAATGGAAGCCAGTTCTGCTTGATGAAAGACGTCACCTCGGCTGAAGACTTTCCATCCAAAACACCTGCCATTTGATATCTGGATGTATAGTCAGTCATGTGCACAATGACATACTTGGTGTCTGCGGCATCATACACATGAAAGAGGTCGATGAAGACCTGGTCACTGGTGTCTTTGGGTGTCGGCAATGATGCCGGCTTTGGAGGTTTTGCCTTGCGGCGTTCAGCACAAACATCACATTTCAAGGCTTTTGCTGCAACTACTGTTTCCACAGGAGCGCCACTGATGGCTAAAGCTCTTGCAAGACGCTTCGGACTTCTGTGTCCGGTTGATTCATGCAATCTTTTGACAGCTTGCATGACAGCGAGGCTTGCTTTGGGATGCTCTGGAACTGCAACATCTGAGCCACTGTCATCATCCAAGAATCTAACGGCTTCACCTTCATCTGGAGGATGCGGCACATTGCCGCCAGCAGCTTCCACTTCAGCATCGAGTTCATCTTCCAGAGCTTGAACTCCATGGCTTGGAAAATTCACACTGTCAGCCAACTGCCGACCAAAATCAAACTCAAACTGTTCCTCCAAAGCTTGAACGATGGCGCGTGCCATCAAAGGAGGGTACCGCCCCGCAGGAGCTGTAACTTTGCTACCTCCAATCACCTGCGCATGCAAGTGGTTGCGCATGCAACGCTTGTTCACAAACTTTGAAATCACGGCCTGAGAAGAAGTGGCCAAACATGTCGGCTTCTGGTGCAAAAGTCCAGTCGCACCGCAACGAAGCCCAAATCTGCATTGATCGAACTTCACCATCAAGGCTTTAAACTTTTCCAACCATTCCAACATTTCCTGAAGTTTCCATGCCTTAGAGCCAGCAGGGTTCCCCAAAATGTAGTGACGGCCATGCCTGATTTGCTCTTGAGCAAGCAGCAATGCAAAACGGAGGAGAGTAATGCCTTTCTCATAGTGAGCTTCAGGATCTTTTGGAGGATTCAATCCCAGCAACAAAGTCCAAAAGTTGAAAGGAAATGCCAAAACCAAAAAAAAAGGCTTGTTCTCTCGCACCCATCTAAAGGCTTGCCGTCGGTGCATTGGATTCAGAAAATCCCAGCCTGTCTCCAAAGACATGGGTGGACCAGTGCAATGTCCACGCTTCTGTGCTTCCTTCAGGATTCGTTGTATAAACTTCAGCAACTGCAGGAGTCGTGGAGGGCAAATGAATGTTGGCCAGGAAGGTCTCATTCATGAAGGATTCCATTTCTGCCGTCCACATAGTTTCAAAGGCATCATTGATCTGAGCTTTGGTCACTGAAGTTTTCTTCCGGTCTGCCACATGCTTCTCCCAAGCTTGAGAGATCAGCTGCCGTTGGCCAGGCTTGACACCTGTCATAGAGGAACTCACTTCGGAGAGGCTCAAGGTGCCGTCTCCTGCGTCAGGTCCCAGCCTTCCGCTAGAGATATCAGACTGAGGGCATCGCTCATTGAGGAAAATTCTCCGTGTTGAGCTTCGAATCTTTGGCGATCCATCTCCAGCTGACATTCGGCATTCATCTGTTGGATCTCTTCGTCTGTCCAACCTTGAGGAGCCATCTGTGCATCCGGAAGATCTCCCATAGTCAGGGGAGGCATCATTGAAGCAGCATTGCTTTGCACCATCATGATGTGCTGGTACATCTGGTTGATCATGGTGGTGTACTTGGTCTCTTGCTCTTTCAAAAGTGCTCGAAGCTCTTCGTTCGACATTTTAGCTTCTGGCTGCACTGGACTTGGCAATTCCATTGGCTGAGGCTTCGGAGCTGATTTGGCCTTTGCGGCCGCAGTGGGAGTGCCAACCTCGAAGTGCTCGGTTGAAGATCCGCTTGACTTCACTTCGGCCAGAGGACCCTTCAAACTTTCCACCACTGGACGAATCTTGGTCTTGAGCACCTCGGTCGTGTCGCGATCTGCGATCTCCACATGCAGCAGAGTTGCAAGGCGCAACAAATCGTCGCGAAGAGTTGGCAATCCACCTCTCGGTCCAATCAACGACCTGACTGCTTCCACCTTGGCCTTCTCGTCTTTGAGGTGTTTGGCTTCGGCTTTGGCTTCTGCAATCACTCCAGCTCGAAGTCTCAGGTTGAGGCCCCTGTTGGATCGGGCTGCCATCATTCCAGTCAGCATGGGGTCTTCCACAAAGCAATGCTCTATGCCCATGCGGTTGCGCAGCTGCATGCACTCGTGCATATTCACCTGAGTGAAGGCTTTGTTGATCTTGGCTCTGCGGAAGTGCCTTCTTGCATAAGCTCCTGACTTCACCATTGAGTCCGCTTGTTCCGCCCAAACAATTGGAGAGCTTGTTGATTGGTACGGATACGGCAGGAACCTCAGGTAAGGCCGCTGCACAAGCCACAAGAGCTGTCCAAAAGCATGCCAAACGGCCCTTTCGAACTTTCGTGCCACCATTCTGCGCCATCTGGTCAGCGCACGAGCGGCTGTCAACGCTTTGCCTCCGTCCAAAGGAGGTCTTTGCATCACGAACACAACTGGTAGGAGAGGATGGAGACGTGAGAGAACCAGGCTGTTTGCCCTGCTTCATACTGACTTGAACCGCAGGGGCAGGTTGAAAAACATGTGACAAAGGTTGCAAACCCGAAAACTTCACATCAGCCGCTTTCTCACTCCATTCAGTCACCAAATGTTCATGTTGTTTGCATGGAATCAAACCTTGTGCTGCAAGTTTTCGACGAACCCATTCTGTTCCACTCACTTGCAACTCAATGACATTGTCTTGCCCCAAACGACACCATCTTTGCAACCCAGGCCTGCACCATCTCTCCGGCAGCAGCGGCA
>CAMXCT020005213.1:0-14301 GCA_947184155.2 Cladocopium goreaui
TGCAAGCGTTTGCACAAAAAAAGGTCCAATACCATAATGCAGTAAATGACACACAATATCTCATTTTATTCTGGGAATAGCCCACAGAAACTATCAAAAAAGCTCGGTACCATGATGCCGTGTATGACACATGTTATTTCATTTTAGTATGGAAAATCCCACATAAATGGCCCAAAAAAGCTCGGTACCATGATGCTGCGTATGACACATGTTATTTCATTTTATTACGGAAAATCCCACATAATTGGCCCAAAAAAGATCGGTACCATGATGCTGTAAATGACACATGTGACAATACTTCACTAGTGAAATGTCTGCAAACGTTTGCAACAGAGCTCGATGCCATCATGTGCTTGATGTCAAAAACAGAAAAGTTTGAGTTCAGGACCATAAAATGTCAGTGAGCGACATTCTTCAAAAGCTTCTGTGTGTAAAGGCCTCTGTGTGTGAAAGTGTGTGTGTGTGTAAAAGCATCTGCCTGTAAAAGCGTCTGTGTGTAAAAGCGTCTGTGTGTAAAAGGGTCTGTGTGTAAAAGCTTCTGTGTAAAAACTTCTGTGTGTAAAAGCGTCTGTGTGTAAAAGTCTCTGTGTAAGCGTCTGTGTGTAAAAGCCTCTGTGTGTAAAAGCGTCTGTGTGTAAAAGCTTCTGTGTGTAAAAAGCGTCTGTGTGTAAAAGGGTCTGTGTGTAAAAGGTCCGTGTGTAAAAGCGTCTGTGTGTAAAAGCGTTTGTGTGTAATTAAAAGCGTCTGTGTGTACAAGTCTCTGTGAAAGCGTCCGTGTGTAAAAGCCTCTGTGTAAGAAAGCGTGTGTGTGTGTGTAAAAGAATGCGTATGTGTGTAAAAGTGTCTGTGTGTAAAAGGGTCTGTGTGTAAAAGGGTCTGTGTGTAAAAGCGTCTGTGTGTAAAAGCGTCTGTGTGTAAAAGCTCCTGTGCGTAAAAGCGTCTGTGTGTACAGGAGTCTGTGTGTACAGGAGTCTGTGTGTAGAAGCTTCTGTGTGTAACAGCGTCTGTGTGTAAAAGCGTTTGTGAGTAAAATCGTCTTTCTGTGATAGCGTCTGTGTGTAAAGGCCTCTGTGTGTAAAAGCCTATGTGTGTAAAAGTGTTTAGTGTCTGTGTGTAAAAGTGTCTATGTGTAAAAGCGTCTGTGTGTAAAAGCGTCTGTGTGTAAAAGCGTCTGTGTGTAAAAGTCTCTGTATGTAAAAGCTCCTGTGTGTAACAGCTTCTGTGCAAAAGCGTCTGTGTGTAAAAGGTTCTGTGTGTGAAAAACAAAACGAAGGATACGATGCAAACTAGTGTCTTAAGAATTAAACTTGTAATATACTGTCTTGATAATACTTGTCTCGCCTGCCTATAATACATCTTTAATATATTGTCTTGCAATATAGTGTCTCAATACTAACAACAGAAGACCCTGCTCTCTCTCTCTCCCTCTCTCCCTCTCTCCCTCTCTCTCTCGCTCTCTGTCTCTCTCTCTCTCTCTCCCTTTCTCTCTATCTATATCTCTCTGTGGTTGCAAGACAAGTGTCACATGATGCCCTTTATAACAAGCAGCACAGCGCATATGCATGGGTTGTCACATGTATCCTCTTCTTAATCAATCTTACTTTTCACAACTTATCCCTCCATAGCTCATATAAAATTCACCAACCATTCACCGACTATTTTTTACGACTACCATACTCAGAGCTGCTTGAAAAACGTGTTTTCGCTCTCGGGCCAACCGTCGTCTAGTTTTTGAGGCGCGCCTTTGTAACGCTTATAACTTATAACTTACAATGGTTGGATCGTTTGATTGCGGTATCTCGGTATCTCAGGTATGCTGCGACCCAAACTGTAAAGATTGTCATTATATCGTATCATCATCTCGATACAACACCTTGCATCATCATACCATTTCATAGCCATTGCTATTTGACATGCAAATATAAAGATAAACATGGTCATGTCAGCTGTCATACTTTTCAGAACCATTCCAACTTTCCAACCATCAAAGGAGATCAACACCAACATCGATACTTTGATTTTGGCTAGCTGACGACAAGTTCAGCAAACATGTCCTGATGGCTCCAACAATATGGCGCAATACAAACGGATGTTCGTTAAAATGATTTAAATGATTTAACCACAAACAATGCCACCTCAAAGGTAGTGATGTTGTTGCATTCACTACTCCACCCTTTGTTACTTGTACGGCCCACCTAGGTTACACTTTCTCCTAAGCAGACCCTAAGGATCCCCTAAAATGGCCTGAGTTGCCACCAATATGATCGTGCTTTTTCCCAAAAGCATCTCCGATGCTTGGGTTCTCGTTTAGTCACTTTGTCGCGAGGGAGCGATACGGAAGTGACGAGATGGTGGACGGAGGGGAAACCGTGGGAAATAGCTTGGGGAGAGCTCCATTGGGAGGGAACGGATGGAAGCAATGATTGGGTGGACGGAAGGGAAACCGCGGGAAATATCCCCCTTGGAATTTGGGGGGTTGGGTTGGGGGAGCCAGAACGTAGAGGCACCCAACCCCAAACTCCCTACAAAATGGTTTTTAAATGTTTTTTTGATGAAAAACATTTCAAATACCATTGTGTAGCAATTATTTTACAAACCATTTTGTAGAAATAACTTCAGATATCTTCAGATTTCCAGGAATTTTATAAGCCATTCTGTAAGGCTCAGTCATTTTTGAATCAATGAGGTAGCATTTTCCCAAAAAAAACTACAAACCATTTTGTAGATGTATTCGTTGTTTTTTGAAAAGTACCAAAACCATTTTGTAAAGCAAGCCCCAATCCCTGGCCAAATCCCCCAAAAAAATATAAAACCATTTAGTAGTATTCCTTGAAAAAAATAGGTGTTTTTCATTTTTCTGAAAAAACATCAAAACCATTTTGTAAAGTTGTTCAGCACATAAACCCATCTGCGAAAGTTCCCCCCCAAAAAAACAAAACCGTTTTGTAAAACCAAACCTATTTGTGAACTATGGATTGACATTTTTCAAAAAAACTATAAACCATTTTGTAGGTTTCTTCGTTGTTTTCAGCAAAAAACTGCAAAACCATTCTGTAAGGCTAAATCATGCGGCTAAATCTATATATATAGTCTGTTTCTATCTGTATGTAAAAGATTGTAAAAATAGATTCCAGATGATTCCAGAATTATCATGAATCATCCAGAATCCCCTTCCCACCACTATCATCCACTATCATCATCTATCATCCAGTATCATCCACTATCCACCGCTCCCATCACCATGCATCACCATGCATCACCAATATTCACCAATCATATCCAATCATCACCATGCATCACCAGGCACGAAACCATGTGAAAATGGCGGTTGTTTTTTTTATCCTTGTGGCTGCGGCACTTTGTCGTTCCAGTCCTGAATAGCTACGTATAGCCAAACTACCGGCAGCAAACCTCTGCCTGCACTGGCTGCACCCAACTGTCTCACATTTCACAAAACAATATAAAACAATGCAAAGCAATCCCACTTGGAATTTGGGGGGTTGGGTTGGGGGAGCCAAAACGTAGAGGCACCCAACCCCACCCCACTACAGAATGGTTGAAGGCTCCCTACAAAATGGTTTTTCAAATGTATTTTGAGGAAAAACACTTCAAATACCATTGTGTAGCAACTATTTTACAAACCATTTTGTAGAAATAACTTCAGATATCTTCAGATTTCCAGGAATTTTATAAACCATTCTGTAAGGCTCAGTCATTTTTGAATCAATGAGGTAGCATTTTCCCAAAAAAAACTACAAACCATTTTGTAGATGTATTCGTTGTTTTTTGAAAAGTACCAAAGCCATTTTGTAAAGCCAAACCCAATCTCTGGCCAAATCCAAAAATATTTGATAAAACCATTTAGTAGTATTGATTAAAAAACAAAAGTTTTTCATTTTTCTGAAAAAACAAAACAATTTTGTAAAGTTGTTCGGCACATAAACCTATCTGTGAAAAGTTCCCCCCCCAAAAAAACAAAACCATTTCGTAAAACCAAACCTATTTGTGAACTATGGGTTGGCATTTTTCAAAAAAACTATAAACCATTTTGTAGGTTTCTTCGTTGTTTTCAGCAAAAAACTACAAAACCATTCTGTAAGGCTAAATCATGCGGCTAAATCTATATATATATAATCTGTTTCTATCTGCATGTAAAAGATTGTAAAAGATTGTAAAAATAGATTCCAGATGATTCCAGAATCATCATGAATCATCCAGAATCCCCTTCCCACCACTATCATCCACTATCATCCACTATCCACCGCTCCCATCACCATGCATCACCATGCATCACCAATATTCACCAATCATATCCAATCATCACCATGCATCACCAGGCACGAAACCATGTGAATCTGGCGGTTGTTTTTTTATCCTTGTGGCTGCGGCACTTTGTCGTTCCATTCCTGAATAGCTACGCATAGCCAAACTACCGGCAGCAAACCTCTGCACTGGCTGCACCCAACTGTCTCACATCTCACAAAACAATAAAAACAATACAAAACATTCTTCATAATCTTCACAAAGTCACTACAGATTGGTTCTGTAATTTTCTTGGAAAGCAGCACTGAGCACTGAAAATGACTACAGATGGGTTTTGACATTTTCTTGGAAATCAGCACTTATCACAAATGAAACCACAAAGTCACTACAAATTGGTTTTTCAGTTTTCTTAGAAACCAGCACCGAACCACCGACAAAGTCTACAGTTTGGTTAATAATTTTCTTGGCCAAAACTGAATGGGCACTTTTTAAAAACCAAGTCACTAAAAAATGGTTCTGTAATTTTCTTGGAAATGAGCACTGAGCACTGAAAATGACTACAGATTGGTTTTGTAATTTTCTTGGAAATCAACATTTGGCACTTTGAGAACACAAAGTCACTACAGATTGGTTTTTGAATTTTCTTGGAACCCAGCCTCAACTGGCCGATAATGTCTACAGTTTGGCTTATGAATTTTTCGGCCAAAACTGAATGGGCACTTTTTAAAAACCAAGTCACTACAGATTGGTTTATGATTTTTTTTGGGCACTACAAAATGGTTGCACCCAACCCTTCCAAAAAAACTAAAAAAAAACTATATCATTTTGGTTCCGTTTCTGGGGGTTAACCCCTACCATTTCGTAGAGGAAATTCCAAGGGGGATCGGGAAATAGCATGGGGAGAGCCCCGTGGGGAAGGAGCAAGATGGAAGCGACGAGAAGGTGGACGGAGGGGAAGCCGTGGGAAATAGCATGGGGAGAGCTCCGTGGGGAAGTAGCGAGACGGAAGCGACGAGAGGGTGGACGGGGGGAAACCGTGGGAAATAGCATGGGGAGAGCTCCGGTGGGAAGGAGCGACGAGAGGGTGGAAGGAAACCGTGGGAAATAGCTTGGGGAGAGCTTCGGTGGGAAGGAGCGATACGGGAATGACGACAGGGTGGACGGAAGGGAAACCGTGGGAGAGCTCCGTTGCGAAGGAGCGATACGGGAGTGACGGCAGGGTGGACGGAAGGGAAAGCGTGGAAAATAGCTTGGGGAGAGCTCCGGTGGGAAGGAGCGGTGCGGAAGCGACGAGAGGGTGGACGGGGTGGAAACCGTGGAAATTAGCATGGGGAGAGCTCCGGTGGGAAGGGGCGATACGGAAGCGACGAGAGGGTGGAAGGGGGGAAACGTGGGAAATAGCTTGGGGAGAGCTCCGGTGGGAAGGAGCGATGTGGAAGCAACAAGAAGGGGCATGGAAGGGGGGAAACCGTGGGAAATAGCTTGGGAAGAGCTCCGGTGGGAAGGAGCGTTGCGGGAGCGACGAGAGGGTGGACGGGGCGGAAACCGTGGAAATTAGCATGGGGAGAGCTAGCTTAGGGAGAGCTCCGGTGGGAAGGAGCGATGCGGAAGCAACAAGAGGGTGGAAGGGGGGAAACCGTGGGAAATAGCTTGGGAAGAGCTCTGGTGGGAAGGAGCGTTGCGGGAGCGACGAGAGGGTGGACGGGGCGGAAACCGTGGAAATTAGCATGGGGAGAGCTAGCTTAGGGAGAGCTCCGGTGGGAAGGAGCGATGCGGAAGCAACAAGAGGGTGGAAGGGGGGAAACCGTGGGAAATAGCTTGGGAAGAGCTCTGGTGGGAAGGAGCGTTGCGGGAGCGACGAGAGGGTGGACGGGGCGGAAACCGTGGAAATTAGCATGGGGAGAGCTAGCTTAGGGAGAGCTCCGGTGGGAAGGAGCGATGCGGAAGCAACAAGAGGGTGGAAGGGGGGAAACCGTGGGAAATAGCTTGGGAATTGCTCTGGTGGGAAGGAGCGATACGGGAGTGACGACAGGGTGGACGGAAGGGAAAGCGTGGAAAATAGCTTGGGGAGAGCTCCGGTGGGAAGAAGCGGCGCGGAAGCGACGAGAGGGTGGACGGGGCGGAAACCGTGGAAATTAGCATGGGGAGAGCTCCGGTGGGAAGGAGCGATGCGGAAGCGACGAGAGGGTGGACGGGGGGGAAACCGTGGAAATTAGCACGGGGAGAGCTCCGGTGGGAAGCGACGAGAAGTGGACAGAAGGGAAACCGTGGGAAGTAGCTTGGAAACCTTGGGAAATAGCTTGGGGAGAGCTCCGTTGGGAAGGAACGAGATGGAAGCTACGAGAGGGTGGACGGAGGGGAAACCGTGGGAAATAGCATGGGGGGAGCTCCGTACGGAAGGAGCGATACGGAGACGACGAGGAGCGGTGGGCGGCGGGGAAACCGTGGGAAATAGCATGGGGAAAGCTCTGGTGGGAAGGAGCGTTGCGGAAATAGCATGGGGAGAGCTCCGGTGGGAAGGAGCGATACGGGAGTGACGCCAGGGTGTTGGGGAGAGCAGCGATACGGGAATGACAACAGGGTGGACGGAAGGGAAACCATGGGAAATAGCTTGGGGAGAGCTCCGTTGGGAAGGAGCGATACGGGAATGACGACGGGGTGGACGGAAGGGAAACCGTGGGAAATAGCATGGGGGGAGCTCCGTACGGAAAGAGCGATGCAGAGACGAGGAGGGGAAGGAGCGATACGGGAATGATGACGGGGTGGACGGAAGGGAAACCGTGGGAAATAGCTCGGAGAGATCTCTCCGTTGGGAAGGAGCGATACGGAAGCGACGGGAAACCGTGGGAAATAGCTTGGGGAGAGCTCCGACGTACCCAGAAGCAGACCTGTTGGCACGGGTTTTCTTTGACAAATTCCATCAATGCGATTGTCCCGAAAAACTGTGCGCCCAAGACTTTCCAAGTGGGTTTGCAAGCGTTGGGCGATGGGACATGCATAGCTTCGTTGGCAGGGAGCGACACTAAAAATGCACTGCTGTTGGCACGGGTTTTTCAGGACAAATTTCATCAATACGATTGTTCCGAAAAAATGTGGAAAAAATGTGCGCCCAAGGCCCAAGACTTGCCAAAGTTTCCAAACCCTGGCTCATGGGACATGCATAGCTTGGAGCGAGACAAAAAGAGCAGAGCTGTTGGCACGGATTTGCAGGACAAATTCCATCAACACGATTGTCCCGAAAAACGGGTGCCAAAGACTTTTCAAACGGTGTCTAAACGCTGGGCAAAGGGACATGCCGGACATGCATGGGGAAAAGTTCTTTGCTGGAGGGGTTTTCATTTTGCTCGGCGTTCTGTCCGTCGATGCTTGGTTTTCGCTCCCTTGCAGCGAAGCAAACTAAACGATAACCCAAGCATAGGATATGCATCAGCGTGAACGGACAGGTGGGGAAATAGCTTGGGAAGAGCTCTGCTGTGAGGGAGCGGCGCTGAAAATGCGGAGCTGTTGGCACGGGTTTTACACAGAGCTGCTTTTACACAGAGGAGCTTTACACAGAGGAGCTTTACACGGAGGATCTTTTACACAGAGAAGCTTGTATACAGGGAGGACTTTACACACAGAATCTTTTACACAGAGAAACTTTTAGCAGTCTTGACGCAGAGAAGCTTGCACACACACGCACACACAGAGACTTTTACACAGAGAAGCTACGGAAAAGCTTGTACGCGCAGAGGCTTTGACACAGAGAAGTCTTTACACAGAGGAGCTTTTACACAGAGAGACTTTTACACAGAGCAGCTTTTACACACAGAAACGTTTACACACAAAGGGGCTTTGCACATGGAAGCTTTTAAACACAGAAGCTTTTACACACACAGACGGGTTTACACAGGAGTGTTTGCACACGGATGCGTTTACACACAGAAGCCTCCACACACAGAAGCTTTACGCAGAGTAGCTTTTACACAGAGAAGTCTTTACACAAAGTTACAAAAAGGAGTTTTACACACAGAAACTTTTACAGACACAGACGCGTTTACACACAGGAAGTTTTACGCACAGAAGCATTTACGGCGCACTGAAACTTTTACACAGAGCAGCTTTTACACACTGGAGCATTTTCACAAAAAAGCCTTTACACAGAGAAGTTTTTACACACAGAGGCTTTTGCACAAGGAAACTTTTACACAGGAAAGCTTTTACACACAGAACCTTTTACACAGAGAAACTTCTTTTACCGAGAAGCCTTACACAGAGGAGCTTTTACGCACAGACGCGTTTACACAGAGAAGCCTTTACACCGCAGAGGAGTTTTTGCACACAAAGTGTTTACAGACAAAAAACGTTTACGCACAGAGAAGCTTTCACATGCAGAAGCTTCTGCACGGGAAAGCCTGTACACAGAGAAGCTCTTACACACAGAAGCTTTTACACTCAGAAGTTTTTACACAAAAAAGCCTTTACGCAGAAACTTTGACACACAGACGCGTTTACACAGAGGAGTCTTGACACAAGGACGCGTTTACACACAGAAGCCATTACGCACAGAAGCGTTTTTGCACAGAGTAGCTTTTACACACAGAAGTCTTTACACAGAGAAGTCTTGGGACAGAGAAGCCTGTACACACAGAGGCTTTTACAGAGAGAAGCCTTTTGTACAGAGAAGTCTTGACACACAAGGGCTTTTACGCAGAGAAGTCCTTACAAGAGGAGATTTACACACATAAGCTTTTACACACAGACACGTTTACACACAGAAGGTTTTACAAATAGACGCTCTTTCGGCGCACAGAAACTTTTACACAGAGCAGCTTGTACACACAGAAGCTTTTACACAAAAAAACCTTTCCACAGAGAAGTTTTTACACACAAAAGCTTTTGCACAAGGAAACTTTCACACAGGAAAGCTTTTACACACAGAAACTTTCACACACAGAAGCTTTGTACACCGAGAAGTCTGACACAGAGGAGCTTTTACGCACAGACGCGTTTACACAGAGAAGCCTTTACACAGAGGAGCTTTTGCACACAGAAGCCTTTTACGCACAGAACCTTTTGCGCAAAGTAGCTTTTACACAGCGAAGTCTTACACAGATTACACAGAGAGGCTTTCAGGCACAGACGCGTTTACACAGAGAAATCTTTATACAGAGGAGCCTTTACGCACAGACGCGTTTACACAGAGAAGTCTTTACACAGAGGAGCTTTTGCACACAGAATCTTGTACGCACAGATGCGTTCACACACAGGAGGTTTTACAATCAGACAACTGTACGGCGCACAGAACTTTTACATAGAGCAGCTTTTACGCAGCGAAGCTTGTACACACAGGGGAGCTTTTTTACACAGAAGCTTTGACAAAAGGCTTTGTTAATACACAGAAGCTTTTACACACAGAACATTTTACACACAGAAGCTTTTACACACAGAAACTTTTACACACAGAAGCTTTTACACACAGAAGCTTTTACACAAAAAAACCTTTACACAAAGGAGCTTTTACATACAGACGGGTTTACACAGAGGAGTCTTTACACACGGAGGCGTTTACACAGGGAAGCTTTTACACACAGAAGCGTTTACACAGAGTAGTTTTTACCCAGAGAAATCTTTACACAAAGAAGTCTTGACACAGAGAAGCTTTCTTCACAGAGGAGCTTTTACACAGAGGAACTTGCACACAGAGAAGCTTGTACACTCAGAGGCTTTTACACAGAGAAGTCTTTTACACAGAGAAGCTTTTGCACACAGAAGCTCTACACAAACAAAACCTTAACACAGAGCAGCTTTTAGAGACAGAAGTTGGTACGCAAAGAAACTTTCACAAACAGAAGCTTTTACACACAGAGGACGTTTTACTCAGAAACTTTTGCGCACAGAAGCTTTTACGCAAAAAAACCTTTACAAAGAGACGTTTTTACCCACAGAAGCTTTTACATACAGAAACTTTTATGCAAACAAGCTTTTGTACAGAGAAGTCTTTACCCATCTTTCATCATTTCTCATTTTTCATGATCATTCACCATCTGTCACCTCCACAACTTGGTTTTTATGCTCTTTTGGTCAACTCCCTCCGTCGTTTAGTTTTCATTTCGCACGGTGTTCTGTCCGTCCACGCTTCGTCCTCGCTCCCTCTGCGGCGAAGCAAACTCAAAACGTGAACCCAGAAATAAATAGCGACTAGAAAGATGGGATAGTTATTACATTAGCAGCAATAGCGACTAGAAGAATGTAGACGTAGCTGACAAAGCATGCTGTGGTGAATTGCGGCCCCTGATACCATCAGTGCGCACGACGTTTCAATGAAGATCTTACATCGATTTCGTTCATAGCACAGCTGCCCACACCACAACATTTTCAAAAAAAGGCGTGCTGTGTGCCGTCTTGCTTTTGGGTTCTCTGGCCCACCTTGTTTGGTATATGGTTTATGAAGGGGGGCAGTTTTAGAACTGTTAGTGGGCGGGGGCAGGGCCCAATATATATATATATATATATATATACGTAACGATAATCACTGCTGCTGGTGGAAGTCTTTTTTGAAGCAGCCGGCTGCAGGTTTCCGATGGTTTTACCTTTTCCCATGGTAAACCCCTAGCAGTAACCCCATAAGGACAGTTTTGCTCAGGGTGCGCTGGTCTTCACTGCAGAAGGAAGGATTTCTGTCACAAAGACAACACAGGTTCAGGTCCCTACGTTTGTTTGCCTGATCTTTGGAGTATTGGTTGCGGTTTCGCATTGCCAAACCATCTTGATTTCGGTGGTCACATCTCCCGCTTATTTTTGTTTGTCAAAACATGTTGAAGAACCAGCTGTTAAAACACAATTTTTGCAAAAAAACATGACCCAACAAATGTTTGAGCGGGGTTCCAGGTACTGATTATCGTAATTTTCCACGACGTTAGGATCCGTTCAATCCCGAGTGGCGTTGAATGGCTTATTTTCCAGCAAGCATGTTATTGCTGGGGTACACTTCAGGGATCTTCCCCATTTAGAGACCTAATTACATCCCTGAAACCTAACACGGAAACCGCAAAATAGAATTGAACCCAACACCATCTTCCAAACGTCTTCGTGTGGGTTTCATGTTTGTTGAAAGAGAGCAGTACATCTAATAAAATCCAACAAAAGCCTTGGTAAACACCTAAAAAACAACCTTACATTTTATGGGTTTTTATGAGTTCATGGCCCATCCTAGGACACCCTGCATTGTTTTTGTTTCCAGCTGGTTAGGATATTATATTCCCATTTGTAGCAACGTTAATATTTAAGTACCGCTCACCACGGATTCCCCGGTGTAATTATTCACCTGTTGTTGCAATTTATCACCGTTCCGGTAAACCATAAAACCTACTCAGTGTGCCCCAACTTGGGAAACCATCCATTCCGGGTTGAACGGGAGTATGCCCCAATATGCCCCACAAGAATCCCTCCGAAACAAACTTGCACTTGTTAAAATGGGTGGGTCACTGTAGGTCCTAACTTGATCCGCGCCGCAAACCACCGGACGAAACTCTGCGCCCAGTTGCAGTGCCCAGCGGCACGGAGATGCGTGGTTCCTCGGGCCTGGCCATTCTTCGGAATGGATCAATCACGGGGGATATTTCATGGGGATGTTTCATAGCCCTATTGGGATTATTGGGATTTTACTGGCAAGTCATTGGGATGATTGGTGCTGGAAAAAACCAGGTTGATACCTGTATCATGCCTGCGTTTTACGCCCCCCAAAAAGGGTTTCTCTTCAACTTTCCCTTTGACTGATTCTGGGATGCAAAGTGCACTGTTGCAGCCTATTACTATTGCCATTCCCAAACTGACATAGACCCTGGCATGAGGTGGTAGATTTCCAAGGACTAACATAGACCCTGCCATGAGTTGGTAGATTTCCAAGGCGGCTAGGCAATCGAGTGCCGCGATCGCAATGCCGGGTATCTTAGGAAAAGATCTATATATAAACATGTAAGTAAGTTATTGAACCAATAAATGCAAAAACATGCAGAGATGGATATCAGAATTTATCTGCATATGTAAGCAAAGAGCTGTATATCTATACAAATACAATCATGTATCTATATGATTCCATATGCATATTTCCATGTGTGTTCATGGTTCATGAAGCACATCCTCAAATTCCCGGCGCCTCACCCTGGTAGGAATCCCAAGCTACCGATGAGGACTTCCAATCAATTAGCCATGATATTCTTCAGGCATATTCCCATAAGATGTCACTTATCTGGTTGGTGGTTTCAACCGCCCTGAAAAATATGAATGTCAGTTGGGATGAAATGTTCCAAACCAGCAACCAATTATGATATCACCATTTGTAGATGATCTTCTAATGAGCCATCAGTATGATTTCTTCCCAGAAGAGATATCACCATTATTCACCATTATTCACCATGATCTTCCAATGACTCCCCCCAGTTTTACCGGGAATATAAACTAACACAACTATGGGAAATCACAATTTTCTAGCAGGGTAAGTCAACTATTTGATGATGACAATTTTTCAGTTCGGAAACTGTCAAAAATTGGTAGAGGCTAAGCCCAACCATAATGGGTAAATCACCATTATCATTCTATCACCATGATTCACCATTATCTTCCAATGGTTTCCTCACTGTACCCATGATTTTTAGATCTGTTCCAATGATTTCTGCCAATGATTTCCCATTGGGAATCTCCCCTCCCAACCTGTAGCCGGAGTTCACTCCCATGCGTGGTGTCTCGGACCCCGCCGAAGCATTAATGAACTCCGTGGTGTCGCCCGGCTTCGCCACGTCCTTTGAAGGCTGAGGGCCATGGCCGGGCCATGGGAAAAACATGGCATGGAAACACCAAACAGAGCAACAAAAAATGTGTTTAACTCACGAATACCGGTTGCTTACATATTTTCAAACAAACATCAAAGGATCTAAGGATGTGTCACCATGTTTTCTAAACAACCAGAAGTCCAGTAGTAGGGGAAATATTGGTTATAAATAGATTGCGCGCACTGGACATTAGCACTCACACCATTGCTGTTTTTCTATTTATAAATGCAAATGCTTATCCAAAAAAATGGGGACAGAAAATAACAACCATGTAGATCTCAACCAAAACTCACCGATGAAACTTAGTGAGACGGTCCCTGTTCAAATTTTCTGGTGGGGAGAAATCAGGACTTCTAGTGACTGACCCTGGCATCATTTGCAATGGTTGAATGCATGTTTGGATGGGCGAAAAACCCATGGACTTTGCCACAAACGGATGATTTTCGATTGTGAACCGTGAGCATCCATGGTGGTTAAGCCCATGCTTACCCCTCAAGCATCGTGAAACAAGGCTCGGAAAACAACCTTCAGTCATTTAGCATCACTTTTTTGGTGGTTAAATTGTAATGTCTCTCGTTAAAACCGCTACTTTTAAGTGGTAAGTGGGTAGATTCGCATCTAGCCGGTAACAATCATGATTTTGGTATATATAGATGTTTTTTTCTGGTTCGACAAGCCGAAACATGCCCAGCCTAGGATTTGAGTCCCCAGTTCCAATGCCCAGGCGCTGTCATGGCGCGCCACCAGAACTGCAGCCACCCGGCGTTTGCCTCGGTGCTGTTCTTCACGTTGTAGCCCGCCAGCTTTCGCACTGCCTGATGGGGCATCCAAAAAAGAGCTTTAACGACGACACAAATGGTTAAGTTAACCACTAACTTCGGGTGCTGCTAGAAATTGGGTTTCAACCTTCAGAATATTGATTTCATGACAACGATGGTGGTTGAATTGCTACTTGATCGAAGGAAGTTTAGAAGTCAAACTTCCGACAATATGGACAGATGAAGAGCAGAGCAGGGAAGAGGCAGAGAGAAGAGAAAGATTAGAAGAGAGAAGATCAGAGAAGAGAAAAAGTCAGAAGAAAGAAGAGGCAGATGCGCGAAAAGGTAGGAAAGTCGCGAAACACTGTGTTTTTCCAATGATTTGTGGCTCCGGAGGGTCGAAAAGTAGGCTCGCTAAAGCGGCGGGGGCGGAGCAACAGCTGGCCAGATGAGAGATGAAAAGTTGCCAC
>CAMXCT020005214.1:0-20671 GCA_947184155.2 Cladocopium goreaui
CACCACACTACACCACACTACACTCCTCTGATAGCCCAAGACTAGCGCGGGCCCCCCGCGGGCTCACGCGGGCTCCTCCGCGGGCCCGCGGGCCCTCCGCGGGCCCGGGCACACGGTGGACCATAGCCGGTCATGTCCTACCCCGCCTGCACGTCAAAGTAATGAAGATCATTGGAGGATTGACCTCAGCGTCGGCGCGTGCAGACGCTGATGCCATGAGTCAATATCTAGACCCAAAATAGACCAAATATCCAAAAATCGTGAGAAAACTACAGCAAGACTCTGAAACACCAAGACACTGTCGCCGTACCAGCCAGATCTGCCGCCGAAAACCCACATTCTCTGCTGTGCGTCCATGACGGCAGCATGGTCGTAGCGCTTGAACGGGGCGCCGGCAGCAGAGACTTCTGTCCACTCCTTTGCCTTCACCTGGGAGAGTGAAGAAAAGCATAGCAAAACTGGGCCAAAACCATCCAAAATCCTAGAACCCATGAGCCAGCAAGGTAAGGTTGCCAAGTGAAACAAAAAGTTGTAAGTGGGTTGGAAATGGCCCAGCACAGAAAACCCGTAGGAACAGAAGGGATTGGCTGTAGGAAGGTTATTGGTTTTCATTGCAAAACTTCGACATTTACTGTAATTGCCAGCACAATCATGGTGTTCATGGAACACACCAGTGACTCCTTGCTGTGGTCAAAGACATCCAGTCACAAGAAAACAAATTGTTTTGATGGAAGCGAACAGCGACTTGCTGATGCGCTTGGAATGTTTGGTTTCTGCGATTACATTTTCCGACGTTATTGCTATTAATGTTTTTCTCAGCTGCCGTCTCAATCCATCATGAAGGTTTCATGTCTTGTCGGGCCTTCAAACATTCTTCTGCGTTGTGCGTTGTTCATCTCATCTTCTCTATCTTTGTACCTACTGCATCCACCTTCTGCCTATCCCTTTGCGCGTCTATTGATCTTTCTCTCCACTTACCTTCCCTCTCTGTTCATCTAGCTAGCTATCTTCGATATACTGACAGGAGCTATCTTCATCCTCTTATCTAGCTATTTAACATAGACCCGGGCAAGCCGGCGGCGGAAGTTTCCCAAACATAAATGACCTATAGTTCAAAGACACCCTGTCCTGACCGTGTCCTTCCCTCGACAACCGTTTGATTTTTTCAGCGAGAGACGAAGCAAAGTCTTCACACTCCACACTCCACACTTCACACTGCACTCTTCGCACTCCAAACTTCAAACTTCACACTCCACACTTCACACTTCACACTGCTTCCTTCACACTCCAAACCTCACACTTCACACTTCACACTTCACACTGCGCTCTTCGCACTCCAAACTGAAACTTCACACTCCACACTTCACACTCCACACTTCACACTTCAAACTTCACACTTCTCACTTCTCACTGCTTCCTTCACACTCCAAACCTCACACTTCACACTTCACACTGCGCTCTTCGCACTCCAAACTTAAACTTCACACTCCACACTTCACACTTCTCACTTCCCACTGCTTCCTTCACACTGCACACTTCACACTGCAGTCTTCACGCCCCACACTTCACACTGCTCTAAACCTACGTGCAACCAAAAAACACCAGCGCCAAAATGGAGAAAATCTGCTAACAAATCCATTTCGCAGCCTTCATGCAGCCACTCCAAGACGATTTACGAGATCCAGCTGCAAAAGACATTACGCATGCAGCCAAAGCAAGAAGCAACCTTGACGCAGCCATTCCAATGCGATCTGCGGAGGACTTCATCGACGACCAAGCGAAAAAGACGATTTTGAAGCACTTTTTAAAAGGATTTTAGAAGGAAAATTCACCAGCGCCAAAATGGAGAAAATCTGCTAACAAATCCATTTCGCAGCCTTCATGCAGCCACTCCAAGACGATTTACGAGATCCAGCTGCAAAAGACATTACGCATGCAGCCAAAGCAAGAAGCAACCTTGACGCAGCCATTCCAATGCGATCTGCGGAGAACTTCTCAACGTCAGAGCGAAAAAAAGACGATTTTGAAGCACTTTTTAAAAGGATTTTTAGAAGGAAAATCACTAGCGCCAAAATGGAGAAAATCTGCTAACAAATCCATGTCGCAGCCTTCATGCAGCCACTCCAAGACGATTTACGAGATCCAGCTGCAAAAGACAATAGTATTACGAATGCAGCCACAGCACGAAGCAACCTTGACGCAGCCATTAAATGCGATCTGCAGAGACTGAGTTGCAAAACGCAATAGAACTACGCACAACGGCGTCGGAAATTGTAGCTCCAAAACCGGATCTCGACGCCAGAGCGAAAAAAAGACGATTTTGAAGCACTTTTTAAAAGGATTTTTAGAAGGAAAATCACTGGCGCCAAAATGAAGAAAATCTGCTGACAAATCACTGTGGCAGCCTTCATGCAGCCACTCCAATACGATTTACGAGATCCAGCTGCAAAAGTCAATAGTATTACCAATGCAGCCACAGCACGAAGCAACCTTGACGCAGCCATTACAATGCGATCTGCAGAGACTGAGTTGCAAAACACAATAGAACTACGCACAACGGCGTCGGAAATTGTAGCTCCAAAACCGGATCTCGACGCCAGAGCGAAAAAAAAACGATTTTGAAGCACTTTTTAAAAGGATTTTTAGAAGGAAAATCACTAGCACCAAAATGGAGAAAATCTGCTGACAAATCACTTCCGCCGCAGAGGTAGATCATCGACGTTCGGGGACGGACTTTGTATGGAAAAACATAGGCTTTCGTGCATCTGCTATCTCTCAAAGACGCATTTCGTGCGAGACTTCCTCCAAAACTCCATCGGCAACTCATCCACCAGCACCACTTGCAATCCCATTTACAGTGAGGGAACGATCCTACCAGTTGCAAATCACAATGGAATTTCTGTCGACCCCACCATGACACGAAAAACAGTTGAAACCCCATTTACAATGCGGAACCGATCCGTGAATTGATATCTCTCAAAGACGCATTTCGTGCGAGACTTCCTTCAAAACTCCATCGGCAACTCATCCACCAGCACCACTTGCAATCCCATTTACATTCAGGGAACAATTTCTTTGCTAACTCTTTCTGTGACTAACTCTTTCCCTCACTAACTCTTTCTTTGACTAACTCTTTCCCTCACTAACTCTTTCTTTGACTAACTCTTTCCCTGACTAACTGTTTCCCTCACTAACTCTTTCTTTGACTAACTCTTCTTTGACTAACTCTTTCTTTGACTAACTCTTTCCCTCACTAACTCTTTCTTTGACTAACTCTTTCCCTGACTAACTGTTCTGCTAACTCTTCTTGACTAAAACTTCTTTCCCTGACTAAACTGTTCTTTGTAAATCTTCTTTGACTAACTCTTTCCCTCACTATCGCTTTTCTTTGGACACTCTTTCCCGGACTAAACTGTTTCTTGCTTAACTCTTTCTTTGACTAACTCTTACCTGACTAACTGTTTCTTTGCTAACTATTTCTTTGACTAACTTCTTTCCCTCACTATCTTTTCTTTGACTAACTCTTCCCTCACAAGTTTCTTTGCTAACTCTTCTTGACTAACTCTTCCTCCGAACTCTTTCTTTGGACTAAACTCTTCCCTGACAAAAACTGTTTTTTGACTAACTCTTTCTTTGACTGACTCTTTCCCTCACTAACTGTTTCTTTGACTAACTCTTTCCCTGACGAACTCTTTCTTTGCTAACTCTTTCTGTGACTAACTGTTTCTTTGCTAACTCTTTCTTTGAATAACTCTTTCCCTCACTAACTCTTTCTTTGACTAACTCTTTCCCTCACTAACTCTTTCTTTGACTAACTTTTTCTTTGACTAACTCTTTCTTTGACTAACTCTTTCCCTCACTAACTCTTTCTTTGACTAACTTTTTCTTTGACTAACTCTTTCTTTGACTAACTCTTTCCCTGACTAACTGTTTCTTTGACTAACGCTTTCTTTGACTAACTCTTTCTCTGACTAACTGTTTCTTTGACTAACTCTTTCTTTGACTAACTCTTTCCCTGACTAACTGTTTCTTTGACTAACTCTTTCTTTGACTAACTCTTTCCCTGACGAACTCTTTCTTTGCTAACTCTTTCTGTCACTAACTCTTTCCCTCACTAACTCTTTCTTCCCTGACTAACTGTTTCTTTGCTAACTCTTTCTTTGACTGACTCTTTCCCTCACTAACTCTTTCTTTGACTAACTCTTTCCCTGACTAACTGTTTCTTTGCTAACTCTTTCTTTGACTAACTCTTTCCCTCACTAACTGTTTCTTTGACTAACTCTTTCCCTGACATTCTAAAAGTCCGTAACACGGAAGTTTCTCCCCCTAAACTTCCTTTGATCAATGTACATACGTGTTTACAGTATCTGTTTAACTATCTCTTCGTCTATCTGTCTGCCTATCTATATATCTGACTATCGAATTCATCTACCGACGCATCTTCGTCCATGGATCTATCTATCAATCTATCTATCTATCTATCGATCGATCTGTCTGTCTGTCTGTCTGTCTGTCTGTCTATCTATCTATCTATCTATCTGTCTATCTCTCTGTCTGTCTATCTGTCTGTCTGCCTGTCTATCTGTCTGTCTATCTGTCTATCTGTCTATCTGTCTATCTGTCTGTCTGTCTGTCTGTCTATCTGTCGATCTGTCTATCTGTCTATCTGTCTATCTGATCTAATCTAATCTAAGCTAGGCTAATCTAATCAAATCTATTGTATCTATCTGTGCAATTGTCCACCTCAATCTTTCGGCTGAAGTGAAAGTTGACAGCTACAAAAAGGAAGCTGTTGTCAAGCCTTCCTCGGAACACGGATGTTCAAAACTTGAAAACAAAGCTTTCGTGCGAGACTTCAAAACACAGCTTGCACACGAAGCTGTAAGATTTTCAGACTTATCAGTCCAGTCGCTAAAGCTGTAAAAGTGGTCCAAGCCAAAGAGATGCAGCCTACCAATGTAGAAAAGCGCATTGCATTCGGAGCTGGTTTCAGCGTGCCAAATGTCGCCAAATGACGCGCATTCCAGGAAATTTCACTGGTTGGATGTGCTACTTTTGGTGGTTATTCCAATGGGTTTATGCACCAAACTGTGACCAATTGTGGAACCCCAGGTTTACTCTGGATTTTCCGGTTCTTCAGGACATGTTCCAAAAAGAAGATATTGGCCCACAAAGCTCTCATATCATTGCATTCCTGCTTCCAAGTCCACGCATTGTGCATCAGTGTGCTGCATTGATGCCACCAAGCACTGAGAGCCAACGCGACATTGTAAAAATCTCGAAACTGTGCAAAAATAAACATAGCATCACTGGCAACCTCCAAGTTCAATCAAACCAACAACTTAGAGTTAAAGCGTCAGTGCGCGATAAAAATTTTCAAATAACGCAACAACGCCCTTGGATTCTGAAGTTCACCTTTGTCTGTGATGAAAGTGACACTTTGTGGTTGGTTCAGGTGATATATAGAAACAATCGGATACACCTTCTCCGGGCTATGTACAATCAATGCAACAATTGTTTCTTGTTCTTGGACTAACACTCAGCATATCAATTGTACTGAAGAACCTGCAGTTTTAAGGATGTGTCAAGCAACATTGAGCAATGCTGGTTGTTTTTTTCCACTAAGAATTTTTCTGAAAGGATCCAGCAGATAGAATATGACAAAAAAAAATGGTAAACTGCAAAGAAAGTGGATGCACTGCGGTCTCTCTATTTTCCTGTGCAATTTGGGCCTGCTGTGAACAAATCATAACAAATCCTGGTGTTTGAAGATGCTGCTCTGCTGGATGAAATGTTTCACGAAACTCCAGGCAATTGATGTGTTCAGAAAAAATAAACTAGTTAACTAGTTACTTATGTACTTGCTTGTAGATGACATGGCAAAACAATGACTCCTGACATACGAACAGAAAACATCAGAGGCATGTTCTTCAAGCCTTGGAAACCAAATGAAATCTCATGGCACTACGGCAACATTTTTTTGATTCGCCAACAAAACTCCTCAGTGCAATCATTTTTGGGACATCTGGATGAAATGCAAGTGTGAAGTCAAAGTACGCAGTTTCTTTGTTTTCCGGAACGCCAAATTTTCCAACTCACCAACTGAGCCGTGACATCACCGTGACACTCATAGACCAATGTCAGTCTTCAATAAATCTATAGATGCGTTGATATATAACTATAAAAATATACAAATACTACGTTTTTTCATAGATCTGCTTATCTATTTAGCTTGTGCCACGGGTTTGCACGCCTCAAAAGCAAGTCAGCCCAGCATCTCGATGGCAAATGGAACAAAAACCATCAACCTTTGGAGAAACTATTGCTCCAAGGCGGCTGGCAAATAAGTGTCTAAAGAGTGTGGAACTTAGACTGCAAGCGTTGCAACCAACGAATTTGGAGTGCTCTGTGGCTCATAGCTGAAATGCACAATGCACTGTGGCCAGTTGTCCATTTAACTTGGTACAAATTCTTCACTGGATCCTAAGTTACTTGTCAAAGCCAGACAACATCTGTTCACCTGTTCTCACTCTGAGCCATGCGCCTAGGCAGTTTTGATAAATTTAGAGAAATTTTGACCATCTCTGCAGACCAAAGACAGTGGAGTGGGCTTTACCGCTGCCGCGGCATCAGAAGCTCTCGGAACCTGAAGACAGGTACGGGAAAGAACTCCGTGTGAACCCAACCCCCAGTAAAGTGCCTAGTGGTCTGCCCCTTCTGTTGTTGGTTCGACTGGCAGCGTCGGTCATTTTTGGCTCAAGGTGAGCTGTGACCCTAGTTTCACTGCGGCCTTGCAAAGCAAGGCTGTGGCGGTGACTGAGCTGTGGCCGACCGCGCGACAAAGGTGATTCTGAGCTGGTGTGAGGGCTAGCGGGACCCACTTTTGGTTCCCAGTTGGGGGCTGTTCTGGGAAGCTACTGAGCTGAAAGTACCGTAGCGGTCGAGGCTATACCAGCTCACCGCCAGCATGGCTCGGGAAGTAATTACGAATGTTTGACCGAACATTGCTGGAAGCAATCGAAGAAGGTATAGTCCCAAGGCCAGGGCTATTGACCTATCAAGATTGGAACTCATGGCGCGCCAGGGAAGGGCAGCGTCCGAGCAAGAGGAGACACGGAGACGACGTCAGAACCACGACGACTGGAGAAGAGGCGCAGTTGTGGAGAACTGTGATGGAGGCTCTGTACGGCCCTGAATGGAAGGACCAGTTGGCAATGGCTGGGGGTGCCTTGCAAGAGTCAGAAGAAGAAGAAGAGGAGGAGGAAGAAGAAGAAAGACCTCCTCCCACCACTCTGGCCAGTACACTGGAAGGCGGGGTTCAAGCGGCCCAAGCCGAACCACCGGCCATAGGTCCAGGCGGGTCGGCTGCATCTTATAGGGTTGGTGGTGAGTCGGTGTTCCGTGATATGTCCCTTGTTCGGTTGCAGGAGGTTTTTCTGAAAGATTACGCTCCTGGGTCCGAAACCGCAGTCCGGTTTGCAAAAAGGTTGCGACGGGTGTCGGAGGCCTTAGGGTTGTTTGGGGAAGAAGTGGACAAAGCCTCAATGGAGCGGCGGGTCATCCGCACCCTCTACTGGGAAAAGATCTACGAGGCAGAAGAGGAACGCCAATTAGCCCTGCTGAAGGAGTTCTTCCAAGAGCTTGTTTTGGATGAACCGCCACAGTGTGGCCGCCACAGGAAAGAGGAGGCCAGCTGAGTAAGTCTGCGCAAAAGCTTTTCTCCTCAACCGAAGGCACTCCGGAGAAGGGAGTAGATGCTTCTAAAAGGGCTGGTCCGGCCACTCCCCGGCGGAAAGGCCTGCGGGAGGAAACTCCTGCGGACGATTGTCGCGGAGAGGACAGGTCAAGGGAGCCGAGAAGGGAAACTCGGCCTGGCCAAAATACTTCAGAAATAGATCAGCTCAAGAAACGCCTCCTGGAGCTCGAGGGCGACGCGCGCTCAGAAGGAAGCCGTGCCTTCGATGCGTCTGCTTTCGCTGAAGCACTGGAAAAACAGACGAAGGTCATGACAGAAGCTGTGACCCGTAAGAGCAAGAGATCCACGATCCAGGTAACGCCTAAGATTTCTTGGCCTATGCTGGACGATGAGTGCAGCGACTATCGCTCAGTCCAAGAATTCTATGACACCTTTGAGGCCACCATCGGGTTGGCCAACGATGGAGATGGAATGACGGATATCGAAAAGCTGACTACATTGAAGGCCTGCTTGAAGCAGCATCGACTGAAGACGTATGAGCTGGTACACCGCCGCCATCTGGCCACGGGATTGGTGCAAAAAGATCCGGGCCAAGTCTATGATCAAATCAAAAGTAAGCATCTCCTGCTTTCGGAAACCGCTGAGGAGAAGCAGATCAGAGTCCTGGAAGAAGGAGACGCTCTTGAAAAGGGAAAGCTGTCGGCATTCCAATGGGAAGTGCGCTGGGAGTCTCACCTGGCCGACCGTGATGGGATCGGGCTAGGCCTCAACAAGACGGAAGGTTTGATCCAGTATTTGCGAAAAATTGGGCCCAACCTCTCCAAGGATGTCCGGGGAGACAAAAGGTTCCGGCCGGATGGGAAAGGAGGAAATGCCTTCCGGCGCGCAGAGACTTGGGAAGAGGCCCACGAAGTGGTGAAGGAGATTGAAGAGACCAATGCAGGCCAAAGAGCGTTGAACAACAGCACTTTCACACATGGACCGGAAAACAAGGATCGGCTGACAAGGCAGTGGTAGATGAAGCCAGAAAGAAAGCCTTGCGGGACAAGAAGTCCGCGGGAAACAGCCAGGAGAGAACTTCCAAGCACAGCAGCTACCGAGATGATCATAAGAAGGAAGGAAAAGGAGCTGGAAAGAAAGGAGGAAAGGACAAGGGTAAGAAAGAGACCCATGGGGAAACGGACAAGAAACCGTGCAGGTTCTACAACACCGCTGGGGGTTGCACCCGCGGTTCGAAGTGCCCTTTTTCGCACGAAGGACCGGGCGGCTCACAGCGTGGCGCGGGTCCAGGACTCCAACTCCCCAATGTCTCCGATTTATCAGGCGTTGGAGGGAAAGGCACTGCCTCCATGGCAAAGGAGAATCCATTCATGAGCTGCTTTGACACGGCTGTGTTGGAGGATGGCCAGCCCAAAGTCCAAGACCCAGTCTGGACAACGAAGGCGTTGAAGCAGCCAGGATGGAAAGAGAAGAAAGGAAGCAGGAACAACCGCGCTGGGAACAACCACCGCGGGAAGCCGTTGCATGACTTGGAGTCTTGGAGCGAGCTGACTAGCCTTGACCAGCTGCCCAAGAAATGGTGGAAACCCACAGAGAACAGTAAGGGAGGATACCAGTATCAGACAGAAGTCAAGATCCTGGGCAGGTATGTGGGTTGCCTCTTGGACGGGTGTGCCGGCTGCAATTCGGTGACAGAAGAACTGGTCGTCGGCGCAATCAAAGCTGCTCTCAAGGATAGTATCTCTACAGACTCCTCTAAATTCCCGGTAGCGCAGCTGGAATGTTGGCCAAAAGAAGAAGTCGTGATGGGTCTGGCAAATGGCGCCCCTATCAACCTGAAGGGTGCGGCTGTGATCAGGGTGACTTTTCCTGAGGTGACGGGTAAGAAAGACCGGGAAATCCTTGTCAGGGCAAAGATCATCGCCAAGGGCTGCTCCACGTGGCAGGGTCTGATCTTGGGAGGCCGTGCGCTGCATGCCGTGGAACGTGGTGGTCTCGGGTTTCGTCCCGGAGCCAACGCCCACATTTTTGATGCCCTGGGTGCTCGGTTGCCGCGTAAGGAAGAAACAGAAGAATACGCGGAGCACGCGTACCCGCACGTCGCTGTCCAGAAATCTCTGTTTGAGCGTGCGTGGGATAAAGAATCAGAAGTAAGGGGAAATTTTGATGTGCTCTGGCAAGGGGCATTGGGTTGGTGAAGAAGGAGATTGGGTGCCGGTTCGGCGCTCCGTGTCTCATGACGCCGTTTCGGCTGATCCAAGGGGGTCGGGCGAAACCCAAGAGTCGCTGTTAAGTCCAGTGGGCGCAGTTCTCCCCTTGGTTGATGCGCCAGTTGAAGTGGTGCCTGGTTTGTGGGACCAAAGGTCCGCAGCAGAAGGCTACGCGCACGTGGTTCCAAAGGAATCGGAAGCCTATTTGGAAGAAGGATCCCCAATAGCGGCCGTCGTAGATGCTGTTGCGGAGCAAGCCTTTTGCAGAGCTTGCGGGCATTTTGATGCCGCAGCATGGGTCAAGAAGGGATCAGAAGAGTGTAAGTGCCCAAAGCCAGGCTGCGGCTGGTCGGTGTGAACGCTGCCACAGTGCCACGGTGAAGAGTTGGCAAGGAGCGTGCCGGAAATGTTCAAAGAACACCAGTGGCGGCGCAGGACGGGGCGGAGTCGCCCTCCTTGTGGCTGGGATGCTGTGCTACATGGTCCTAGGCATGGTGGAGCGAAGTGTGGTGGGAGAGAGAATCTATCACATTGTCGAGACAGCGGGGGCGTTGGACCTTCTTGCTGAGGAAGGACCAACGGATGAGTACTATAACCGGCTCCGCCAGTACATGGGAAAGAAGTTCCCTGGAGCATCAGGCCACTTGCTAGATCATTTGGAAAGCATTGGAATCCTTCCTTGATCGTAGCATAGCGGCAGGGATGACGTTCGGGATAGACAAGGCGTGTGTTGCCGTGGTCGAAGGGAACTTGCTCGGGCACAACATTGGCCGAAACGGAGCAAAATGTAGTGCTGAGAAGACCCGCGCTATCCTGAAGTTTCCTGCTTTAAAGGAAAGGCTTCATATTCAACAGTTCTTGGGTTGCACACATTGTGCCAAGCTCCTAGGGGAGTATGTCAAAGGGGCAAAGCCTTTCCCTGATGATGGACTTCGGCCAGGCACAGAAACAACAACTGATCCAGCCGGCCTGGGCAAACTTCTGACTGTGCTTCTCAGACATGGCCGCGGGGTCGTGGAAGAGGAGCTGAAGAAGTATGTCAGTGTGGGGGGGTGGGTTCAGATCGAAAAAGTCAAGGAGTGGCTCGGCGTGGAGCCGACAGGAGGGGAATTGCTGCGCATGCTCGAAGCAGCGTGCGTGCACCCTGACAGCAAGGGAAGGATCGAGATGGGAGAAGTGCAGTCCGATCCTGAGAAAAGGTATATATGGGCTCGACGCAGCTGGTCGATCCCCTGGATCACGGAAGGGCTCGATGAAGCAGATGTGCGGAACAAGCCCGCGGAGCTGTTCCACGCCACTCGCCGTACGAACTGGGAGAGCATCAAGCGATACGGCTTGATGAACACGTCAAGCAAGGGAGCGAAGTGGTGATCAAGGTTCACACCTCAGCTCTGTACCGACGTGCGGCTGAGGAGAACGAAAAAGTTTATGGGAATGAAAAAGCAATTTACGTGCTTTTCAACATTCCTGTCGACTGTTTTGTAGAGGTCACTGACTTGCGGACCGGGGAGGACCTTCTCAAGGGTCAAAGGGTAGGATCCTCCCAGCTCGCAGCCACTAGCATATAGCTACGTCCTCCCAGCCTGCGGCCTCCGGCGTGGCTGCATCTGTGCAGTCTGCGGCCGTTGGCGCGGCTTCTCCCTCCCAGCCTGCGGCTACAAGCGCGGCTTCCAAAGCTCGGCTTGCTGCTGAGGAGGCAGCGTTGCCAGAAGAGTCTCGTCCTAGGCCAAAGGTTAAGGCGAGCCCCGTTGCAGAAGCAGCTCCTGGGGTGAAGGACTCGGCAGCGACGTCCTCGGTTCCACCTACTCCTGAACAAAACGTGAAGGACCGAGAAGCTCCCGCAGCCGAAAAAGCCAAGGAAGTGAAGATTGAAGTCGAGGAAAGTCAGGCGGTGAAGCGAAGTGAGCAACAGGAGTCCAAAACGGACTGAGTTGGAAAACTTGAGCCTAAAAAGAAAAAGGCCAAGGTGAAGGCAGAGGTCAGCGCCGAAGAGGCGCTGGGAGAAAGGGAAGCGAGATGGGCTAAAGCAAGGGAAGTGCCAGCGGATGACGAATCAGAAAGTTACTCCTACGAGGAGGATGAGGAGGAGTGTTCTGCCGATTGGGAAGGCGACGACGCCGATCGTCGTTCGAGGACTCCTGAAGGGCGCCGACCTGGAGTGATCCTCAAGTCCAAGGGCTACCTTGAATTGGAGGCTCGACTTGCTGATCCCGCGGGTGTAGGTAACACCACGGACGCTCAACCAGGTCCGACGGGTGCGCCCGGCACCGCGGACAATCAAGACGCTCCTGCGCCTGGGAGTGCATCTGGCACTGCGGACGCATCTGGCACAGCGGACACTCAAGCAGATCCGGCGAGTTTGGCAGGACGCTCGGATACTGCAAGTAGGCGCAAAGCCATCGAGGAAGATATAAAGGAGCACGGAGCCGTCGTTTGCCCTCGTTGCGACGCCCGGAATGCTACTTGGAGACTGAAATGTTATCGGTGCGGCCTATAGAGCGCCCGAATCCGAAAGACATAGTCCGAGAGCATGGAGATCGCCGCAGCACCCGTGGAAAGAAGCGGGGAGGCAAAAAGAAACGTGGGGGTGGCCAGACAGAGAGCCAAGCAGAAAGCGAGCCTTGGACTCAGGCTCAAGGCTGGTGGCAGTCACAGGACTGGTCAGGGTCCCATGGTTCCCGAAGTTCTGATTGACAAGGGAGCTCTTGGAGCTCTCGATCCAACTGGACATGGGGCAAGTACGATCCGAAGGGGAGTGATCAGAATCACCCCTTTGCGCATCCTGAAGTGATGATGATGCGGGCTGCGGCCGCCACCATAGCTCTTGCCGGGCTGAGAGGAGTCCTACGCCTCACGGAGCAAGCCGTGGAATCTGTCCTGGCTTTGATCCAAGTCATAGAAGTCAATACTGCAGAGGTAGTAGAACAGGCACAGATGACCCTCATAGACCTGCTGCAAAGGAGCGTGGTAATCGGGTTCATCCTCGTTTGGGGGTGGATCGGATTCAGGTGGTGGAGGTGGAAGCAGTCCAGGGGTCATATGACTTTGGACGAGCTCGAGTTCAAGACCTCGAGCACCTCCCCTGAGAAAACAGGGGCAAACAGCAAGGGCGGCTGCTCACCCCTGAAACGGCCGAGCACGGCAGTCCTCCGGGCAAAAGCCCTGAGGGGTGTGGCCTATATATGAAGGGGGACAGCGGGCGATAACGCCGCTCCCGAAGAAAAGGCCGGGAACCAGAGTGCGGACCAGTTGGTCGCCTCAAAGGGTTCAGAAAGGAAAGGCATCCAATAAGGTGCCTCGCAATGTTGCGGAAACCCCCTTTCTGAATGGTGGAGTAAAGGGCTTAGGAATGTTCGCAACAGCACGTGAATATCAGGAAGCGGCCATTTCGGCGCTCCGCAGCTGCTCTGAAACAAGACCCGTAGCAGTGAATCTGATCGCTTATGCGATCGACAGAGCTGATCTGCTGGGTGCTCTTCTTGCAGTCGCAGAAGTGCATCAGGTACCTGTCAAAGTCGTAGCTGACCAAGCGCAGACCAACAGGATGCCAGAGCAGAAGAGCGTCCTAGAACAGGCAGCTGAAGGGGTCTTGATGTTCAGCTGCGAACAGGCAACGAGCTCCGAAGCCACTACCTTGAGGCTGGAAGGCAAGGAAATGGGTTCAAAGGAATCCAGCACGCGAAGGTTCTGGCCATAGAATGGCAAGACGGCTGGGAAGTCTTCGCCGGGAGCAGTAACTGGACAACTGTGCTTCTAGAGGTAATCACGAACTGGGCTGGCGAGTGGAGCTCCACAAGGCTGGCGAGTTATCGGACCAACTCAGGAACTGGTTGAATTCAGTCTGTGAGGGATCGGTTCCGATGACTCAAGTTTCGTGCTGAGAAAAGCCAGAAAGCTGGAGGAAAATCCACGGACCAAACGGCTAGACTCTCGCGGTCAGAGACGCAGAGCTAAGGTACGCGGACCGAATAATTCCTCATTTTTCGCTCAAGGTGAGCTGTGACCCTAGTTTCACTGCGGCCTTGCAAAGCAAGGCTGTGGCGGTGACTGAGCTGTGGCCGACCGCGCGACAAAGGTGATTCTGAGCTGGTGTGAGGGCTAGCGGGACCCACTTTTGGTTCGCATCCGCTACCTTTCATAGCTGCAGCTGTGGCACAGGGCTGTCATTTGGTCTACCAATCTCGAGCGCACGGCATTGTTCACCACATCAAAGCCAGTAGTGTTGAGAATTATCCTCTTGATCAAATCCTGCGATACTAGACGTGGCATCCAGAATCTGGATGTGCATTTTGCCACAAGCAAATCACATATTGCAAAGCTAAAATCATAATGACTTGACTTGCAGAAAGGCAATGTAAATATATATATATATATATATGGTCCCGTGTTCCGTGTTCCTACCCCCCCCATGGTATGGTCCTCCAGTTCCCAGCCCGGGCAGGGATCCTGGACACTCTATACTCTGTATGTGCCCATATTCCCCCTAAACCCTCTACAGGCCCCGACATAGCCTCCGTCTACCCTTGGCAAACTCTCTATACTCTCTCTATGTACTGTACGTACCGTACAAATACCCTATCTACACCCTATGTATACTGTGTACTCGCTACATCCTCCTGAAAAGCTCTCCATATACACCTGCATATACTGCACGTACTCTATCTATGCTCTATATTTACTCTATCCATACTCTCTATATAATGCCCTATATGATGTATATTCTACAGAGTATATACTCTATATATATATATATACACTCAAAACACACCCTCTATATATATATATATACACTCAAAACACACCCTCTCTATATATATATATATATATACTCTAGATGCTCTCAACTACCCCCCCCCATGTTTTTCGTTTGGACCAATACCTACAGAGGTACATGCATGAGTATTGAGCACATCTATATGCGCCCTCAAGGCTCAAGAGGTATATAGAGTAACCCTGTGGACACCGCACTGACTGGCAATACGCCGAGAGTAAAAGTGTGAGCTGTCTTGGGAAGACGCCTTAGCTGATCTTGAAGTAGACGCTAGGGCCCCTCTTCAAGTGGTAGCGGAGCAGTGATCCTTCATTGAAGGTGAGCTCCAGGTAGAGCCCAGCAATGGCACGCCATGGCTATGATGATGATGACTTCGACATTGTCGATGCAGATGGATGGAACCCATATGACTCTTACGCAATGAGAAGAGCTCCCCAGCAAACACAGATTCATATGACGCAACAAATGACCATGAAGGTAGCTCCAGCATATGATGGAAAAACTAGTTTCTTTGCTTTTGAAGATGCAATTGATGACTGGTGTGACATCACGGAGTTAGAACCTGAGAAACGTGGACCAGCCTTGCGCAATCGACTGGAAGGAGATGCTCAACAATACAAGAGGTTATTGGACAGAGATATGCTCAGGGATCCCAATGAAGGAGTGAACTATTTCAAAAGATTTCTACGACCCCATTTCATCAAGGGTGCCCAGAACGTGTTCTTATACCGTTTCATGCAGTTCATGAAGTTCAACAGAGGAACCATGGATCTTCAGAAGTGGATGACTAGATCTCAACTGACTGGAAATAGACTTATTGAGTCTTGGATGGATTTGCTTCCAGAACCGTCGGTGACAAATTTTGAAGCAATCCAATTTGTTCAACAGAAGAGACAAGAACATGAACGAGATCAAACAGAGAAGGCTGAGTTGGCAGCAGCAACACCAGGTGCAGCTCCTCATGTAGTCATTCCCTGGTCGGATGAACTGGCATTGGTGGCAGTCAGACAGTACAAGGAACAATGTAGACAATTACAAAGACAGGCATTCCCATTGGGTGAAAATTTGCTAGCATTGATTTTTGTAAGTCTAGCAGACCTGACTCAGGATCAGAGAAACACACTCACAAGTATCATGACACATCGTGGACGAACCCTCGATCAGTACAACATGCAAGCACTACGTGATCTGTTTTTGGAAATGTTTTGCGCTACCAAAACAGCAGTTGACAATCCAATGATGCAACCCTCTGGCATGGCACAGAGAAGATCTTTCCTCGTTCTGGAAGAAGGTGAACTAGAAGGAACCGACGGCTATTGGGCCGAAGATGATGAAGACGGCGCAGAAGGATTCCTGGATGCTTTAGAAGATGTTTTCTGGGTTTATGATGCTGACTACACATGGAATCAGAGAAGGTTCCAAGGCAGACAGACCAGACGAGGCAAAGCTAAAGGAAGAAGAAAAGGAAAAGGAAAAGGCAGAGGAGGACGAAGGTTCTTCAGATCAAGGAAAAGACAAGGCCGAGGAAAAGGAAAGAGAAGAGGCCGTGCTCACATGGTGAGTGAAGAAGGTTATGAAGAAGATTGGCAAGAAGGAGAAGAATGGAATGAATCCTATGAAGGCTATTGGGCCGATGAACGAAACTGGAATGAAGGCTATTGGGCCTATGATGATCTGTACTACATGGATGAGTATGGATACTTCCAGAAGAAAGGAAAAGGAAAAGGAAAAGGAAAAGGAAAGAAAGGCAAGAAAGGCAAGGATGATGATGGCAAAGGAGGAAAGCCAGGAGATGGAAAAGGCAAGTCAAACTATGTTCAACCTCAGACCACATCAACTCCTGCCTTGCAGAACCAACAACAGCAACAAGCTCACTACTCTTCTACTGCATCAAGCTCTGGTCATGGTTTCTTTGCTTTTGCAGAGACTGAGCCAGTACGTGTTGATGCCTTGGCATCCACGTATGCAGAACAAGGAGTACATCGACGCACTCGTCGTGGAGGACAGAACCAACGTGATGCAACAGCACAGCATGACAGAGAAGGACTCAAGAAGTTCCCTGTTCTGGCTGGAGATCTTGATGCACTTCGACAAGGTGTACAACGACGTCCAGCTCGTGTGCCCAGGCAAGTTGGTCTACAAGAAGGTGAGGCTTCATGGAAGCCGTTGGCAAAAGGCACATCATTTCTTTCATATGGATGCTCTGCAGAAACAGAGGTACCAAATCAGAGTGCTTTTTCCCGAGAGTGCCTGCGAAGGGTTCTTCGTAAAAAAGCAGCCTTTATATACATCTTCACACCCTCACACCTGCTGATCTACATCTTCACACCTTCACATCTGCTGATCTACATCTTCAAACCTTCACATCTGCTGATCTACATCTTCACACCCTAGCACCTGCTGATCTACATCTTCACACCCTCACATCTGCTGATCTACATCTTCACACCTTCACATCTGCTGATCTACATCTTCACACCTTTACATCTCCTGATCTACATCTTCACACCCTCACACCTGCTGATCTACATCTTCACACCCTCACACCTGCTGATCTACATCTTCACACCTTCACATCTGCTGATCTACATCTTCACACCTTCACATCTGCTGATCTACATCTTCACACTCTCACATCTGCTGATCTACATCTTCACACCTTCACATCTGCTGATCTACATCTTCACACCTTCACATCTGCTGATTTAAATCTTCACACCCTCACACCTGCTGATCTACATCTTCACACCTTCACATCTGCTGATCTACATCTTCACACCCTCACATCTGCAGATCTACATCTTCACACCTTCACACCTGCAGATCTACATCTTCACACCTGCACATCTTCTCTTGCTCTTCTTTCTATCTCTCTCTTAAGGCCGGGGCGGTGCCGCCGGAGCGCCACGAAACGCAGCCCTTTCGCACGAAATGGACGTTGGACGTCGAAAACTGAGGTAAAATTGCGATTTTAGTTAGTCCATCGCAACCCTTTCGCACGAAATGGACGTTGGACGTCAAAAACTGGGGTAAAATTGCGATTTTAGTTAGTCCACCGCAACCCTTTCGCACGAAATGGATGTTGGACGTCAAAAACTGAAGTAAAATTGCGATTTCACGGGTCCGGTCTTTGTGTGTGAAAGTGTTTGTGTGTAAAAGCTTCTGTGTGTAAAAGCCTCTGTGCGTGAAAAGTGTTTGAGTGTAAAAGCGTCTGTGTGTGAAAGTTTCTGTGTGTAAAAGTGTCTGTGTAAAAGCGTCTGTGTGTAAAAGCGTCTGTGTGTAAAAGTGTCTGTGTGTAAAAGCGTCTGTGTGTAAAAGGGTCTGTGTGTAAAGCGTCTGTGTGTAAAAGCTTCTGTGTGCAAAAGCCTCTGTGTGTAAAAGCCTCTGTGTGTAAAAGCGTCTGTGTGTAAAAGCGTTTGTGTGTGAAAGTGTGTGTGCGTGTGTAAAAGCATCTGCGTGTAAAAGCGTCTGTGTGTAAAAGCGTCCGTGTAAAAGCGTCTGTGTGTAAAAGCGTTTGTGTGTGAAAGTGTGTGTGCGTGTGTTAAATGGTCTGCGTGTAAAAGCGTCTGGTGTAAAAGCGTCTGTGTGTAAAAGCGTCTGTCTGTAAAAGTGTCTGCGTGTAACAGTGTCTGTGTGTAAAGGCGCCTGTGTGTAAAAGCTTATGTGTGTAAAAGTGTCTAGTGTCTGTGTGTAAAGGCGTCCGTGTGTAAAAGCCTATGTGTGTAAAAGTGTCTAGTGTCTGTGCGTAAATGCGTCTGCCTGTAAAAGCTTCTGTGTGTAAAAGCGTCTGTGTGTAAACGCTTCTGTGTGTGTAAATGCGTCTGTGTGCAACAGCTTCTGTGCAAAAATGCATCTTTAATGTATTAATGTATTGTCTTGTAATATAGTGTCTCAATACTAACAACAGAAGACCCTGCTCTCTCTCTCTCTCTCGCTCTCTCTCACCCTCTCCCTCTTTCTCTCTCTCTCTCTCTCTCTCTCTCCGTCTCCCTCTCTCTCTCTCTCTATCTATGTCTCTCTGTGGTTACCTGTCACGTGTCATATGATGCCCTTTGCCAAGCAGCACAGTGCATGTGCATGGGTTGTCACATGCATCCTCTTCTTAATCAATCTTACTTTTCACAACTTATCCCTCCATAGCTCATATACAATTCACCAACCATTGACAGAGTATTTTTTTTACGACTACCATTATCAGAGCTGTTTGAAAAAAACGTTTTTTCGCTCTCGGGCCAACCGTCGTCTAGTTCATTTCATACTGTACAGACTGATCTGGCATGTGAGAAAGGACTAGCTTTTCACACAGAGAATTCTGCACCACCAACTGTATGTATCCTGGATCTTGGATGCACAAGAGCTATGGGCTCTCGACGAGCAGTTGAAGCATTTTTCAGATATGTTGACTCACATCCCAACAGTGGACTCTGGTATGAAATTCAGCCAACATGTTCAAGATTCTTCTTTGCAAATTCCCAACAATTTAAGTGCATTGAGAAGCTCGTGATATTCATGTATGACCATGGATGGAACACTCAGTTCACAGAATTCGACATCGTCGAAGAAGGTGATGTCCCATTGTTGATGTCACTTCCACAGATGAGAAACCTTGGATTTCAATTTGAACTTACTCCAGAGAAGGCTTACTTGTCCTGTGCACGTATTGGCATGAGAAAAATGGTTTTGAAGACAGCCATCAGTACTCATCTCATTCTCGATCTACAAGATGTAGCATGGTACATGAGCCAGGTTCATTTCAAGACTCCTCAAGTCAAGAGTTTCTTCTCACAACATTACTTTGAGTACAGCCAGATTGCTGTCAAACAAGATGTTCATGAAGAAGAAGCTTTGGTGACTGGTGACTACTGGCAGGTTGATCCACTACGTCGTGAACTCATCAGGCACCACAAGGACAAGAGGAAGAATCTACATGAGATGAATCGATCAGAAGAAATTCCAATTCCAAAAGATCAACTTCTTGATGAGAGAGAGACACACATTGAGTACCAGAAGAGCAAGAAGAAGGTTCTTCACAAGGACAACTGGCGCACAGAAAGGAAGAGATTCTCTGAACAGAGCGAAGAGTTCTGGAAAGGCAAGACCATCTACCAGATCAAGGGGGACTACGTGATCCCAGATGAAGTTGTCAGAAGTGACCTTGATCGAGCAAAGCCTTTTCGTGGAAACATTGATGATCTGTTTCACCCTGAGTCAATCTCTTCAGCGCCATCAGGTGTACAGAAGAAGCCAAGCTCCTCACAGAAGGAGGTAGGCAAACCGATTTCAAGAGGACCAAGCTTGAAAAAGATTGAGGTAGGTCCTCCAGCAGCCAAGAGACACGTAGGTAAGCAGAAACCTCAAGTTGTCGATGACTCTCAGGCAGGTTCATCAAGAAAGAAAGTTGTTGTCTCCTATCCCAAGCTTGATGAGGAAGATGAACTTGACAAAAGAGCTAGGGAGTTAGGTTTGGACAAAATTGACTCAGATGAACCTCAAGTCATTGAACCAGAACCTTCTGCACCTGCGCGCAAACGTGGTAAGCAAGATTCAGCAAGTCAAGTTGAGAAACTAGGTAGTGATGCTCTTGAGCCTAGGCGAGTTCGATTCCACTGCCTGGTAGTGAAGTGCAAGCCATGACACCAGCATACAGAAAGATGCTCAGGAAACTGGAGGATAGTGTGGAACTTTACAAACTTCACATCAAACACTATCACATGTCTCCTACTCAATTCAGACGAAGGACTTCCATGTTGGGACTTCCTGACTCTGTTTATCAAAAGTTTGAAGACATGTACAACAAGCGTCGTGTGTGTAGTACTTAAATTGCACCACCGCCGCGAGCCAGAATTTCAGGCATACGATCCACCAACTTTGGAGATGTTATCTTTGTTGATCATGCTGAAATTCAGATGAGGAAGAACAAGTACATGGTGTTGCTTGTTCTTGATGGTGCAACCAACTTGCTTTGGGCTACGGCACAAAACTCACTGAACAACA
>CAMXCT020005215.1:0-7500 GCA_947184155.2 Cladocopium goreaui
TATATTATATTATATATTATATTATATATTATATTATATATTATATTATATATTATATTATATTATATTATATATTATATTATATTATATATTAAGTATATAATTAAAATATATTTGTTTATTTATATGTAAAGAACGGGACCACAGACCGACCGCGTATGGGAAGGTGTGGAAAAAGAAAGAGCTGCCCCTGACACGTGTGGTGCCGATCCGCCGAGCTTAGTAAATGTATCGGAATAAATACAGGATCAACAAAAGGGGATATTGGCAGGCACGCAGAGACCACGCGAGTCAATCCGTACGTTCCAGTAAATGCTGGGACAGCAAGTTGGGCAGCAGAGCCAGGATGGGAAAAGAGACATCAGCCACAAAAAACACAAGCAGGGACTTGGACTCGCGGTCATGAATTAGAAACTAAAAGGTGAGAAATTGGCAAAACCTTGCAAGAAATAGCGGGTCACTGCAGCTCCGACGCCGCAAAGCGGCCCGAACCCGAAAAAAACGAATGGCTACCCCCAACTCTTGCAAAAGAAGGGAGAAGCAAGTTGCGGGGTCCTCCATTGGGCTGCAATAACTTGGACGATATACTTCAGCACAACCATAGCACCCTCATCCCAGGCACCTGTGTTTTCAGCAACCATAGGGACAAAGTAAATTCCTTGTGCGCGGCACGCCTCGGCAGTTTGAAGGTACGCCTTTTTGTGCCGAGCGTAAGCCGCTACGGCAGCCAAAGGTTTCTGGCTCGCCTGAACGAGAGTTTCCTGCCGCTGGGGCGCCGTGATGGCGAAATCTAAGGCAGAAGGAGACCCAGCAAAGGTTGGCAAGAAAACATCAGCAGAGTGCCGGCGAACATTGTGACCATCCTCAGGATTTTAGGGAAGTAACAAACCGGGTCGTTCCTGTTCCGGCCGGAGGCCAGCCCGGTGTGCCCAAGCACAGACAATGTTACGGACAGCATAGTGGCGTTGAGTGCATTCGCCACCATCGATATATATTCCCGTATGATAATTGTGGATATCCATAACTCCGTCATAAAGGGTACCAAGTATCCGCGTCAGCATCAGGGATCTACAACCGTGCCCGAAGTTCGAAAATAAAGGCTGCAGGTTCCAAGCGGGAGCAGCCCGCTGGTACAGCGGCGAGGAAAGCCCGACCTCCTACGGAGGCTTCTAAAAGCAGGGTTGCGCACCAAGCAACGTTAGTATGTCCGAGTTATTCCTGCCAGCCAGCATGGTCCAGCCGCTGGGACGTGGCGTGTTGTTTGCTAGAGAGAACATCGTCCAAAGCGATATAAGTTTCAGGCTCGAGTGTCGAATTAAAGCAAGCCAGGGCCACAGCAATTTCCGGGCAAGATTTAGCCTCATTGGACCAGAAGATCGCATCAAGCGCAGCCCCAGCCTGGAGGGCGGATGCCCAGGATGCCAGGAAGGCAACAGAGGCGTAAGCCGAAGTGGAACGAAGGCCTAAGCCTCCATGGCCCAATCCCAAAGCAGCCTGTTTCCATTGCAAAGCGTTAGGGTGCAGCCCGGTGAAATCCCCGAAGCTACGACGAACCATGCCGTCGAATATATGCAAGGTTGCAGTTTGCGGGTTGCAATACATGCTGTGGAGCATGCGTGCGAAGCCAGCGCAAGGTTGCAGAAGCCGCAATCCAACTTGGGGGGTCTTCCAGCTCACCCAAAGCGTCAAGCAAGTCGCCGGCTTTGGCGGCCCGTTCCACTGTGTAGGAGTGGATAAAGCTATCCTCGCCGATGGCAGCTCCCCAAGAGCTCAAAGTTACGGGCAACAAAATGGCAATGGAGGGTCGCGATGTCCAAGCGACCAACAGCAATCAGCTCAGATTTGGCAAGATTGAGGCGGAGCCCAATGGTAGCGGCCCGCGCTTCAACCAGCCGAAGGGCAACACTGACGGCATGGATGTTACCAGCCAAAACCCCGTCATTAGCCGCGAAAAAAAGCGGCCCAAGAGGATCGCCTTGTTAAACACCAGCGCACGATTCAACAACCCATGCATCAAATTGTAGCCGGGTCGGCCGCTGGTAGTACCAAGTTGTCCACCGTGACCAGGGCTGGAAAACGGTCCCGGAGGCCACCTTGTCCGATGAGGTCTAGTGTTTCCGGTACCAAGCGCGCACCGTGAGAATTGCTTTTTCAGCACCTCCCGGGACGGCGACTCCAACTTGGGCACGCCAGAAAAATAACTGGGCATCATTCCGCACGATGCCCATGAGGCATTTGCCGGTCAGTCGACGCAGAATCTCCCCCACGGCGGGAGGGCTACAAGCCCAGCGCCCGCCAGGATTGGGGCCAGGAATTCTGGGGCTCTTCCTTGAGCCAGCAGGTTCACAACAGCAATGAGCTGGGAAAGGAAAGCATCACTGCCACCGGCCACATTAGCATCCTTCAGGTGCTGAACGCGGAGCCCACTAGGCCCGGTCGCAGTTTCAGGGGGAAAAGCCCGGAGGCATCGCGCGACGGCTTCTGGCGCAATCTCTGGTGCGACAGGGAGATCATTCATGCCAACCGCCGTGGGAGGAGGCTGTTGTGGATGAAGGGCTCGGAACGCCTCAGCAGTTGCGGCGGTTGGTGGGCACAGCCCTTTGGAGAGAAGAGCTGCGCAAGCCTTGCGGTCGAAGCCCTCACGGGCCAAGCCAATGGCCAGAGCCTTTCGTTGTTCAAGCTCAAGCAGCCAGGTCCCCGCTTTAAAGCAGTGCGGGATTCCCAAAGGGATAGTCTTTCCCCCTCCTGCCACCGATGCAAGCGGTCCAAGGTGTATGCAGCAGTGGCTTTTCGATGTTGCCTGCCGCCACGGTGGGGGGCGCAAAGGACACACTTGGGGAGCATGCAAAGCTCACGCCAAACTTTGTCATCATTGCGATGGGCGGCAGCAGCCAAGGCCCGAGTCACGACCTGGGCCCACGCATGGCGAGCGGCACTGGGGACGTGCCGGATGGTGGCAGTCTTGGCAGCTTGAATGGCTGAAAGGGATGGGAGTTGCAAGCCGTCAGTGTCCATTGGGATGGCAGCGTCAACTGCAGCGGCCCGAGCCTCCGGCCGGCAAGTGGGGTGGACCCCGTGAGCTTAGGAAACACTGAGACCGCAAACGAGACACCGAGTGCGGTTGTGGGAATGGAGCCAGGCAGTGGGCACATCCCCTTGCAAGGAGCCGGCAAGGTGTGCATCGATGTGGGACTTCATCGTTGCGACTGTGGCCCAGCCCCGGGCCCGAGCTGGGTCAGAGCAAGGACATGCTGGGACCGGGCAAAACACCCGTTGAGTCTGCGGCTGTCGCGCAGGAGACCTTTCCTGCCCAGTAGGTGTGCTAGGCTTCACCAATGCGCATCCCGCGGTGAGGCCACCCTGCCCAGGCCTGACGCCGCTGCTAATGGTGACAGGCCCTCCGACGGTGCCAGCGGACAGGCGAAGGGTCAGGACGCCAAGGCAGCAGCGGGTCCTACCCAAAACCATGTGGAATCTCTTACCCTCCTTCAACCCCAAAAAGAAATCGTGTTCACAAATATAATTAATATATAATAATTTAGAAAATAATAATAATTATTAATATATATAAATATGTTTCATATATGTTTTATAAATTAGATATCAAGTACATACCACTGCACAATCATTATCCATTCAAGATTGGTGTTAGGAATCGCCCAGGCCACAGGGGTGGGAACGGAGGAATTTTCTGGGTCGGGGAGGGGGTGTGATGATGCCTACTAATATAATATTATATATATATATATATTATAATTATATATATATAATTAATAAATTTAAGAATTTTATATTATTATTATTATCAAATTTAAGCATTATATATATATATTTCAATATAATGTTGTAAGCATAAACCAATATGATATATGGTCATAAATTTAAAATATGAGGAATATGGTTGTACCGATTGTTGTCACACCAGTGATATTGGTGTTCCTTGTGGAGCAGGCTTGGGATGGGGGTCTTATGAAAATTTATAATTAATCGGCCTCCATACACTTGATATGCATTGATATGTTTTATCTGTGTCATAAACGGCTGAGGGGTAGCAGTCGCAAAGTTTTGGCGAAAAGAGAGGCGGCTGACAGCAATTGAAATATTGAACCCCCCAGTGTCCGATATGCGACCGCGTGAGCGCCATATAAATGTGTCAACTCAATAGATTTTGCAATTCAGAGATTTCATTGCAAAATTCCGAAAATAGATTGTCCAACCTCAGAGCTGCGTCACGTCCTCAAGCATTGATGGACCCATAGAGAATCCCCGACTAAATGAGGCTTAAAGAAATTATAATGTACCAAAAAATCATCAAAAAGACCATATGTCATACTAAAAATGGCCAAACTCGTACCGAGTTTAGGTCTAATAAAATGATCCCATGCCATGTTGGCCAGTACACTGTCTCCAGGTGGAGACGCCTACCTGGGGTTATCCCCCCACCATCCCAGTGGAGTGAATCGGTGGATTATAATGATTATAACTACAACCCATTCTCCAGTTGGGGTTTTTGAGGGGATATAACTGATATATAACTGATATATAACTGATATATAACTGATATATATAACTGATATATAACTGATATGATATAACCAGTTATGAAGCGTTTACAACTTCCATGGCCCAACCTGGTGACCCTGGTGACAAGGGTGACCAGCTCCCCATTGTCAGAGGGTCATGACCCTCCTGTGGTCTACCCTGAAAGACAAAATTGTGGAAAGGCACGGCATTAAAACTAATAAAACATCCACAAACATGACAAACATAAAGCTTGAGCAAGTTTCTAGCCATATTCTGTTTGGGCAAACCAGAGGCTTTCGCACACCATGTCCCTTCCCAAAAACGCTTGGACACATCTGAGAGTCGAGCTCATCGCTTTTCGCCTGGGTCTCAATTAAAGCAGCTGATGCGGAGTTGACCTGGGGATATTTCAGCTACAGTCATGGGTATCTGATCATATCCAAAGGGTGTGGATGCCTCTTGAAAAAAGAGATGGCTGAGGGAAAAAACAGTGGTCCTGGTCCGAACAAACCGTGCTTCAAAGCAAGCGGCTCAAATCATGATATCCCCGAACAACGGAGACTAGTGTGGCAGCCAGCAAGCTGCAATGCTTGGGTCATGTTCACTGGTTTTTTGCCGCTAGACTCACCATGCTAAAGTTGCTAAAGTCACCTAGCTTATTTGCCAAATCCCACCTTTGCTAGTTGCTTCATTGTAGCTGTTCTTCACATACAAAATGAAGCATCCCCAGCACAAAGGTGCCTGAGCTGCCTCGGCGCTTTGTTTCTCCTGGTTGTACCTCTCGCTTCCCAGCGGCCGGCCGAGTCCCCCGCGCTTCCAAGGGTGGAAGAAATGGGAAAAATATGGAAAATCACTGAACCTAATCATCTATAAGTGGTGGCCTGCCAGTGAGATGTTTGTTGGTATATAATCCCCATGAGCCATGAACTGGTTACTGGAGTTCTGTTTTACCAATTTTGCTCATGAACTGGGTGCCACCTTGTACCCTCCATGGCAACAGTATGTTCAGCAACAAAAAAACATCTCATTTTACCTACATTCGTCTGGCTTGTCTGGCTGAACTATGTATTGTTACTTTTAAAGTCCATGAACAGCACGTTGACTTTCTAAAGTGACCAGGAGCTCACTGATCGTGTCGACCTGCTGAGTTAGGTGACACAGAGCTACAGTGAAGGCCCAATTTTTATGGCATCGCCATTGCATCCATATGGGTTTGTCTGAAAATAGGGTATATTCCCAATTATAGCCATTTAATAGGGATAATGATCATTAACCATATGGGGTTTTATGTGGGGCTCCATCCAGCTGCTGTCTTTGACTTCTGCCTCTATGTCCGGGCCCGCATGACCACAGCGATTGGATCCCACAGAGCCTGGTACTCTGAGGCTTCCCCACTCTGGCGGGACAGGCCGGTCCCGGAAGATGTCCAGGAATGGTACCCGGTTTTTTGAACCCGTGGATTACATGACTTGTTTCTCATAGTTTCTCATAGTTTATCATAGTTTATCATAGTTTCTCATAGTTTCTCATAGTTTCTCATAGTTTCTCATATCATAGTTTCTCATAGTTTCTCATAGTTTCTCATAGTTTCTCATAGTTTATCATAGTTTATCATAGTTTATCATAGTTTATCATAGTTTCTCATATCATAGTTTATCATAGTTTATCATAGTTTATCATAGTTCATAGTTTCTCATAGTTTCTCATAGTTTCTCATATAGTTTATCATAGTTTATCATAGTTTATCATAGTTTATCAATAGTTTATCATAGTTATATCATAGTATTATTTCTCATAGTTCTAGTTTTCTCATATCATAGTATTTTATCTCGCATTTTCATAGTAGTTCTCATAGTTTCATCATAGTTTATCATAGTTTATCATAGTTTATCATAGTTTATCATAGTTTATCATAGTTTATCATAGTTTCTCATAGTTTCTCATAGTTTATCATAGTTTATCATAGTTTATCATAATTTCTCATAGTTTATCATAGTTTCTCATAGTTTCTCATAGTTTCTCATAGTTTATCATAGTTTCTCATAGTTTCTCATAGTTTCTCATAGTTTATCATAGTTTATCATAGTTTATCATAGTTTCTCATAGTTTATCATAGTTTATCATAGTTTCTCATAGTTTATCATAGTTTATCATAGTTTCTCATAGTTTCTCATAGTTTCTCATAGTTTCTCATAGTTTAGTTTCTCATAGTTTATCATAGTTTCTCATAGTTTCATAGTTTATCATAGTTTCTCATAGTTTATCATAGTTTAGTTTCTCATAGTTTATCATAGTTTATCATAGTTTCTCATAGTTTATCATAGTTTCTCATAGTTTATCATAGTTTCTCATAGTTTATCATAGTTTCATAGTTTATCATAGTTTATCATAGTTTCATAGTTTATCATAGTTTCTCATAGTTTCTCATAGTTTATCATAGTTTATCATAGTTTATCATAGTTTATCATAGTTTCTCATAGTTTATCATAGTTTATCATAGTTTATCATATTTTATCATAGTTTCTCATAGTTTCTCATAGTTTCTCATAGTTTCTCATAGTTTTCATAGTTTATCATAGTTTATCATAGTTTATCATAGTTTATCATAGTTTATCATAGTTTATCATAGTTTATCATAGTTTATCATAGTTTATCATAGTTTATCATAGTTTATCATAGTTTATCATAGTTTATCATAGTTTATCATAGTTTTCATAGTTTATCATAGTTTATCATAGTTTCATAGTTTTCATAGTCATAGTTCTCTCATAGTTTATCATAGTTTATCATAGTTTATCATAGTTTATCATAGTTTATCATAGTTTATCATAGTTTATCATAGTTTCTCATAGTTTCTCATAGTTTATCATAGTTTATCATAGTTTATCATAGTTTCTCATAGTTTATCATAGTTTATCAAAGTTTATCATAGTTTATCATAGTTTATCATAGTTTATCATAGTTTATCATAGTTTA
>CAMXCT020005216.1:0-20636 GCA_947184155.2 Cladocopium goreaui
CCAGACACTTCCCTGATGGCACGGGGTTGTTGCAGCAGTCTGCTTGATGACCTTGATGATGAACTTGAAGCAGCAGCAGCAGCAGCGGGCTGCTCAACTACCAAGGAAACGGGCCCTCCGCTTGCTGAACCTGAACTGGTCACTCCATCCATTTCCGTAACAGCATCCACACCATCGACCCTATCAGTACTTGAGCCAGGTTGAACAGATTCTGGCTCAGGAGCACTTGCTGTTTCAGCATCAGGGAGCTCACTAAGAATTCCACAGAGCAAAACCTCATCAGGGCCGGTTGGCACATCCATTTTGTTCTGGAGAGAACCGAATGCGTCATCTACTTCAGCATTGCCAAAACCCAATTCAAATGCCAGCTCTTCTTCTTCACCTGGTAGATCGGCACCCTCGCTGCAGTTTGCCTGGGTCGAGTCAAAGTCTACCTACAGTGTTACAGTTACAGTCTAGTGAAGTGTCTGGAATCTAGATTCAAGAGTTCTAGGCGGCTCTAGTCTTAGACTCAGCTTTTCTTGCTGAACCCGCTGTCAAAAAGAAAACTATGGGTTAGTGACTCCTAGCCCAGAGCTTACTGCAGTGTACAGTGTAAGTAAGTGTAAGCAGTGTAAGTGTACAGTACAGTAAGTAAAGTAAAGTGACAGTGTGTACAGTGTTCACTGTTCATTGTGCAATTGTACATTGTACATTGATGATTGGCAAAAATTTGGCGATGATAACCCAGGAACCCTAAAATCCTAGAACCACTGGCAAGTCAAGATGCATCTTGAGCTTGGGGATCTTCAACAAAAGCTGCAGGCTCTTTGGTTGAAAAGTTCTTGTCAATTTCTTCCAAAACAGCCAACTCATCTTGACCCAACAGCCCTCGGTAATCATCCACCCCCTTCTGATTTGCAGTGGAACTCCCTACATCCAGGTATTCCTCTGAGTTGACTTGCACATCAAGTGCGGCCAAAAGTTGTTCAATAATTTCCTCTCGACAAGGGGGGGTTGGATCATTGACACTGTGATCATCAATCTGATCAGTTGGTTCAGGCTCTGCCTCCAGCACCTGTGGTTCCGGATTTGCAATGGCCAAGTCTAAGTCTAAGCCCAAATCGAAACCACAGCTCAACATGTCAATTTCACCAGTTTTGTTTCTGGTTTGGGCTCTTGCCCCTCTTGCTGCCCCGGAACTCTTCTCCACCAATGACCCCGCTTGATTGTCCACCGGAACTTCTACCAAAATTGGATTCCAAGTTGCATCGCACCCTGTGACCTGAAGGAGCGACCTAGAGACATCAGTGAATTTGATTTTTCTGATCACAATTTTGTGGGGGTACTCATCTGACAACCTGGTTTCCAGCTTCAGCTGCGACAAACGGGCTGCAAGTTTCATGGTTGAAAGGGTTACAGGGCACCCTGATGCTTCATCCGACCCTCTTTCCAATGGGGATGGCCATGTCTTGCTCTGTTGGACATGCGGCTGCTGGGCAATCTTAAGAAGAACATTGTTTTGTGACCCTGATTCTTGGCGTACAATGTCCATGGAGCAGTAAGATTGTTGTGCCGGCTGTCTCCCACCCCTGAACACAGCTGAAGTAAGAAGGTAGTACTCATACGTCACTTGCCGAGCTCCAGCGTGAAAAATACCGAAGCGCAACAGGAGATCATCACGCACCATCTGAGCTGCACTATCATATTTTCGACCCATACCATTCAGTGCATCAACCAATTTGGAACACAATTGTGAAACCCGAATTGGAGAATGGAAGCGACAGAGTCCCCCTTTGCAATAGCTCCGGTACTGGACATGGTTTGGAAACGTGTCTTCCTCAGACTTCGGGCCAGCAGTATGGGATGCCAACTTCCTCATGTTGAAAAATTGGAACCCAAAAACCAAAAGTAAAAAGAAGACCAACTATCAATATATCAACATAAACATAACTGTCAACTTTTCCAGCACCCCTATCAAAAGTCAAAGTCAAATTGACCAAGAGGTGGGTCAAGATACTTAAAGGCCTGAGTGCGCTCGACCAAAGACTTCTTTGCGCAACGAATACCCATCAGTGAAGACAAAATGTTGCTTTCATCTATTGGCCAAACATTGTTCACTGGTGCCTTCGAGCATTTTGAAACTAGGTCTTGGTGCTGGTGGGCTAAGTGCGCAACAAACTCTTCCAAAGATGCCATCTTGTCTCGCAACTCTTTGAAATCCAAAGAACCTAACAGCACATTCAATGGTCCCGCAGGCACCGGGCAGATTGCTAAATCCGACTGTGCAGATTTCACGGCAGCTCCAGAAGAGTTTGAATTCTCAAACTCAAACTGATCGGCAAGTGCTTTTGTCTTTGCGGACTCCGCACGCAATGTGTTGCAAGAGTCTGCAAGTGCCTGGTAGCTTGCCTGGGTTTCCACTGGCAGAGATGCAAAGGCAGCCTTCACTTCAGCCCATGCATCCTTTGAGAACCAGTTCTTGACTTCCGACCCCAGTTTTTTCTGGCCACTGATGTAAGCTTTTCGAAAAACAAGCAGAGCACTCGCTTTCAAGTTGCCCCCGCTAGTTCCAGAAACTTCGGCCTTTTGACTTGACGATCCTTCTGAGCTGGTACCGTTTTCTACTTGTTGAGAACAGACTTGGGCAACCTTTTCCACTCGCAGGCGCAATGTTCGAGCATAATCATTGATAGAATTGCTGCAGAGGTTTGCCATTGTTCGGGTAGCCCCTGTACTTCTAAGCAAGGACCCGTGATGACTATGCGCAACTTCGCAATCAGCCACAGTGCATGTTGTGACTGCAGCCAGTGAATGTAGAACAGCTGCCCACCTAAGTGGGAAATATCAAAAGGGACACTGAGCCTATTATATTGTTCTATCAGACAAAAACAACGATAATAATAATTTAATAAACATATTTGAATCTAAAGCTAAAGAAACCAAACTGAACTAAAATAAAGGTATATTGTATATATAATAATATAATATATATACATGGACATTTCATTTGTGTGATTTCTCTCGGTTTGTTTTGCTATCATTGGTGAGAAGAGCCACGTTGACAAAATGAAAGAATCTGCAACAGTAGTACTTGCACAAACTCACAAGCTTAGCCACTTTGGACTGAGCAAATCATCGCCCCTGATGTGCCGTTTCTTCGACTTGGCAGCAAAACCCGGACGAACGCAACATGAATGAGCTTCATCCCATTGTTGACAAATACTTTGCCGAAACTCCTGTGATGTGTTTGGGTCGGCCAAAGCAACCAGTGAAAAGGGAAACTCATCAATTCTGTCGCCAACACGCCGCTGCAACCACGAAATTGTCAGCAAAACCATTCGTCTAAAGGTTCTGACATCTTGGGGCGCCTCCTGCTCCCAATCAGGAATGGATGCGTACCCCGACTTGAGCACGATCTGCAAACGTGTCTTGGGGCCAGTTGAAAAAAGCAAAGATGCCAAATATTGCAGCGCAGCTAGCAATGGTGAGGACGATGGATTTGCAAGTTGAAAAAGGATGGGGCTGGCCAATGGGTTGCCAAATGATGCGCATGACCCGAGAAATGTAAACGTCATGAACCTGATAGCCTCATCGACTAATGCCAGGAAGAGCAAGTGCCTTACTCACCAAACATGAGGCTCCAAACTCTACCAAACTCTAGACTCTAGACTCTAGACTCTAGACTACTTGACTAGACTCTAGCTAGACTCTTGACCGGAACACCTGTCATGTTCAAAGGCCTGAGAAAATAATTTGGGAAAACAAATGTTGTCGGAACCGGGCCACTTTCCAAATGATGTCCCACCCACTCGGTTCACAAACTCTTGCGCTTTGCTGGCCCTTGTTCCTCAGCCACAAAACATTGATAGTGACTAAAATATAAATTTAGTTAATTTGGTCAAGTTAGTGTCACTGTCAGTCAAAGGTCAGGCAAAACAGGCAAAACCAATATCCGAACTAATAATGATAAATTATAAATATAAAAGATTAATGCCACAATAACCTCGCTATGCACACTTTTGGAATTTTAATCACACTGCAAGAAAATAAAACCATTCTTCATATATACAATGAAGGGAGTGTTGCAGGTAATGTAAGTAAGAGTGAGTGTTGCAAATATATGACAATATTGATATGTTTTTTTTTGCTGTGGTGGCAAGCATGGGGCATGGGTTACGGTTATGTAGAATCACAGGCCTGGAGAATGAACATGAAAACAGAAAACATAAATGAAAAATATACTTATACGTGTGAAACAAAGATTCCAGTAATTTTGGACCACTGCAAGACCGCTTGCAGAGCAGGATCCAACTCTGGGTCAATCTCTCCGGGTTCTTTTGCAAACCCAGTGACAACTTTCTCAAAACAAGGTTGTAGAAGATGGCTCCATGTTGTAAACACCAGAAACATCAATGGCTCCCAAAGTTTTGTCCATTTTCCGGGGGCAGGCGTCGAGGGAATGGCGCTGAAAGCAAGCCCAATCATGGACTCAGCCATCCTTGTCTGCGACTCATCATTGTTGCTACAGCAGGGGTTCGGGCCATCCCGACAGCATATATGCGTTGGCGTGGTTGTGAAACCACCATTCCACATGCGTCTGAAAAACGACTCCTTCTCCAAATATTTGCCAGAAGAAATTTGTTCATCTGCGCCTTCTGGAATATCAGCCCGCTTTTTGTTCTGAGCAGAAGCCCACCGAACAGCTCGCATCATGTCAAGCAATTCTTCTACACATTCATTTGGGCGATTCATTTCAGAAGGGAGGTCTGCAACAACTCGAATCTCACAAGAAGCTTTGAGAACTTCACATACACTTGCTTTCAATTTGCTGAAGTTCGTTCGAGCTTGGAGGAAGTGGGTGAAAGAAAACAGATTGCTGATCAACTTTTTGTCCGTCTGGGTGACAGCACTGCCTTCAATCAGAGATACCTGAGAGCTGTTTCCGTTGCTGTAAGCAACAGCGGCAAAGTTCAAACATACATCACACTCACGGGTCACATGCGTATGACCTACTCAAAACTCAAAATTTTCAAGTGGGCTCACAAAACAAAACGAATTCCTAAAAACTGCAAACTAAACTAAGACAGATAAGATGTGGGAACCCCGCTTTTCAGCAATAGCTATGGCCATATGACATATGTTTTCCCGTTTTCCCTATTGAAGAAGACCATGGCAAAAGGTGGCCTAGACTCAGACGCCTGATTTTGATTAGGACTCCTAGTCCCAGACTCCTAGACTCCCATAGTCAAGGGTCAAGTCCAACCGGCTACCAATAAGAAAATTGGAATTTGGAATCGAGCTAGCTGCTAGATACGGGTATTCAACATTGAAAACAATGCCAATGTATATAGTTGGATAATTTATGTTTATATAGTTTGTTTATTTATACTTTTAGAATATAAATTCAATAACATAGATATGGACTACTATACTACACTACATTACATTCTACATTACACTACCCTACACTTTCAATAAATATGCTGTATGTCCCCAACATCACAAATCAATGGCAAATGTTTTTCCCCCTTGACAAACATGTTCAACAATCCCCTCAACACAGAAAAAGTATGAAAGCTAAATAACTATATAAATGCGCCTGCCTAGTGACTTGGTGGTTTAAGCATGGCATGCACTCTCGCAAAGCACGATCTCCGTCAAAACGATTCAGCTTGAAATGATAAAGGCGATCATTTGCTGTCGCCGAGTCGGTTTCTTGGAGCAAAATCTGTTCCCCTGCTGTTTCAGCAATGAGTCTCTCAAAAGAACGGATGGTGTGGAGCATTGGGTGGTTGGTGGTGGCATAGTATAGCTGTGGTGCACTTGGTGTAAGAACTAGCAGTGGAGGAATCACCAAAGGCATGCACATCATTTTCTGTTCGCCCCCGACCAACCAACAAATCACAAGGTAGTGGTGGACCACACAAATTTGGGACACAGCCGTCTCGTTTCCAAACCCCAAATTGACTGTGACCTTGTGACCGGTCTCATCAAAAGCCTCTCGCATAGCAAAAACAGTGGGTGGATTCTTCTTGCAAAGTTTGTACAAGTTCGCAAGGATGCGAGCCTGTCTTGCCATGACGGCACATGCAACCGTCATCTGCATTGTTGAAACTGTCCGCGGGCCCATCTCCGATGAAACAGCCAGAGCATTACGCTGTTTGATTCTCTTTTTGTTGGAAAGTTTCCCAAAACTTGTTTCAAGAAAGTCAGTCATGGAATAAGAACTGACAAACCGATTCCCCTTCCCAGATGCTTTAACCGCTGCAGCATTGATCAAACCACGCTTGGAAAAAAGACGTCCCCTCCTCAAAATGCGCAGCCGCATTCCATCACCATGCTGACTTCGCTTTTGCAAAGAAGTCAATAGTTCCAAAACACTACATTCATTCAATGCAAGTTTCTTCTCCGCTTTCTTCAGCTGCAATCTTAGGGACCAATTTGTGCGTTCTTCCTTTGTCCCCTTGGAGTACATGCTACCTTTATTGACTCTAGCGACACCGGCTTTGAGTTGTTCTTGTCTCTTCCTAAGACGTCTCAACCCCGTTTTTTGGATAGAACAGATTCCCCTGCTCCGCACACTAAAGGGCATTACAGGAAGGCCATCATTCTGCTGGTTCAGATTCTTGTCCTGGTCCACCGTAGCCACACGTGCCTCTGCCACTGCTAAAGCACAACTTGGCATAGCGAAATCAGGATCATCAAACATATCGGTAAAATCAAACGCCGCAGCACTGGAGCTATCCATGGAAGCTGAAGCATCCATGGCTGTGCAGCGCACATGCACGCTCAATTGAATTATGATTCCCAGTTTTACACATCATCCATGTGTGTATAGAGTACTATGGCCAAAGTATTATAGCAGAATATTATATTATTATGATTACAGGTTGTCCCGCTGTCCCGTTTTCAAATGCAAACATTTCTATTTATTCATTCAATTCTATTGGTGCTTTTGCCACTTGCTACTATCTAGAATCTAGAATCTAGAATCTAGAATCTAGAATCTATAATATGAAATCTAGAATCTAGAATCTAGAACCTACAATCTATAATAGTGTACTAGTGTACTATAAATATATATTATAATTAACTAGCCAGTCAGTTGACTCCAGATTTCTGCACAGGCTGTGCTTTCCAGGTGGTTTGAACAATTGTGTCTTGTGGCACTGCAACCAAAAGAAATTCACATGTTGTTGAAGCGCAAGGTTCAAATGAGCCACAGTGAATTGGATGTCAGGTGAAACAACTGGCTCACACAAGTCTTCTCTGATTGAAATTTTAGCTGCACATGCCATGTTCTGTATGTTAGTTTGGTATACAATCATTGCATTTTTAAAATAGATATTACAAGTTTACCGTTTACCTGTTTACCTGGTACATGTAATGCCGGACGCCAAAAACATTCAGTGACGCAGGCGCACACACACACAAAAACACACACACACGCACACCAAACTAACCTGTCGAATTAATGTGCTGCCCTGCCCCCCCAAGCAGCACTAAGTAAAGACGCAAATGAAAGTTAGATGCGAGTGAAATGCGCAATAAAACACAACGTAATGCCCAATCACCTTCCCTGTTGTTTGTTAGACGGAACTGCCATGCACAAGAGACACCACACTGCCACGTCAGAAAGGAACCCCTGCCACGCACACTGCCACGTCAAAAAGAAACCCTGCCACGCACAAGACACCACACTGCCACATCAAAAAGAAACCCTGCCACGCACAAGACACCACACTGCCACATCAAAAAGAAACCTTGCCACGCACAAGACACCACACTGCCACGTCAGAAAGGAACCCCTGCCACGCACAAGACACCACACTGCCACGTCAGAAAGGAACCCCTGCCACGCACAAGACACCACACTGCCACGTCAGAAAGGAACCCCTGCCACAGCAGGCCAAGACTTTGCAACTGGAAAAAAACAATTTGAAAACAAAAAAAACACTTGGTGGTAACAAAAAAACATTATAAAAAACATGTTCTGCGACTCAAAAAATCCAGAGAACAACATTTGACAGATTGAAAATGCACGTGGCAGAACAGCTCTGCCACACGTGGCAGGCCAATGCTGCCACATATGTCGGCTTCACAGCACCAATCCAGAATTGGGGAATGTCAAATTTTAAGGGTTGGTCCGTTTTTCATGGTAGAGGATCTTGCTAAACCAAAATATACCAAAATATACCAAAATATACCAAATGATTACAAAGGATGGCAAAGGATGGCAAATAAGATAAATAAGTGCCAAGATTGCACCACGGCATTGTCAATTCCTCTCTCCACTCTTTCCGAAATCCACGTGAGACGTCGCTTGAAACATCCCATGTTGTCCTTGGCACGAGTTGTGAAAGGCGTATGCACTGTGGTGGTCTCACCATCCGTCTGTAGCCAAACTTTCGGTTGAGCCATTGACCTCAATGCATCGTGCAGGTTACAACACGTCGCGTTGCATTGCAACAGCTCCGACGGTCTAAGGCTGCTGCTCTAGCTTTCCTTTGATCTTGCTGTCCCGATTTTGGGAGTGTGCCTTGGCATTGATTCTCACGCACAAATATGCTCTATGCGAATCCCATGTGAATCGGTGGTAAGCGAAAACATATCAAAAAAGACCAAACAAAAAATGTTGCAGTGACAGGGTAAGCGCATTGCCTTGATCTTCAGCTTGTCAATGGTCTGTAAAAGTTTGGTCTCCTTGGCTTTGAATGATTCGTGAGATGTCCGATGCGACGAATCGAATTCTGACATGTTTGTGGCGCACCTTCCGCAGCAGCTCATATTGCGCAGCACGGCGAGTGGCCTGTGCTTCGGCATCTGCTGTATCTCGGGCACACGCACACCACAACGACCACGGGCCTCGTCAAATCCGGAGTTCTGGATTCGAGCTGCCTCGTTCACCCGCCAGGCCTTCAGGTTAAAAACGGGTCCAGCAATGTCCAGCACACACAACTTTCAGCAACTTTTTAATGGAATACTCTCGTGCAAATCAAAGCTCGAACTGGAAAAACAGACTCGGATGACTCCGATGTCGCCTCCAACTCTTTGTAGAGCACATTGAAGTCCTTTCACTGACAAATCTGGGCGTGATGCAACTGAAGCCAACAGATCCCAACCATTCTTCTCAAGCCCTGAAACTTGGTCAAGCTCCGTCTCTGTTATATCGTCAGTCAAAAGAAGTGCAATGTCAAAATGCTGCACTGGATCTGTCCTCCGGAGTGAGAGGATGCATGCGCCTCTCCACCTCACGCTTGTGTCTCAGATCTGCCTGGCTGTGACAACGTCAGTGAGTTGCATGAGTTGCATCAACGTCAGTTCCCACCAGCAGATCTGCCTCCAGCTGCAGGCGTTCTGCCTCTCTTTGTTCCAATTCTTCGCGCTCCTACAGCAGGCGTTTCTCAGTTGATCAACACGCTGGAGCCAACCATAACCTATTCCTTATGTTCAGCCTATGTTCAAGTAGGAATGGCTCAAAATTACAAATGGATTGGATGGGTAAATACTAAAATTATCTAAAACTGCTGTTGGTATCCCATTTACCCATATTTACCACATTTTTCAACCATAGCAAAAGCCAGGTTTGTTTTCTGCTGTTTCTTGATGCGTTTTCGAGTTGCTTTGAACTTCACTTGAACTCATTGAACCCGTCGACCCAAAACACAGCATGAGTGTGGTAGACTTTGCAGACCCTTTGGATCCCTTCGGCACATCTCCCTGAAAGCTTCAACGAAAGGCCTGTCGTGCTTGCCGAAGCTGTCGAGTGCGCCTGTCACCCGCACATTGTCAAATTACGACGTAAATTCGAGTCAATTCGAGGCAGTAAAGTCACACTGAGACAGAGACTATGAACCCCCGCCTTCTGGCTAACATGCCTCTGGCATGGCATTGAATCATGACGCACCTTAGTGACCAAAGCATACCAAAGCAGGGCCACCAGGCTTGGCTTCGTGATCCAGAGTTGCCAAATACATCCGAGTTGCTTTTCAAGAACCAGCGCCGCCTGACCAACTGTGCTGGTGAGTTATAGGGGGAGCTGACTCTTTTTCAATGCAACTGAATGCAAGGAGTCAGAAATAGCATCTGCAAGTTGGAACAGATTCAAGCCTGCCAGCTTCCTAGACTCAAACATTCTTTTCCGTCCTTTTCCTGTCTTAAGTGACTCCAGACATGAAGTCCGCCCAGAACTCTCCTCGCACCGCCTTGTCTGCGCTGCTGAAGTACGGCCGCCGTGGCTTCATGACCACATCATCCCGCTGATCCACGTACAAGCCCACCTCACGTGTTTCACGTGTTTCACGTGTTTCACGTGACTCACGTGACTCCCTCTTTCCGAATCTTTCCCCACTGGTGTTGCTGGCGAATCGGCCACAGCGCCTTCTCCATCTGCGTGCCAGCCTCGCGCTTGCACTGCGTAGATCGGGTTCGGTACTCGTAGGTTTGTGCCTCGCAGGGTCCGAATCACAGAACCAAACATGGTTTAATGAGATATGAATGGGGATATTGATGGGATATCTTATCAATCAGATATCGATGGGACAACGAACAAATATTTAGATGCTCAAAGTTTGACAACACCAAAAACTGGCTTTCCAATGCTTTCCAGCCTCGCGATGGAAACGGATGATGTGCACATCCTTCTTCTGGATTGGTGCAGTCTGGGTCACTGCGTGATGAAACCTTCCGAGATTTTCAGCGCAATACTGTCCACATTGAAAAGTCATTGCCACACATCCATGACAAAAAACAATACTGAGCAGCCCACGTCGACCCCGTCATCTTGTTTCGATAGCCACCAAAATACGGCCTGAGCGATTTCAGCTGCTAATATCAGCTGCTAGAGTGAGTGCTCAACATGTTCTGGGACTATGATGACCTGGCGATCCCAGCATCAAACTGAGGCTGGCGCTTCTCCATGACGGGTCGCTGCACGTGGACCGAAATGATCCGCTCCTGCGTCCGATTTCGAGGTTTCATTGTGGAAAAAGCATGAAAAAGGGGAGATCCAGATCCATCCAGACCCCAAAGCTATCCAAAGCTAACCCCAAAATCATCTGCAGCCCAAGGCAAGCTGGAGTCATTGTGTTATCATGTATCATATTGTATCATCATGTATAATCCAACCGCTCGAAAAATCATGGAGCGGGTCGACTGCTGGATGTGAACCAAGTGGAAAGTGGTTCATTGATTTCACCTCGCCGCGATCGTTCACCACTTTCAGCTCGAGGCAGTCGGGCATGACGTACTCCTGCACGCGATGCACCCGAGACTCCAACTGGAGGTGTCCACCATTTTCTCAAGACGCGTTCCGAAAACTCTCAGGTTCCTACGCTTCTCTGCATTTTACTTTTCATAATGCAAAAATGCTCACATGTTGTTTTTGAGGTGTCAAGTGGACATAGCAGACATAGCAGAATTCTGGAACGCTTCCCAGGCCTCGGCTGCTTGTTCCTGGTAGTAGTTGATTCTGAGCTCAATCCCCGCCTGAATGGCACCAAAAAAAAGAGAGGGTAGTGTCCCCATCATCCAACTCGTGCCATTGGATTCTCTCATGCGGTCTGCATTGGTCTGCATCGGTCTGCATCGGTCTGCCACCCTCCAAGCTCCACACCCTGTCTCCAGGCTTCAAGCCCAAATCTCTAAGCGATTTCTCGTCAGGGAGCACTTGCTTGAACTGGCGAACAGAGCCAGTGTGTGCAAAACTGTGCAGGGTGCTTTCCAGCTCATGGCAGCTCGGTCCCAGAAATGGGATATGGATGATATGGGAATATATGGGAAATGATTATCAACATTGATCAACCATCATCAACTATAGAATTGTGGGATGACCCAATTTTTGAACGCAGCTGATCGCCAGACCTCTGCAGCACCTGACAAGTTCATCAAGAAGAGCGACTTGTCGGGAATGCTAAGCCTTAGATCCACGAATCGAAGGGCAAAAACTCCCGTTACATCCCCTTCCCGTGTAGTCCATGAACCATATATAAATCACTATAAATCCAAACAATGCTGATAGAATCTGAGTGATCTCAAATTCCATCCAACTGTAACTGTACCGGTTATGTAACCTGTCCGTCATGCTGCTCGTGCTGCTCATGCTGCTCGTGCTGTGCAGCTGGGTTGCTCATGCTCCAGATCCGCACGAATCTGCCCAACCAGCCGGTCTATGTTGACTTGCTTGGTCTGGCCATAGCCCTGTTCCAAGTGTGGCTGCACATCTTGAGCTAAATTGCCAAGAAAACACGAGAAAACCATTCAATTCTGGACTCATGGAAGCTTGCTGAGGGTAGCAAAATAAATTGCCATGTGCTGCCATGTGATGCCATGTGATGCCTTTCAGTGTTCATTGCGGTTCAACACGATTCAACTGTCCCTGCCTCAGGCAGGATTACTAGGTCAATGCTTGCTTCACCAGAAACTGGATGACTTTGCGCCTCGGCTGGTGACATCTTATTGATTTGGAGAAGTTCCAGGAAAGGAATCCAAGTTGTCTAAACTAGAAATCTCAAACAGTGAGACTACTTTCCTTGATGAACATCTGACTGGATGTTCACACTGAATTGAGTTGATGTCTATTGATCCTGTCCAAGTCCCTTCAGGCAGTTCAGCTTTTGAGCTCAGGGGGTCTTTTTGGTGCCTTCTTCTGCAGCTAATCATTGCATCGAAGTCTTAGCAACCGCACGTCCGTTGAGGTAGAAGCTTCAGGTGCCTTCCAACCAGCTATCAAGGGGAGGCCGCCATATGAGTATGGGATGACATGGGATGACATTGGATAAAAATGAATAAAAGTTTAAGAACATGATACGTTAACTGCACAACAATGGATAAGAATGGCTAAGAATGGATGAGAATGGATAACAACTCTAATTATCATTACTATCATTCATATTAATTAACTAAGTATACCTAAATATAACTAAGTTATCTAAAGTGTAAGTCATAACATATCAGAATTATCTTCTCTAAGTAACTTTAAGTTATCCAATCCTTGGAGCGTTGCCGTTGTGTTCCTCACCTCGGGCGCCGATGCGGAGGCGGACGTCTCCGTGACCGCGGGCACCGACGGCACCGACGGCACCGACGGCGCCGCCTCGGGGACCTCGGAGGCCTCGGGCGCAGCGGCGGCCGCGGCTTCGGGCGCCTCACCTGTCGTGGACGTGTTGCGCGTTGCGGGTCCACGGTGTTCCACGGCGTTCCATGGCGTTCCACGGTGACGGTCATGACGGTCATGGGTCATATAGCATCAACCACCGGGTAATTGACATATCCACGGCATTCATCGGCATTCCACATTTCGAACATCTTGGAACATCTAGCATTGTATTTTCACTGCGAATCATCCCATGAGAGTTTTGGAGCTTGGCAAACGAGCCTGCGGCCCCTTCGGCTGGTGGATCACCTCATGCTCATGGGAGTGCCGCTTCTGAGTCAATTGCAAAGAGAGCAGATAGAATTGATCAAAGTCTTATACAATCACTTCAGAAAATCCAGAGAATCCATGGCTTCAGAAACAAATCAGAAACAACATGGGACGTGCTCGACATGCTCAACCCAGTCGATGTTGGCTCTTGCTGATGATGAGTTTCAGGCTGGCCACCTGGCTGCAGGTGTCCATGAGAGCATGGAAACTGATGGAAACTGCAGGTCCTCTTCGGACATCGGACTTAGACATCTTTAGACATCTTTAGACTGAGATGATCACAGGAGCAGCTTCTGGTGGGTCCGGCACTGCCTCCCAGGGTGGTTCTCATCATCTTACATCATTTTTCATCATTTTGCATCATCTTACTACTCAAAGTTTAAGTGTGGTCTAGTCCGAGTCCGCCGTGATCTACTACATCTTACTCCAGGTCTTCTTCATGTGTTTCAGTACTCCCTCACCTCAGCCTCCGCCATGACTGGTGCCAAAGAGGCAGGTAGGTCACATTGTCAGCTCTTGAACCAAAACCAAAAGTAAGAGATATCTGAGATAAGAGGAGAAGGCAGAGAAGGCATCAGCAAAATTAAAAGAACAAGCCACATGCCAATAAAAAAACACAGCGATTCGTACCACTTTGATTCTTTCGATCCTCAAAGCAAGTGGCATTCTTCGACGAAGAAGTTCAGCTGAAAACTTCACACGCTGCCACGACTCCCGCCACAACTCTTCTCACTATTTTCCTCAGCTCTAAGTCGAAAGCTCCAAAGCCCGGCTTGGGCTTGGAGTCGAAAGCATAGCTTTGGGAAGCATAGCTTTGGGAAGCATAGCTTTGAAGCTTCCAATGTCTTCCAAATCTTCCTGCCGTCGGAGTCGCTTGAGTCACCAAACTCGGCCACAGATCTCCAGGCATTGAACCCGAACAGGACGTCTTGGACGCCGTTGAGTGTGACGTCTCAGAAGAAACCCACAGAAGTCAACATCTCCTGGATATCAAGGCTGGTCTTGCTGCTCACAAATATCTGGTTTTGCTGGTCTCACAAAGGGCACTAAGGTTTTTAGGATGCTGCTCTGGATCATTATGCTGCGGTCTTCCCATCCTGCCAACTGCAATGTGTGCTGGCACTAGCACTAGCAGTCACTAGCACTCCTTCAGCCTGCGCTGCCGTGCAGAATTTGGAGCTGCTCGCTCCAATGCTGCCCTCGACCCACCGGTCACCACCGGTCACCACCATCAGATCATCTTCCAAAGCTGAAAAGCGACAAATCCCGGCCAAACGCTGAGATATGCTGAGATAAACACCGAGCAGGAGATTCTTCACCTGGCGAGCGTGAGCCCTTTGCATTGTGAGATGTGTGAGGGGACAACGATGCAGGACCCACTGCGGGCAGAAGCTGGTGAATCCACAACCTCAGCAAAGTCAGCAAAGTCACGGCACCAGGGAATTCTCAAGGCCTTGAGATCCCTTGACTACGTTGTCAACCGTTGTCATATATATATATATCATATATATATATATATATCCGCCGACCCCGGCCGACGGCAAGGGGGAGCGCGTCAGGGCAGAGAGGTTGTAACAACACCAACACCAACACCAACACCAACAACAACAACAACAACAACAACAACAAGAACAACAACAACAACAACACCTTCAGAGGCATGGTGTTTTCCGCCCGGGAGGAGGTGATTTTTTCGAAGCTGTTTTACTGCCGCACCCGCAGGCAACAGAAGCTGTCGAAAAATGTTGTTTTTCTAGAATTTCAGACGACGCGTTAGGCAGTTTTTTGGCGTGGTTTTGGAACTAGCTCGTCCTTCAGAAGCATGGGGTTTTCCCCCGGGAGGTGATTTGGCGTTTCAGCGTTTCGAGTGGTGTCCATACACCAACACCAACACCAACGCCAACACCAACAACAACAACAACAAGAACAACAACAACAACAACAACAACAACACCTTCAGAGGCATGGTGTTTTCCGCCCGGGAGGAGGTGATTTTTTCGAAGCTGTTTTACTGCCGCGCCCGCAGGCAACAGAAGCTGTCGAAAAATGTTGTTTTTCTAGAATTTCAGACGACACGTTAGGCAGTTTTTTGGCGTGGTTTTGGAACTAGCTCGTCCTTCAGAAGCATGGGGTTTTCCCCCGGGAGGGGAGTTGTTCGAAGCTGTTTAGCTGCAGCAGGCGCAGGCAAAAGCAGCCGCAGGCAACAGAAGCTGTCGAAAAATGTTGTTTTTCTAGGATTTCAGACAATAAACAACAACAACAACAACAACAACAACAACAACAACAACACAACAAGAACAAGAAACAACAACAACAACAACAACAACAACACCTTCAGAGGCATGGTGTTTTCCCGCCCGGGAGGAGGTGATTTTCGAAGCTGTTTTACTGCCGCACCCGCAGGCAACAGAAGCTGTCGAAAAATGTTGTTTTTCTAGAATTCAGACGACACGTTAGGCAGTTTTTTGGCGTGGTTTTGGAACTAGCTCGTCCTTCAGAAGCATGGGGTTTTCCCCCGGAGGTGATTGGCGTTTCAGCGTTTCGAGTGGTGTCCATACACCAACACCAACACCAACACCAACACCAACAACAACAACAACAACAACAACAACAACTTCAGAGGCATGGTGTTTTCCGCCCGGGAGGAGGTGATTTTTTCGAAGCTGTTTTACTGCCGCACCCGCAGGCAACAGAAGCTGTCGAAAAATGTTGTTTTTCTAGAATTTCAGACGACACGTTAGGCAGTTTTTTGGCGTGGTTTTGGAACTAGCTCGTCCTTCAGAAGCATGGGGTTTTCCCCCGGGAGGTGAGTTGTTCGAAGCTGTTTAGCTGCAGCAGGCGCAGGCAAAAGCAGCCGCAGGCAACAGAAGCTGTCGAAAAATGTTGTTTTTCTAGGATTTCAGACGACACGTTAGGCAGTTTTTTGGCGTGGTTTTGGACCTAGCTCGTCCTTCAGAGGCAGGGTGTTTTCCCCCGGGAGGTGATTTTTTCTAGGGTTTCAGAAACAACATTAGGTACTTTTCCCGGTCACTTTTGGAGCGTTTTGGGCACGAAATTAGGTGGCGTTTCAGCGTTTCGAGTGGTGTCCATACACCAACACCAACACCAACACCAACAACAACAACAACAACAACAACAACAAGAACAACAACAACAACAACAACACCACCTTCAGAGGCATGGTGTTTTCCGCCCGGGAGGAGGTGATTTTTTCGAAGCTGTTTTACTGCCGCACCCGCAGGCAACAGAAGCTGTCGAAAAATGTTGTTTTTCTAGAATTTCAGACGACACGTTAGGCAGTTTTTTGGCGTGGTTTTGGAACTAGCTCGTCCTTCAGAAGCATGGGGTTTTCCCCCGGGAGGTGAGTTGTTCGAAGCTGTTTAGCTGCAGCAGGCGCAGGCAAAAGCAGCCGCAGGCAACAGAAGCTGTCGAAAAATGTTGTTTTTCTAGGATTTCAGACGACACGTTAGGCAGTTTTTTGGCGTGGTTTTGGACCTAGCTCGTCCTTCAGAGGCAGGGTGTTTTCCCCCGGGAGGTGATTTTTTCTAGGGTTTCAGAAACAACATTAGGTACTTTTCCCGGTCACTTTTGGAGCGTTTTGGGCACGAAATTAGGTGGCGTTTCAGCGTTTCGAGTGGTGTCCATACACCAACACCAACACCAACAACAACAACAACAACAACAACAACACACAAACAAGAACAACCCCCACCTTCACTTCCATGGTGTTTTTTCCGCCCGGGAGGAGGTGATTTTTTCGAAGCTGTTTTACTGCCGCACCCGCAGGCAACAGAAGCTGTCGAAAAATGTTGTTTTTCTAGAATTTCAGACGACACGTTAGGCAGTTTTTTGGCGTGGTTTTGGAACTAGCTCGTCCTTCAGAAGCATGGGGTTTTCCCCCGGGAGGTGAGTTGTTCGAAGCTGTTTAGCTGCAGCAGGCGCAGGCAAAAGCAGCCGCAGGCAACAGAAGCTGTCGAAAAATGTTGTTTTTCTAGGATTTCAGACAATAACAACAACAACAACAACAACAACAACAACAACAACAACAACAAGAACAAGAACAAGAACAACAACAACAACAACAACAACAACACCTTCAGAGGCATGGTGTTTTCCGCCCGGGAGGAGGTGATTTTTCGAAGCTGTTTTACTGCCGCACCCGCAGGCAACAGAAGCTGTCGAAAAATGTTGTTTTTCTAGAATTTCAGACGACACGTTAGGCAGTTTTTTGGCGTGGTTTTGGAACTAGCTCGTCCTTCAGAAGCATGGGGTTTTCCCCCAGGAGGTGAGTTGGCGTTTCAGCGCTTCGAGTGGTGTCCATACACCAACACCAACACCAACACCAACAACAACAACAACAACAACAACAACAACAACAACAACACCTTCAGAGGCATGGTGTTTTCCGCCCGGGAGGAGGTGATTTTTTCGAAGCTGTTTTACTGCCGCACCCGCAGGCAACAGAAGCTGTCGAAAAATGTTGTTTTTCTAGAATTTCAGATGACACGTTAGGCAGTTTTTTGGCGTGGTTTTGGAACTAGCTCGTCCTTCAGAAGCATGGGGTTTTCCCCCGGGAGGTGAGTTGTTCGAAGCTGTTTAGCTGCAGCAGGCGCAGGCAAAAGCAGCCGCAGGCAACAGAAGCTGTCGAAAAATGTTGTTTTTCTAGGATTTCAGACGACACGTTAGGCAGTTTTTTGGCGTGGTTTTGGACCTAGCTCGTCCTTCAGAGGCAGGGTGTTTTCCCCCGGGAGGTGATTTTTTCTAGGGTTTCAGAAACAACATTAGGTACTTTTCCCGGTCACTTTTGGAGCGTTTTGGGCACGAAATTAGGTGGCGTTTCAGCGTTTCGAGTGGTGTCCATGAGTCGAGCTGTTGCAGCTGACGTCAAAGCGACAGGACGCGACAAGACAGTTGTCACAAAGGCAGGCAAAAGATCTTTTTTTCTAGGCTTTGAGGGCAGGCAAAAGATCTTTTTTCTAGGGTTTTAGAAGCAACGTTAGGCACTTTTCCCGGTCCCTTTTGGAGCGTTTTTGGTATGAAATTAGGTGGCGTTTCAGCGTTTCGAGTGGTGTCCATGAGTCGAGCTCGGCAACGGCAGCAGCCTTCTAGTATGCTTCAGTTCCCTCATGTCTTCAGTTCTAGTAGGATTCCAGAAGTCAGCGGCAATGGCAATAGCAGCGGCAGCAGCAAGTCCGCAGCAGCGGCAACGGCAGCAGCCTTCTAGTATCCTTCATCAGTTCCCTCAAGTCTTCACTTCAGTTCTAGTAGGATTCCAGAAGTCACGTTAGAGAGTTTTTTGGTGCGATCCTGTGGCCCGTTCGTCCTTCCGTGTCCTGCTGTTTTGGTGCCGGGAGGTGCTTTTGGTACACTTCTGTCAGCAGCAGCAGCAGTAAGAGCAGCGGCAGTGGCAGTAGCAGCGGCAGTAGCAAGTCCAGCAGCAACAGCAGCAGCGGCAACGGCAGCAGCCTTCTAGTCTCCTTCATCAGTTCCCTCAAGTCTTCAGTTCTAGTCGGATTCCAGAAAGTCCAGCAGCAGCGGCAGTGGCAACGGCAGCAGCTTTCTAGTGTCCTTCATCAGTTAGTTCCCTCAGGTCTTCAGTTCTAGTAGGATTCCAGAAGTCACGTTAGAGAGTTTTTCGGTGCGATTCTGTAGCCTGTTCGTCCTTCCGTGCCCTGCTGTTTTGGTGCCGGGAGGTGCTTTTTGGTGGCAGCAGCCTAGTATCCATCAGTTCCCTCAGGTCTTCAGTTCTAGTAGGATTCCAGATGTCACGTTAGAGAGTTTTTCGGTGCGATTCTGTAGCCTGTTCGTCCTTCCGTGCCTTGCTGTTTTGGTGCCGGGAGGTGCTTTTGATACACTTCTGTCAGCGGCAGCACCAGCAGCAGCAGCAGCAACGGCAGCAGCCGTCTAGTATCCTTCATCAGTTCCCTCAGGTCTTCAGTTCTAGTCGGATTCCAGAAGTCACGTTAGAGAGTTTTTCGGTGCGATTCTGTGGCCTGTTCGTCCTTCCGTGCCCTGCTGTTTTGGTGCCGGGAGGTGCTTTTGGTGCACTTCTGTCAGCAGCAGCAGCAGCAGTAAGAGCAGCGGCAGTGGCAGTAGCAGCAGGAGCAACGGCAGCAGCAAGTCCAGCAGCAGCAGCAGCAGCGGTAACGGCAGCAGCCTAGTATCCATCAGTTCCCTCAGGTCTTCAGTTCTAGTAGGATTCCAGAAGTCACGTTAGAGAGTTTTTCGGTGCGATTCTGTGGCCTGTTCGTCTTTCCGTGCCCTGCTGTTTTGGTGCCGGGAGGTGCTTTTGGTACACTTCTGTCAGCAGTAGCAGCGGCAGCAGCAGCAACGGCAGCAGCCGTCTAGTATCCTTCATCAGTTCCCTCAGGTCTTCAGTTCTAGTAGGATTCCAGAAGTCACGTTAGAGAGTTTTTCGGTGCGATTCTGTAGCCTGTTCGTCCTTCCGTGCCTTGCTGTTTTGGTGCCGGGAGGTGCTTTTGGTACACTTCTGTCAGCAGCAGCAGCAGTAAGAGCAGCGGCAGTGGCAGTAGCAGCGGCAGTAGCAAGTCCAGCAGCAGCAGCAGTAGCAGCGGCAACGGCAGCAGCCTTCTAGTCTCCTTCATCAGTTCCATCAGGTCTTCAGTTCTAGTAGGATTCCAGAAGTCACGTTAGAGAGTTTTTCGGTGCGATTCTGTGGCCTGTTCGTCCTTCCGTGCCCTGCTGTTTTGGTGCCGGGAGGTGCTTTTGGTACACTTCTGTCAGCAGTAGCAGCGGCAGCAGCAGTGCCAGCAGCAGCAGCAGGAGCAACGGCAGCAGCAAGTCCAGCAGCAGCAGCAGCCTTCTAGTATCCTTCATCAGTCCTTCATCAGTTCCCTCAGGTCTTCAGTTCTAGTAGGATTCCAGAAGTCACGTTAGAGAGTTTTTCGGTGCGATTCTGTAGCCGGTTCGTCCTTCCGTGCCTTGCTGGTTTGGTGCCGGGAGGTGCTTTTGGTACACTTCTGTCAGCAGCAGCAGCAGCAGCAACAGCAGCAGCAGCAGGAGCAACGGCAGCAGCACGTCCAGCAGCAGCAGTAGCGGCAACGGCAGCAGCCTAGTATCCATCAGTTCCCTCATGTCTTCAGTTCTAGTAGGATTCCAGAAGTCACGTTAGAGAGTTTTTCGGTGCGATTCTGTAGCCTGTTCGTCTTTCCGTGCCCTGCTGTTTTGGTGCCGGGAGGTGCTTTTGATACACTTCTGTCAGCAGCAGCAG
>CAMXCT020005217.1:0-20627 GCA_947184155.2 Cladocopium goreaui
ATGTATGTATGTATGTATGTATGTATGTATGTATGTGTGTGTGTGTGTATGTATATGTGTATGTATATGTGTATGTGTATGTGTATGTGTATGTGTGTATATATATATATTGATGTATTGATATATTATGATATATTGATGTATTGACATCATGTCAAGTGGAACATCAAACCAAGTTATGACGCACATTAATTGGCCATGCCGGTAGTCCGAGTCTCTCGGCTATCCTTGGTGACAATCATCCAGGCTGGCCCTGCTGATGGTGAAAGAGATGCTAATCCCATCACGTATATAATATGCGTATATTTATCTATATTCATTTATATCTATATATATATATATATCTGTTTATTTCTGGTGTATTGAAGGGTTGGGAGGTGCATAACGTCGCATTGTGAGCTCCCCCGTTGGGTGAAGGGCTCGCTCAAGTTCACATGGATCTTTTTTCTGCTCTGCCAGGGTTTGTCCCGAGCACAAGAGGGGTAATGACAACTTGGCTGCGGGCTATGTGAGAAATAGCAAAGCAATTAGAGTGTAGTGGCTGCATGGGTCTTCGGGAAATTCATGTCAGATGCATGGGCATGACATTTTTGATGACGCACAAAAACCACCAAAAACCATCAAAAACCCCTGTGGCTTCGTGCAAAAAAATCGAACGCAGCGAAGCCTGTGGCTTCGACGGCTGTCACAACTATGCAGCTGATTTTCGCCTTGTCATTGCCCCCAGGCCCGCAATTTCAAAAATCTATCGATGCACCCCTCTCTATAGGAAGTGTCTGACAGGGAAATAAAACAGCAAAAAAGAAGAGCAAGCGAGTTGGGCTGAGATATGTCGTATGCTGAGTTTGGACACATCATTGACCATATCATTCATTCTTTATCTCACATCGATTTCTGACAAGACACAACCTTGTGGCTCTTCAGTTTCAACAACTGCATTTGTTCCTCTTTGGTATTTGATCTCTATCATTCTGCAGGGTTGAAGAGCCACAAAATCTCGCTATTGACGACTCCACGAGAGCTTTTGAACTGACGTGGGGAGACCGCAGCACTAAAAAATTGAAAAGTGGGCCGAATCCAGCCCGTCGAACCGAAGCGCAAAAATGCACAAGATTGCCTCATCGCGATTATGCAACTACATGGCCAAGACATCAACACACACACAGACTTAACCATTGATAAAACGGGGATGATAGGCTGATGGTGATTTGACCCTTAAAGGTTGCAAACCAATTCTTTGCGCACTTTGGCTCAGCATTGCGGGTGAGTGCCATAGCTGGAGTCAACTGACAAAATTGTCGCTGACTTTGCCAGGCCAAGGCTTAGAACCCGAGGGTCGCTCATGTGAAGGGTCTTCCCAATGTCGGAAGCAGGGGTCGAACTTGGAGAAACCCTGAAAGAAAAATATCGTAAACGGTGCCCTTGTCTAAAATGAAAAATGGTTTTGTGAAACAGGAAAAATCGTCGAACTGATGTTTCAACTTAAAACCAACCCACCGTAACTTGGCCCTCTAGTAATTTCACATAGCTATGGAAAATTGCCTAGTCAGTTCCATGATATAACGATGTCTGCCGAAGATTGAAATGGTGATGTTCCATAGCTACATTAAAGTACCAGAGGGTACCTTGGATGTCCAGGCACTGTGTTTTCCATGCTTCGAAACTCGACCCAGTTTCCGCATTCAGAAGCACAAAACCTTGAGGACCATCTTGGCCTAATCCTGGCGGCCAAGAGATGTGGCTTATGGGCCGCCTGGTCATCCCAGCATCATGAAGTGGAACGCTGACAAAATTTGGCATGTGAATAATGATAATAACAATAACAATAAGAATGATAAGAATAAAAAATATTGACCCGTATTACATGATATAACCCCTTTTGATTAACGGGGGCAATGGCAACAGATGGTAACAATACGGCAACAGTGGCGCGTCCTCATCGGAGTCTGGTGGGGAGCAGGCCCTGGCTTTGCCCGACTTGGTGTCCAGGAGTTCCCAGCCTAGCACCATTGGCTCCATTGGTTCCATTGGTTTGCCCCGGCTTTACGGCACCCCATACTTGGCCAGGCTTCAATACCAGACTTATCAATACTTATCATGTTTTTGTTGGAAAACATGTGTTTTTTCACATGTCGAAGTGCCAAGTGACTGCCGTCCTCCCGTTGTCGCTTTTGAAAGCGGCCCTGCGGCTTGGCATTTGCATTTCCATTCCCGTTTCCATAGCCACTGGCTCCAAGGGTGGCCGGCTTCTCTCGGGCCTCCCTTTGAATCAAGCCAGAGTGGTCGACCAATGCATACACGTGGGAACCGATATCTAGCTTCACCTGTCGAAGATGGGTTGATGGGAGACCGGGTTGAGTACCTGAGATAGCCTGTTTCCCAAGATGGTTTTGTGGTCAATAACCCAACGGAAACCAATTAAAAATAGTTGAGTAGATTCACAAAGAATACCATCAACACGTGTGGTAAGCGCGCGAAATGGCTACTTATATGACATGACAAGACCAGGTTGAAATTCCCAGCCATCCACACCTCATATGGGGCTCCTTGGAACTGCGGTGGCCAATCCTTTTCCTTAGTCGCAATCGATGCTCTGTTTCGATTCCAAATGGCTCAGTAGTCGGGGACCCACAAATCTATCAATTTGGTCTAGATTTGAATGGCCATCAATTCCAGGTATCAATTGTATTCAATAGTATCATAGGTATCTCGCTGTCAAATGCTGTCAACACCCCGGCTTTTTTGCTCACCAGCCAATACACCAAGCTTCTTTGTACCAGAGACCTACTACTACGCCTTCTTCCCAAGTAGTGAGATTTCCAGGCGCTTCGACCCGACAAAGAACTCGGTCGCCTTCCAAAAATCGCAAGGGCGCATTGACGATCTGTCCTGACAACGCAGGACCGGAGCTTCTCCAATCAGTTGGGGATTCAATGATTCAAAATATGTACATAGTAATGTTCATTATTGTTGCTGTTACTATTATTGTTAGTGTTATTATTACGTAGTAGTCTTATTATTGCCACTTTTCAGTCTTGTGAATACCTTACATATCTACAGTTAGCTATCAGTTGTCTACTTGAACTGCTTGACTTCTCCGCAAAGCGAGCCAATCCCTGAGTTTTCAAACATGGTAAAGAACTGTACTGCAAGTGTGAACTATTGACCTTCTGGCTGATTTAGTATGGCACGTATCAAAAGATTCAAAAGAGGTGCCGCTGTGCGACCTGTCCTGTGCAAGCGCCAGTTTTCTTGACCTTCAAACAACAAGCTCCAGAGCCCTCGGCCTCAGTTGATGCGGTTGGGGTTTTCTGGGGTCCCCCGGATGTTTTCTTCGCTGACCCCTTCCCATCGTCGCTGCAAGGCACTAAGTCCGGGCAGATCGTGAAGATTGCCGGGGCCAGGGCTAAGAGCACAGCAGGATTTGGAGGTTTGACTGAATGTTGTAGTGAGACATTCTCATAGTCGGATGCCCAGTTCTTAGTATGTCAAAAAAGATCAGCACCTCCAGGCATGCTACTTTTGGGGCCGCTTTTCTTAAACGCATCTGCAGATATCTGCAGATATCTGCCCCTACTATCCCATACGTATTGTTTGAAATTCCTTGGACGAATCAAACAGCAGGAAATCCGCACTCAACCTCAAAAAATCGCAAAAAAACATCGCCAAGCAGCAAAAGGAGTCATTTTGAAACCATCGCGCTGGCAGACGACTTGGGGGTCCTTCTGAATGACCATTGGGCAGATTCTGGACATCTCTTCGAATCCAGTGTACGGGTTCAGTATCATCCTTGGGCGCTCAGTGCACTCAACTGACAGTGGAACGAACATCGACTCCCCGTGCTTGGCAAAGGACCTCGAACTTTCATGTTCAAATGGGTGTGGGTCAAAATTGAGAGACCATGAGAGACCAAAAAAAAGTTCCGACAAATATGTGGTTTTTTCCAGCCTCTTAATCCTCCACCCTGTCGCTCTGCCAACTTCGGCGTTGCGCCAAGTCGCAAGAGCAAAGCAGAAGCACCGTTCTTCCGGCCACAAACATCTGCGCCCATCTCCAGGTACCTCAGCGCCGTCAGCGGGTTGGTGAACCATTGGAAATCCTACTAGGTCCTACTGAGCCAGTGATGATCAATGAATGGTAAAATATGTAAAATGCTGTGTCTCGTAGTCGGTCAATCAACTTCAACCCGCCATCTGCAAAAACCGTAAACCAGCACATCATCGAACCACACTTTAGACCGCCAAACCCCACATCTTGCAGCCAAGATACTGCCCCACAACATTGCTCTTGAGGGATGTTTTCGCCTCACAGCATCCGTGTGTTTTTGGCATCTGCCCAACAGCACCCCTTTCCCCATCCAGATCCATCGTATGCATCTAGGGCACATCATACGCACATTGCTCGCAATATTTGAGAAACATCTCAGAGGTCCAGGCAGCAGTAACCTTCTCCTCCGCGGCGAAAATGCTCCAAATCGACCCAATTTTTGCATGAAGCCAAAGTTTCATCCGGAAAATATGGGATAACTAGGATTCACCGATTTCAATGGGTGTTTTTTTCAGTTCAGCTTCCAACGCCCGGCTGCTGTCCTTTCCGAGTCGCTTCTCTAGATCGCCCAAAACCTCACCAGAAATCGTGGAGAAATGGGATATTTTATGGGATATAGTGCGATATTTTAAGCGGGATATGATATATGTATATTAATGAATATTACTATACATCTTGTATATATTATGTACATATATCACCAGCTATGTGTGAATTTCCAGCACATCTTCAAGTTCCATCAACATGATCGCCTGTTTCTGAACATCTTCCGAGTAGTGCTGTCGTAACCAGCCGCAAATGCCTCGTGCAAACGTGCGCTGACTAGCCCTGAAATTGACCATTTGGTGGTATTCCATCATTTTCGGACAAAGCCACATCAACATCTCAGAACTCACGTCCAAAGACACTTAAAAAAAAACACTGCCGAATGCAACTGCCGCCAGCCCGCCTGCGATTTCATCTTTCCCCAGCGGCTGATTTGGGCAGTTGATCAATGCGCGCATCGAGGCCATGTGAGCCTCCCGGCCGATCTTCTGAAGGTCGCAGGGAAAAGCTCCAGTTGCAGTCCCAATCTTGGCTGCCTTTTTTCAAACATCTAAAAACTCACAGTAAATTCAATATCTATTCCATCAGGAATCAGGGCTCGTATCTATTCTGGTGGGGGTTCCAAATTGAACCACCAAAAAAAAAAATTGGGCAAAATTTCTTCACCCCTGCCCCCTGCCATGCAGCACCTTCAAGGCTTCCTCCTCAGGCTCCTCTTGGCTAAGGCTCAGGATGGCTTCCAAGGCGGTCTCATTATCCGAGTCTTTGGCCTGATCATCCCATGTCGTCCCTGGAGCATTGGCATTGGCAAAATGAAGACAGTGGATATTTTTCATGGGCCAACATTAACCAACCAGAAAGACATGATAAATTTTGCGGTACCTAAAAATGTGGATATAAGCAACAATTCTTGGATATCATTATGGGATACCCTCTGGTAATTTAACATAGCTATTGAAAATGACCATTTATAGTGGATTTTCCCATTGAAAATGGTGATTTTCCGTAGCTATATTAGTTTACCAGAGGGTATATCTTGCGGAAGATCTAGCCAACTTGATGTGATATTGGGGTTTGGTACCTGAAAATCGTGTAAATTCACTCTCTCAAAATGGCAATCCTCCTACGACATTGCCCCAGCAAGGTGCCTTCGGGTCCGCTCCATGCGTGAGTAAGGCACTGATCACAAAAAAGAGCCTTGGTGTGACTGGAATCGCCTCCTGAGTCGCTACATGAGAAAATCCAGAAACTTTTTTTGGGGTTTTTGTTACTATGGGGGTTTTTACCAGGCAGAGCCGAAAAAATGTTCCCAGCATTTCCAACCACATCCCATCGCCCAGCAGCTGTTGTGGCTCGGTGGCCTCGTTTAAGCAGGCGTAGTGCAACGCTGGCATGCCCCCATCAGAATTCTCCGAATGCTCCGAATGGCTCCAGTCAATACCGCCTGACCTGGGGCATGGCAGATTTTCCGTTGGGGAAAATGTTGGAGAAGCTGATTTCACTGTGGAAAATCGAAGAATCGCCCGTTCTTTTTTGGGATGAAATTTGCAGCATCCCATTGCAATGTCTTCGCGGCCAAGTGTCTTGGCATCTCTTAGAAAGTCATTGATAGTTTCAAACTCCAAAGGAGTGTCCTGGATGTAGGCATCCTGAGTCGACGGACACTCAGCTCTCCAACTTTCTGCTGAAACAGCGATAGTCAGAAACACTTTACGCAGGAAGTCGTCTGCAAACATTGCACTATGGGACATCTTTCGTAGAAAACAGGAGACCATGTTTGACATATCTGTAATTAGTATCTTCACTTCGATCCAATCGAATCACACAACCGTCCCAGGACGAACCTGTAGGTATTCTGTGAGCTGCTCTATCACACTCATGGGAAATCTGCGCAAGAAAAAGAAAACTGGTTCCAAGTCTACAGTTGTCATGCTGATCTGGTCATCTAGGTGGCCCTAGATGGTGCCTAGTCAATAGTGACTATGAAGCACTGGAAAAGAACAACTACAAACAAGATAAAAGTTTGCTTGTAAACTACACAGAGTATGATCAGCATCTGTGTTTTTCTATTTGTTCTTTGTACAATGTTTTCATGCTGTGTCCAGCCTTGGGCCAACAAGTTCTGCAGTCTCCCATCCAGGAAATCATGCGAAATCATGTTCGTTGCAACCAGCAGTACCCTCCAGTAAATTAACATAGACCCTGGCAGTCATCAGGGTTGGAAGACTAGTTTCCACTATCAATTGGTGATTTTCAGGGTCTATGTGAAAATTTACCAGAGGGTAACCATTGCTGGTTTGGGCATCCCGGCAGCAATTCCCCAGGCTTGATGACATCTATGGCTCGGGCGCAGATGCCCTGGTCGGACGTGGAGAAAAAAATGTTGGCGTTTATGATATGTTATTCACTGATATGTTTGATATATTTTGGGATATCATATATAAAAAGTTTGGTTTTATGTTAGTCAATGACAATGATTCGAATCATCCACCAAATATATATATATCTGTGTATATATATATGTATATATATATCTGTATATATATATATATCTGTATATATATATATATATCTGTATATATATGTATATATATATGTATCTATCTATCAAGAACAACCACCAGCCACCAACAACCAACAACAGGAGCCCAATCATGGACCCAGTTCTCGAACACTGATCCCACCTGGCTCGGAGGAAGGGATGGGGCAAAGAAGTTCACCTGAGCAGCATCAGTTGAGGAAATCTGGGGATCATGATTTAGAAAATCCCCAAAGAACTTCTTTCCATTTAGATGGTTTGTAGCATAATCCCCTACTATAATATGCAGAAGAATATCATGGGGTGTATTGATACCATAGTAATAATTGCGTTTAATCGTGATTCCCATGGATTTTGATCATCCGAAGCAAATTAACTGTCTTGAAACCACCATCCCAGCAGAATTTGGGTCGCATAGTGGCGCAATTTTTCATCAGTTCCATTCAAGGGCTATGGCTATGGGGTCAAAATGTTCAACACCGCACTGGCCAGTTCAATCCCAAATAGTCCATATACATACATGATTCAAACCGAGTATATGTGAATATATGAATATATGATATATATATATATACATACATACACATTATATTATATATATATATATACATACACGTTATGCATTATATGTATGTATGTATATATATATATTAGTATATACATATATTATTATACATATATATATATTATTATTATTATTATTTTATTATTATTATATTATGTTTTATTTTATGTTATTTTATTGCATTATATTATATTATGTTATATTAAATTATATAATATATAAATATATATGCACATTATGTATTATCTATATATATATATTAGTATATACATATATTATTATACATATATATAGTATTTTATTATATTATACTATAGTATATGTTATTTTATTATTGTATTGTGTTATATTATAGTTTAGTTTATTATGTTGTATTATATTATATTTTATTATATTATATTATATTTTATTATATTATATTATATCATATCAAATCATATTATACTATATTATATTATACTATATTATATATATATATTATTACATTATATATGTGTTATTATATTAGGTGTATATATATATATATTATTATATTTTATATATATAAATATATAAGATATATATATATATATATTAGATATATATATATATTAGATATATATATATATTAGATATATATATATATATATTATTATATTAGATATATATATATATTATTATTATTATATTGTTGTTTTATATATATATATACATATATTATTTTATAGATATATATATATATCTTATCATTGTCATTATCATTATTAATATATATATATATAATATATTATATATTAAACATTATATTATATAATTATATTATATATTATATTATATTATATTATATATATATAATATATATATGTTGTATAGATCAAAACGATGGACCCACCCGCAGCGCGACCTTGGGAGAGAGTATAACTCCCTCATCCTTGGCCCACTCGGCCATACCCTGGCAATTCGCCAGGCGTTTGCGAAATCCACGAGGGATCAAAACGGATCTGAATTGGCGTATAATTAGTCTAGAAGTGGGTCAAAATTGGATCTAAATGGCTCAAATCTGAAATTACAATGTATGTTCGGAGGCCCTGCAAGAAAATCACCCCTTACAGTCCTAAAATTGGCCACGAGGTACCGTACATCCGTCTTGCTGGAAGTCCTGCTCTCATGACTCAAAAGTTCCACTCGCAATGGTTGCACCCCTCATGCCTCGCCATGAGAAGACGGACTGGAACTGGGAATCGGTAGCCAGTCATCCTCGCCCAGATATGGGAAGACAATGGACTCCAAAAATCATCCAAAATGTGTCGTATTGAATAGGAAAAGCAATGATTCAGGGTACTTTAATTTTGAGAGACCGTTTCCAATTTCAGGACTCTTCTAGCTGGAGGCCTGCATCTATCATATGACGCTGGCACATGGGACCTGGCTCATTCCATCCAGGACAACATCGGCCACTTGAAGCACGGCATAGCACTGACAATATGGTAGTCGTGTGGCTAAATTGGAAGCGCCTTCGAGGGATTCCGCCCCTCTGTCCATCCCTTTCACTTTTTCAATCCTTCAGGGTATTGGCTTTCTATACATCTACATATACATAAATATACATATATATATATACATATATATATATACATATATACATATATATATATACATATATATATATATATGGGTTTCAATCTGCTCTTCAGCTCAAAAAAATTGACAGCTGGTGCGAGAGCTCACATGTGAATTCCTGATTCCAACCACAGCTATGACTGTCACATTTGAGCTTGAGATGGTTGTTGAAGCCAAAAGCAAGCCATCTGCTGAGCCAAAGTCATCCGAAAGGGACACATGCCGTGCACATAGCATCCAACTCATGAAACTTCAACACTTGCGAAGAGATACATTCACAGAGTGTCCACATACGTGAACACTTGCATGTGTTGTGTATATATTACAGTACATGATAATTGTGTATATATATATATGTGTGTGTGTATGTATATGTACACACATCTAAATATAACATATCTCATATGTAATATACATACAGAAATGCTTGTGTGTGTGTGTCAGTGTGATTCATCTGACGTCCCTTCACTCCCTTGGTTGTCTGTTTTTTCCAACGCAACGCGGTTGTTGGTCTGTGGTCACACCTCCAATGCAGCTGACTCTTCAGGCGTTTCATGCCATTCGGGAAGACGAGTGCACTCCGATGGATGAAGCACCAGTGGATGTAGTTTCTGTCGGGCGGCTTCATCGATTTCCATCCATTCCTGGCACCAATTTCCAAAACCCCTTATGAAAGAAAGCTGCTCACAGCTACACAGGGATACATTGGATATCTAGACTCTTAGACCTTCAGTAGAAGGATTAGATACAATTGCGCGTAGCCATATTTGAATCATCGAAAGCCATATTGGTGGGATATCAAATAATTGTTTTATACATTTATATGTATATATATATATATATATTCGTATACAATTATACACACGTGTATTTGAAAGCCCACTTCACAATCGTCCCCTCTCAGGACCGGCCTTGGCTTCGGTGAGTTCCGCTTCCACCGCTTCATCCTCCAGGGCCGTCGGCCGAGGGCATTGCAGTGGAAAGGCACGGTGCAGCCAGCGCCTGCGGCATCACACGGTGAATCTTACGCCAGCTGTGGTGAATCATCATCCAGTTCATGGTGAATAGAACCATGATTCATGGTTGATGGTTAATAACAATAGTTCATGCTTGATCATGATGATTCCTCGAACTCGAACTGGGATTGAAATCTCCAGAAACATGATCTGCAACATGATCTGCCTGAATGCGGGGCTGTGCCAAACCACCACACCACTGGCATCAGCCGCACTGCTCAGCTCTGACACCGCTGAGGCGTTCAGTTCAGATGCCAAGTGTTGCACCTGGTGGCCAAAAAAACACCATGTTGGGAGATGTTGGATTCTTAGATTCTTAGATATATATGTATATATATGTATATAATTATATATATATTATGAATATTATGACTTATTATGATAAAATTATGGTGTTGGGCTAATGATGAAGTCCTCGTAAATCATGATAAATCAGGATAAATCAGTCGAAATCAGTATAAAGCTCCACCAAACAGGGCTCAAATATCCTGATCCAACCGTGATCAATCCCACAGGTGCCTGCTCCAGGGCCGCACCCGGCATTTGGAACGACGCCTCGGGCGTTGGGGACGTCGTGGGGGTGACAGCTGTGACAGCTTGACCTGGTGATGGTCATCGGATCAACAATTCCTATCTACAAGCCATTACAAGCCATTTCCGGCAAGTCTGCAACATCCTTTCTCCCTGCTTTGGCCAAGAATCATACAAAAATACAGCAGCCAGTATCAGCCAGTGGGAATTTCGATGAGTTTAATGGGATGAAGATCCAAGTACCCCCAATTCCCCCTCAAATTTCCCATCTCTCACATCCCCACATCGCCTCGAAGTGATTCAGCAGCGTTTCGCATTCGTTCAAGCAGCACACAGCGAAGTATTCGGAGGAAGCGATGCAATTGGACGCGCCCAGCAAATAGTTGGCAATCAACACGTACTTCCTTGGAAATTCCCAACGATTGCTGGATCTGAAAGATTAAGCTCCATGGATCTTGGTTGTTTAATAAAAGAAAAGTGCGTTTTGGAAGTGTTGCCACCCCATGCAGTGCTAAGAAAACTCTTCCATCATTCGTCATACGTGGGATAGACTCCACCCTGTTGTGGGCCGCTGAGACGGCTGGCATGAATCATCTGCGTACAGGCCCCGGATTTTTGACATGTTCTAATGGGAAGCACCTTTTCACCATTGGTTTCCCTTCATGATAAATAATCAATGACTTGGATGACAACTTGATTTCTTCTATTTCTTAATGGAACCTGGATACCGGCACCACGATGCCCCACTGCCAGCTGCCAGCAAGATGCTCACCATTCTCTTCCTCCAAGATTCCTGCCTACGATGGTTGCTGCTGTCAAGTCGTTTAGGAGTCAGGAAAAGGTGCCTTTGCATGCTATTCTCGTTCAATCCGAAATCACACAAATACAAAGGGTCAAGATATCTACCACAAATGCCAAAAAGCTGTTGAAGTGTAGTGTATATATGATGTACATATTTTTGTGTGTGTATTTTTGTGTGTGTGTGACTAGTTTGTACAGTTTCCGAGCAAGTTTCATCCAATATCAGCCCCACTTCCAAATTCAACTCTCCCACCTCCTCAACCCATCCGCACCTGCTGCAGGTATTCTTCTTTCTCAGTGAACTGGTACTGGGGGTATTTCGGTGATCCGTGGAAGTCATTCAACTTCACCCGACCTGAATCTCCCATCTTCACCAGGGTAGACTTCATATCCTCACATTCACGATTTTGCCAGCGTCCATACCTGGTGCTATGCAGCCAAAGAATACATTGAATATGTGCTGATTTCGAGAAACCTCATCCCAAAAGAAGATTACATAAAATGAAAAATCTAATAGGAAAAATATGTTATACACACCACGCAGATACAGTTTTGCCAAGAGCATAACTCGCTCTTTGAGATCTGTCCAAGCAAGCTTGCCGCTGCTGTTCAAGGCCTGTGCTTCGAAACTCTGCATGCCCTTCCACTCTGAAGTTTTGCGAGCACGCAGCTTCATTTGAAGATGCTTCTTGGCATCCTCAGGGTTCATCCGGGATCAAACCTAACTTATTTGTACATTTTGTCAGCGTTATACTACGTCTGTAGCACCTCTTTGTGTTGTTTGTTCCTCCGTTTCTCATGGCCTCAATATTTGTTCCATGTTGTTTAACCTGTTCTACCCTGCCTCCAAATCATGTGGTAAGCCATGACGGAAGAGCAGCAAGTACGAGAGCAAAACCTCGTGCGCGTCTTCCACGGTGATGGGAGCAGGCACTCGGTCCATATCCTCAACTCCAATGGCTCCAACGTGGGGATCCCACGCAAATCCACGGCTGAAGACTGTTTAAAACTAACAAAAAACATGCAAAGGATAGATTGGATATGTGTTCATTGATTCTCATCCCAAACTGGATGTCATGTTTCCACTTCCAAAACCAGACAAGGTACGCTTTCCAGCTCGTTCAAAACGTAGGCAGCCCTGAGCAAGCCTACTGATTCTTCCAGCAAGATCCTCGTTTCTGGCGACCGCCACCGCAAGGGACCAAAAAAATCCAACGGGACACAACCAAATCCCAAATACGGGTATGGTAAAGGCAGCTTTTCCTAGCCGCGTAGTTTTTCTAAGATTCTTTAGCCCCGCATGTTTTTCTCAGCCACGGAACCAAACGTAACCATTAAAAACTGTTAGCCACAAATGCCACTAAATGTTTGTCCATGTTCCTTTTGTTCTCAGTCAACCTCTTTGATTTCCTTTAGGCAGTCAGTCTCTTTGTTCCTCGGTAAAATCTGACGGATAGGGGGCCTGGGTTCGGAAAAATTTAGGGAAGAAGGTTTCCCCTAGGTAAATTTTAATGAATCAGCAACCCATTCGGTGAAATCTAATGAATAAGGATAGTCCTGTTTTCAAAACAAACCAGTGAAAAAGGTCTACCCTACGTAAATTTTAATGAAACAGCTGCCCACTCGGTAAAATCTAATGAATATAGAGATAGTCCTGCTTTCGAAACAAACTAGTGAAAAATGTTTCTTCTATAAATTTGAATGAAACAGCGGCCCACTCGGTAAAAGCTAATGAATAAGGATAGTCCTACTCTCGGATCTAATGAACAAGGTTTCCTCCAGGTAAAGAATTCCTCTTTAGAATCAAAAATGATTAAGCCTGCGAGCTCAGAACTTCGCCGGCACTGACCTGCTACACAATGCACCCTGCAAATCATACTGCTAATGTAGTTCAGAGACGCTGAAATCAAGCCGGAACCTCATAGCATTTATATGCATTTATGATCATTGTAACATCTCCAACCATTTCGAGACCTGCAATCTGAATAATGCAACTGCATCTTTTTGGTGGAAGCGGCGAAGTGTCACAAACCCTGAGGGCCAAAATACAAAATCAACCAACAGATCATCCTGACACAACTTTCGCAAGCGATGCTACCACGTAGAAATATGAGAGATTGTCGACAGTTGATCGAAGAGCAAAACATTGCCACCAGTGTATCAAACGGCATCATCTTGCCTCTGTACCAGACATTATGGCCTGCACCAGTACTTTTGCCGATGTGGCTGATGACCTTCCAGTGCTTTAGCCAGAGAAGAATCACCTCCGTACTTTAAGATTTATTGTGGCCATATGCTTGTTGAAATCTTAGAAAGCCAACAAACTCAGATCCCAGCTCCTTGCGATGGTCAAAAAGCAACTCGTCGCACACCACATGCTTTTAGCCCTTCTTGCTGTACCTCCTATTGCAGCAGCAGCGCGTTCCAAGTCTTCTGTCTGATATCTCGCACACGGCTGCTCAGCGAACAACAAAAAGTTCGCGCTTCTCGGCTGAAAAGTCCAACACTTTAGTAGAGATGCCAGTACCTATCTATCACCAGGCAACGGAAGCAGATCAAGTGAACTATATATCCCCACTCACCAAAGTTTCAATGAGACTGTAAACGCACCTTGGTAATTTCGGACGCAATGTCACACTCGTGCAGATGCGGATCGTGCGTGGCTTGAGGCTTGGGGTAAAGATGGTGTAAGTGTTTCTTTTGATGAGGTTTGGGGGCAGGGTTGTAAGTATGCCTTTGATGCGGCCCTGCGCGCCCACACTTCAGAGACCCCGCTGCGATGGATTCCCTTCTTTGGCGACTTGCGGTCCTGATCTTCCTCCTGCACCTGCTGGCATGGGAGTGTGGGCACTCAGGCTTTGGGCGTTGGATGATCTTCGATTCCCCCGATTCTCTCAAAGGAGTTTCAGGTTCCACCTCTCCTGTTGAGGAATGGGCTTCCGAGACATGAGGAGAAATTGTTGAGGAGGCCGTATTCCCCAAGACAAGAGACCCCGTACTGATTTGAGCTGCCAGGCCGTTCCATATATACTGTGATGCAGGCAATCCGAACTCAAGCTCTATTCAACTAGCCAATGAGGACTCATATTTTACCGGAGACAACCTGTCTTTTGAAACAACCTGCACACAAATAGATTTACTTTTGAAGCTTGTTCACTTGACTTCTTCTTGAAACAGGTGCGCGCGGCTTCTTTACTTGAAAACATGCTCTGAAATCAAACAACAGATTATCAACGTTTGAAATTTTGAAGGTATATGTAATTTACACATATTTAAAAGACCCATGCAGCGTGACGTCAAAAAGAATCAGGCAGTTGATGGCTAGTTCGTGGGATTCTTGGTTTCGAGAACCATGTGGGAAAACACGATGGCCGGACATGCTGGACCATCGTATTTTCCCACACCAATTTATGTGTGAAACCCACTTACATGCGGCGGCCACTGGTCATGCATTTGACCCAGTCTTGAGTCAACTGGTCACTGCTTGGCAACTTTATATGCTTTCTTGCGGGGTCTGTTGCCTTGAAAGGCCTAAGGTTGTGAAATGACCTTATAGGGGGGCCCATCCACCAATGTCAGACCGAGCAGCGCCTTTTGCAAGGCGAAGGAAATGAAAATTGTTTTTCAAAAAAAACACGATTTGTTGATTGTTCTATAAATGATCTATTGATTCGCAGGGTTATCCAGAGGTAAACTAAGCTACATATATTGGAAGATTCACGAAATCTGAAAGTCGTGCATCGAACATGAAAAAATGGTGAAAACCAAAGGTTAAATAAAGAGATATATATATATATATGTGTGTATATATATATATATAAAAATGTATATATATATGTATATATAGATATATATGTAAATATGTATATATATATATATGTATATTTGGCAAACCCGAGCCGTAGAGAACGAACAGGTGGAAATCTGGAAAACATAGGAAAGCATAAAACCCATATATTCTATACTTGAAACACTCTTGAATTTCTTTCGGTACTCCTGTTTTGATATGGGAGATCATAGCAAAATTGATTCCATGGTTTCCTCAGACATGATCCACAAACAGTAGATGCGTGATGCTTGTTGACCGGAGTCTGCAAACTAGGATTCATGGGTCGATGACTGGACTTGTAGAAAGAATAGAAAGCTTTACACCTCAACTTAAGTTCCTCAATGTCTGATTTTGTCAATTCCAATAAAATCTTGAGCTTTCAGCACATGTACAGGATTCACTTGGTTGTCTTTCAGAAGTGAAAGCACAGTCTCGAGATGTCCCAAGTCTCCGGAAGGTTGGAAGGTTGCCACCTGATTGAATGGCTATAATGAATACAATACCAGAAATTCATTTATCGGGTCCTTGGGAAATTCACATGGCCAAGACTCAATCACTCGTTGATCCCGATGGTGGTGTTTGTTTTTTGAAATCGCCGTCTGTGGGCATGGTGGCCAGTCAAGGTTCCCCCCCTATCAAATGCAATGGTTTGTAGTCCGGAAAATCCCCCAACAGAACCAAAAAATTGTCCCGTTCTGCTGCTCTTTGGGGCCCAACGGCGACGCTCGAGCAGGATCCTCAGAGCAAGGGTGGCTCAAAGAAACTGTTTATTTTTAATCCACGCCGATAAACAACTTTTCAAATGTCTGTTGGTCAAACACTGACGATTAACGTTCTCTGATGAAGCTAAGTTCAAGGATGTGGCTCATGTGGTTTGAACTACGCACATTCATGTGCGGTAACTTTCCTGCCGCAGGGGAATTGGATTAGAAATGTGGCCGCTGCTGTTGCTGGAGGGCAAATCAAGTGTTGGTGACAAGCATACCACAAACAAAATTTGGCTTTCTGTTTCATTTGGACATTTCAATTCTGTCTGAAACAGCTCTTCCCCATGGTGGGAAAACAGAAAGAAAATACATCACGCCATCAGTTAGCTTCTTCACAACCAAGCACTTCAATATCCCGGGGGCTCAGCGGTTTTTATCTACAAAAGAATTCCCAAATCACTATGTTTATCCCAAGCCCACGAAAAACAAGCGTAGTTGCCTGAGACCACCATTTTACCTGCCACATGCCCCTCTGCAAGGCCCATGCCGGTCCTCCAAGGCAACCGATGAGCCCAGGCCTGGCGATGGGTATTTCGTACAAGTTGGCATGGGCTCATTAGGCCTTTCTGGACAACCTTTCCAGTTTCATCAGATTTGCCGGGCCTTGCCTTTGTCATGTTTTACCGGACTGGAAACCTTTCTCGTTGGGTCTTACCGGGCACCTTCCCTGTTCCATTCGATTTTGTTGATGAGAGTGTCCCCTTCATTAGATTTTACCGGGCAGCCTTTCCTTGGTCATACATTCTACCGGAACAACCTTTCCTTTCACTAGGTTGTACCAGGCAGCCTTTTCTTTTTCATTAAATCTTTTAGCGACAAGAAATGTTCATTTGATTTTGCGGCACAGAGACTTGATTCATTAGATATTTTGGCGATTTTAATTCGACTTTGTTTTTTTCGTGTTTGAAAAATAAACATAAGTTCGAGGCTAAGCAGACCTGTAACGAGGCTGAAACTATTTACCTGGCTAAAAAATCTTTTGTAAGGCTAAGAAAAGCCAATTTCGTGGCTTGAAATCGGTACCGTATGGTAAACGGGTAAATTAGAGGAATAAAGGTCGCCAAGTGTGAATGTTCCTTTTCCGAAAGCGTTTCAAGAAAAAAGTGCTCCGCAAATGTCCGCAATCATCCGCAATCCCCAAAAGAACAAAAACTAAAGTTGCCATCCTTTTCCAACCTCTTATCCCAGGCTCTGTTCCAGCGCTGCCACCGTCTGGGAGATATCCGCCAAGGACATTCCTCGAGAGCTGGCCACGGGACTCAGGGCCGCTTCCTTCAAGGCGGCAGCCAGCTCCGGAGCCTTGTCCTGGCGGGAAATTGACAATGATAATGTCTGATAATATGTTACAATATGTTACAATGATAATCATAATAGTCTGTTACTCTAATAATAGGGAATATCATAGTATTGTTAATACCAGCAATCACAATAAAATTATAGGAGCTCATAAATCCTAGTATCTGATTAGCATAGCTAATAATAATTAAGCACGTCTATGATCGGACAGGAAAAAAACATATCAAATCAACATAGTAACCACTAATCATGATTAATCATCACTAATCATCGCTACTAATCATCATCACTCAAAAATGATCCGGATAATCATAGCAAGAATTGTCAGCATCAACAATGATCCTGAAATATCTTGAATATATTTCACCACCTTCACCAAATCTCCATCCTTCCCCAGCCTGCAGAGCATGAACCTCATAGAGATCTCCAGCTCCATGGCCTTGCGTTGCTTCGCGATAGCTCTCCCCCGGCGCGATGATGGGAGCGCCTGGGCTCTCTAAGCCACGGATCAACCAGCCATGCTCCTGGAGCGTTGAGGTCAACAGACTGCCAGTTCCTTCAACCGGATTTTGGGGAAGGTTTGAGAATGTTTGATCTAGATGCTTTCCCATTATATGATATGTATTCATTGAGTCCCATTAAGTCCGGTTTATTTAGAAACTCTTTGTGTCCCGTTGAGACTTAATTTGGAAACTCGGTTGTCCTTTTATGGTAGCTATGTATCACATGAAGTTCCATTAAGTCCATTTAATTTCTAGTCATTAGTTTCCAGTAAGTCCCATTAAGTCCCATTAATCCAAATCTCATCTTGGCAGCGCCTTGGCAAAGTATGCCCGCGCCAAGGCTGGCAGGGCCGAATGCGGTGGCAGGTTGCCCTTCGCATCTTTGGGAAAGGCCTCGTAACTGTCACGTAGGCTTTCCTCGCAAGCAATTCTTCATCCCTTCCCAGTGGTTTAAAGCAACAAAAATGGTGCCTTTTCCCGACAAAAATGGTGCTTGAAGCAACCATTGTTTAGTTAACCAAAGATAAATGGTGGTTGAACTGGAAAAGTGGGAGTTTACCCGGTTTACCCCCTGGCAATCAAACCAGAGGGAAATCCATGGTGATTGTTGATGTTTCATGGAAAAATCCTGAAAAACTCGGAGTTTTAATGGAAAAATCCGACAGTAATAGATACACTGTCCAGAAGCCTTGGTGAAGGTGGTCACAAATGACCCATTGTTCTTTGGCTTAAACATTCATGTTTCTGTTCCTTCAAACCACCAATCACTTTTAGTTTGACTTCATCAATGAAATTCAATGTCTGAAAAACCCAAAACGGCTACAAACACGTGCCACCAAGTGGCTTTGTCCTCCCCCATTCCCATCGGTCCCATCCTTCATCATCCCATCCCCAAAAGGCCCTTCATTCCATGGGGTCAACGGTCAACCCTCTGCCGCATCACCGTCCTCCACAAACAGGACCTGCTCAGCCGAGACCTTCGCCAGCGCTTCCCTCAGCGCTCCCTGCAGCCGCGATCGGCGGCTCGCCGCACGAGAGGAGTCGCGACGCATCAGCTGGGCATCGCTGAGGGAAAGGAGCAGCAGCACGGCCAAGCACCTGGCACAGCACAGGATGTCTCCATGAGGATTCATGGATATTACTGACATTACATAATGGATCATAATGGAATATAGTAAATGATGGTTTCAAATGGTTATGATCCCAACCCCATCTCGAGTGCCTTGACATGCCAGCCATTGATACCTCGGCGAAGTTTTCATACCCTCTCGCAATCCAAAATGGGAATCAAAATATGGGGGAATATCCATGCACTCATGGAAAAATATGAAATATATATATATATAATCATCCACAAGTGATCATAAGTGGAGAAGAAAAACGACAACTATGGAAGATCTTCGAGGTGTACAGGTCCCCCAAGTGTAAGAATTACCCATCTCCTCGTTTATCTCCCTGTTTTTCGGAGATCGTGAGTCCCGATGGGCCATCGTGCCTGTTGTTTCTTTTAAAAGCATTGATTTTGGACGAGCCGAGGCATTCCAGAGAATTCCAGTGCTGTTTCTGCAGTTTAGCAACCTGAGGGCTTTGCACAAGGAAAACAGCGGCAGACACGGCGGGGTCTACCGGGAAGACCTGACTAAGTAGCAATGAGCCTGAAACCATCAGCATCCGATTCCGAAAACATGACAGAGATCTCAGCAACTATGCCACTCTATGCCGCTCTATGCCAACGCTCTGATGCTGGCTTACCGGCTTCGCAGCTGCTCCGTTTCTCAGACATCAAGCAGTGTTCTCTCACTCTGGAAGCGTTGTTCATCCAAGCTAAGTCATCAATCAATTGAAGCAACAATGAAATGAAAACAATGACAATTGCAGAAGAAGAAAATGTGAAATAACCTGAATGCGTGCAATGCTTGCTGGATTTAAAATATGTACGACAGTTTCAGTCAACATCAATAAGCTCTCTCAGTATCCTCACTCTCCGATGGCACGCTGATCTTCGTCTCGGGCCTTACCGCCTAATTCGGTGCCATGCAGGGCATCATAGCCAGTTGGCCAATTGATGAAGCCACCTGTGTTCCAGACCTCATTGCCCTTCTCTAGCAAAGCAAAATCAAAGACATCCTTCACATCCGGGTCAATAGGATTGATCTCGGCACCCTCTTCTGGAAGCTCGTACAGGACTCTCACCAACATGAAGATCTGGTCACACTCACCACAACGGTACAAGAAACCCTCACGGCAGCGGAACCAAAGAGGGACATGCTCATTGTCACCGGTGCCGCCAGTGCATCCAACAACACGCTCAGTGTGGATGGCGGGGACCAGCACAGGGTTTTCGATGGTTCCAAAGGGCCCAATGAATGGTGAAGACTTCAGGTACTCGTAAAGCTCAATGACACCGAGGATGTTTTCTGCAGCCTCGTTCACAATTGTCAGGCCCATGTCACGGCAAAGCTGCTTGTAAGACTTCTTCGGCAGATTTTCTGGATCCATGATGGTGCTTTCAGCACGAATCCTCCAGTACCAGTAAGCATCAATGAACCCCAAGTTGTAAGGGTTGCTGGCCATCAAAGACTTCACAT